>CM054945.1:13426219-13507854 GCA_029168755.2 Tillandsia fasciculata | reverse complement strand
TGTGCATTTAGAGGCATACTTGTGGGTGGTTCACCCTTTTATTCAGTGAGTCTGTTACATGCTTTACCCCCTTGCGCTTTTCCTGCCTCTAGTAGACTTAGTGGGTAACGCCAGAGCTTGAGGCTTTACCCACAGGGGGAGGCTACTGGTTTACTAGTGGTTTCTCACCCCCATGGTTGTTTTCCCTTTCTTTTCTTCCCCCTGTTTGTGCAGAGTCCTCTTCGGAGTTGCTGATCTTTGATCGTTGTTCGGGGCGCGGGAGTCGCGAGCTAGATCTGTACCACCCTAGTGTGTGCAGTTGTACCCCCCTGGCCGAGATTCCTGACAGCTGTCAGCTGATGTTTTACTGTTATCCTGAGGGAGATCTTCTGTATTTGAGAGACAGAGGTTGAGACGGATGTACTATAGTTTAGTTTATTTCCTTTTATAGTTGAGAGATGCTGTAGTGAGGACATTGTATGTGATTACCTGTATTCGAGGAAATGGATATTGACTTTATCTCATGTTGTACATGATTGGATTTTATTTTACAGCATTTCATTTCAGCTCTGATTTTGTGTAACTATAGTACTATCTTTTGTGCAGGTTAGACCCTTCGCCTATGCGGTTTTTGCATAGGTGGCGGATCTGTTGGCGAGCCGGTTCGCAGTTTTGACCCCGGGGCGTGACAGATTAAGTTGGTATCAGAGCTTAGGATAGGTCTTTGGGACCGTGGAATCCTAGGCTTATGGTTGGCCCTAGGATGACTTCGTGGAGTCGTGAGTTTTGCGAGAGTCCTGATTGATTTTTATACCTCTCCCAAGGGATGGGATGGGTGATTGGCATTTTATTCTCCTAAGCAATTATGTTGGCTGCAGACAACAAAATGCGGGCGGAACGGTTGACATGCTCTAGACTCTCGCCGGATTGGGTCGAGTTTTGTTTTGTGCTGTGGTGCAGTTGGTCGTGGTGAGCGGTGTCCTCCCCGACGCGTTGTGCGGATTGGTGTGCACTCGTCGCAGCGGTGGAGCTCGAGCAGATTGTTTTGGGGCTGAATATTCGGATTGAGGTTAGAGAGCTCCGGACCCAATGATAGGATTGTCCTGAGGTTTATCCAGCACAGAGTGAGCCGCTGGTCTAGTGACACAGTTGTCGGAGCAGTGGGCAGCCGGCAGTGTTTTTTCTCCTGAGAGACCACCTGGTTATTGTATCCCCCTCAGCGGCAGTGATTTCTGAGGCACCGATGGAGCGAGGCGGCCCCGTGCCAATGTTGGGTGTTGCGGCACCGAGGCAGGTGGATTGCTGATAGTGGGGGAGTTGTGGGATATCATTGATCGATGGAGCACTTTTGGCATATGAACCACCCTGATTTATGGATTTGAGATGGAGCCCTTAGAGGCAAATCGTGGTTGGTGAGTGATGGAGTGATTAATTGATGGTCCCCCTGTGCTGGGAAGTTTTTGCAGTTGTTGAACTGTACGCTCCAGGTTTCGAGGGACGAAGCGCGTAGGATGCGTGCGACTGGCAGTGGATTGCGCCAGGATACCCTTTCAGTTTATCTGATCCCTCTGCTTTGGATTTTGGATTTTAGATGCCTCGATGGAGTAGGCATTGTGTATGGAGTGTACTGTTCAATTCCTTTGGATAAGGATCTGCCGCCGAGGCGAGTTCTGGATAGAGGCGCTTGGCGCTAAGTGCTGGGGGGCGATCGTTTGGCTGTGGCCTTTCGTTTTCCTTCCTGGATGGTGGACATCCTTGTGGACGGATTATGTAAAGCTTACCCAAAAGGAGGTTACCCTTTGTGATTATTACCTGCATGCTTGGGGTACAATAGATGTATTTGAGGGGTGAGCTGAGTAAGGATATTGAATGAGGAATTACAGGAATTAATTGTGTTTTGTTATATGACGATTGCGATAATGGATTTTCGGAGATGTCAGAGGTCAGGTGGACCCCTGTGGCAGCATCAGCATCGTCATCAGAGTGGCGCAGCGGTAGCGTGGATTGTTGTCTGCGAAGGGCTTTATTCCTTGCCTCAGTGTGAGCAAAGGCGGAGAATTGTGCTCCTTTTTACGGATAGCCTTGGTTTTTTAGGCAGATAAGTGACGACCACCTACATTGAGCGGTTGAGACTGTGCTGCCTGGGTGGAGGGCACCAAGGCAGTGGATCAGGTCGTCGCAGGTGTGACTTCATCACAGCAGTCGAAGTAGGAGCATGTTGCATTCCTGCATGGACTGGAGGTAGATTTGTTACCACATGCACTTGAGGTACAGGTTCCTGTTGGATGGTGCATGTGGAGGAGGTTGTGGATCATGTCCAGTGCAGTTGAGACCCCGAGTGGTATCGGCAGGTTTATTGGTATTTGTGTCTGGTCAGTGTTTGACCTAGTGCGTGGGATTGGTTGGCACAGTGCCACATGGTGTATGACTGCGGGAGAGAGGTTATGATCTTCTGCAAGGCAGACATTAGAGACTTGTTCATTGAGACAGTCAGAGCACACAGGTTGCTGTGACAATGCGCGAGGTGCTTACGGCGGCACCGGGACACGAGGATATCTCTGTTATCGTGAGATCCCGGGTGTGATTCCACCGGAGCTGATAATGATGCCGTCGATTAGGGAGATTGAGATTGCGGTTGACGTGGTTCGGGGAACCACGCCAACCCCGATAGCACCTCATTGGATACCCCCTGTAGAGCTGACAGAGCTGATGGCGCAGTCGCAGGAGCTGATGGATCGAGGGTCTGTTCGATCTAGTGCCACGTCGTTGCACAGGATAGTGAGGGTCCTTGTGTGGGGTGACCGCAGGCAGGTCTGGATTTATTTAGGACCTTTGATGGAGTTATACCCCGATAGTGGTCTGCTTGGGATGCAGGTGTCTTCTTGGGATCATACAGTTGTGTATCCCGCCAAGATGGTGTTCTGGACCCGGTAGGGGCATTGTGAGTGCAGTAAGGCCTAACGGGATGACTAAGGCCCTGTCGTTTTAGGACTTGAGGGATTGTGTGTTCCTGATGCACTTGGAAGGATTATTTGAGATATTCTTCCAGGATATTTTGATTTTACCCCATCTCTGTACGGTTTAGAGCTGGTGGAGCACTGGTAGACAGTGTGGCAAGGTCTGCGAGGAAGAAGCTATGCAAGTTGTTGTGGTACAAGTTTTAGCTTGAGAGCATACCTTCTTGGATTACTTGTTCTAGCCGTGAGGGGCAGCGGTGTAAACTGGCCATAAGGGATGCCTTGCGAGAATGGCTGAGACCGGCAGTTACTTGATGAGGTGAGGAGCTTGTGAGCCGGATAGTGCCAGCAGAGCTTGGCAATCGATGATGAGATTGATACTAGCCCTGATTTCAGCATCGCCAGTGTTGGGGGATGGATCTGTGAGATATAGTGATGCCTCCCTCAGTAGCGATGAAGTTACAGTTTGATTTGTGGCAAGCATCCAAATTCACCCGTTAGGGCCATTGTGGTGGCGGATACCCGGAGCAGGAGAGCTATTTGGGGTTGAGTGTGTTGACTCCGCAGCTGGCGCTGTGTGGACTGTCGAGGCAAACGTGGCGTAGGGTGGTGCCACTGAGGACTCTTTGGATGATAGACCTCGGCTGAATGGTTCCCTCGGATGGTCAAGATTTGGGAGCGACCAGGCGAGGAACCCCCCCCTGGTTAGGGCTCCTTTCCTTTCGGAGTTGCCTGGCATGTCACGGTTTGGGAGTTGAGGACACAACTTCCGGAATTTGATGAAGTGATCGCCTGGAGCAGGTACCCTTTCTGGAGCCTGGAGGATTGGATTTACCATCTGCAAGGGTACTGGGCCTTCTTGAAGATTGATTTGCGATCTGTGACAATCTGACGAGCCGCAACTGATCGATGGAGCCTCGAGCTGAGATCCAGGCATGGCGGCGAGGATGATGATCAATTCCCTGACGATCCGGCGTAGAACTGGGATGAGACCTCTCTGAGATCTGCGCTGGAGAGATGATGGATCACAATTTGATCAATGTGATCAAATTGTTTCAGTTTCGGAGTTTGGAGAATTTGAGAATTGAAGATCGGGGAAGATTGGGGAAGATCGTGGAAGAATCGGGGAGTTCTAGAGAGAGAAGGAGAGAAGTAGAAGAAGTAGAGGGAAGTGAACTTGATTCTGTTTCATAGATGCTTCCATTGATGTACATTGTACTATTTATAAGGTGTTGCTAAGTACTCAGTTGTAATTCTAATATTACTGTGGGTTTGTATGTAAAATGGGGTAAATTGTAATTGGGCCCTAGTGGGCTTATTCTCGGACGTCGAATGGATCGTGGGCTTGGACCTCCTGCCGCTACAGTGCCGCTACTCTTCCTCTCCGGGTCGGGTCTGCTCGGCACCCCGCCCGCTCCAACAGAACTCTCCAGAGCTTCCCCCTGACGACGCCGTCCTTCACTCGTCCAATCTCACCAACCCCTAACCCTACTCAGCTCTCCTCCATCCTGGTTAGTACCCTCCGGCTTCTCCTGTCGCCCAGAGCTCCCCTCCTCTACTTGTCTTCTCTTCCCTCCATACCACCTTATGTGTAAGATCCCACCTCATATGCAGGATCGTTACACTCCCCTCCTCTTGAGAAGCTCCTTGTCCTCAAGGATCAAATGAGGGGTATCTAGCCCTCATATCCTTGTAATCTTCCCATGTCGCCTCCTCCGGCCCCAAGTTGCTCCACTTCACCAGCACCTGCGTAACGGCTTGATTTCCCCTTTTCAACAACCGCCGGCTCAAGATTTGCTCCGGCTGGGTGAGCAACTGTCCCTCCTCTTCTACCCGCGGTATTTCCACCGGAGTAGGTTCCTTTTCTGGTAAGCCCTTCTTCAGCTGTGACACATGGAAAATGGGGTGAATCCTCGCCTCCTCGGGTAGCCGCAACCGGTAGGCGACCGAGCCTATCTTCTCTATGATCTCGTACGGGCCGAAGTATTTAGAGGTAAGTTTGAGGCTGCGCCTAACGGCCACACTACTCTGACGATATGGCTGAAGCTTGAGGTATACCTTTTCTCCCACTTGGTAGTTCTTGTCTATGCGTTTCTTGTCGGCATACTGCTTCATGCCGTTTTGGGCCTCCAACAGATGCTCCCTTAACTCTCGCAGCATCTTCTCCCGGTCTCTCTTCCACTCCTTTACTGGTAAGCTTACTTCAGTATCCCAATTAGCCAGAGTAGCTAAGGGTGGTTTATAACCATAAAGTGCCTCAAAAGGAGTTATCCCTAAGGAGGAATGGTGGTTCGTGTTGTACCACCATTCTGCCAGGGTTAACCATTTGGACCATCGAGTGGTTGGTTAGAGCACATACACCTCAGGTAATTCTCTAAGCATCTATTCACCCTCTCTGTTTGACCATCAGTTTGAGGGTGATAGGCTGAGCTCATATGCAGTTGTACCCCAGAAAGCTTGAATAACTCTTGCCAAATTTGGCTGGTAAAGACCCTGTCCCTGTCGGAAATGATCCCTTTTGGCATGCCATGCAACTTGTACACAGTATTGAAGAAAGCCTTAGCTACCACCATGGCTGTGTAAGGATGGGTGAGTGGGATAAAGTGTGCGTACTTAGTGAGTTTATCCACCACTACCAGTATAGTGTCTTTGTTTTCAGATTTAGGGAGTGCCTCAATAAAATCTATGCTGATTAACTGCCATGCCTGAGTGGGAATAGGTAAAGGTTGTAGTAGACCTGCATAGGGAGTGCTATCTACTTTATTCTGGATGCAGATCTCACATGCCTTGACCTTATCCTCTACATCTTTCTTTAATCCTGGCCAGAAAAAATGTTGGGATACCCTCCTGTAGGTATTGTCAATTCCTGAGTGACCCCCTAGAGCTGAGGAATGCAATTGCTCCAATAGGGTAGCTCTCAAATCACCACTGCTTCCCACATACAGCCTACCCTTATACTTCAGTAATCCCTGATGTTGACTATATTTTCCTGGGGCATTGGGTTGCAACAGTACCTCAGTTAGTAAATTTTGTGCCTTCGAGTCACCTTCATAGCTTTTCTTGAGCTCCTCCATCCATCCAGGAATGAGGGTTGATATGGCATGGCTGGTGCCCAATTCTGGTGCCATTCGGGAGAGAGCATCAGCAGCCAGATTCTCCCTCCCCTTCCTATATTGGATAGTATATTGCAACCCCATCAATTTAAGCATCCCTTTCTGCTGCACAGCCGTAGATATCCTCTGCTCCAATAAGTATTTTAAGCTTTCGTGATCCGTCTTGATAATGAAAGCTCGAGGGCTCAAATAGTGCTTCCACTTGCTCACAGCTAGCAAAATGGCAAGAAACTCCTTCTCATAAGTGGAGAGCCCTAGATTTCTGGGACTGATAGCCTTACTGAGGAAAGCTATTGGTTTGCCTTCTTGTGATAGCACTGCCCCCAATCCTGAGTCACAGGCATCAACTTCAATAGTGAAAACTTTATCAAAGTCTGGCATAGTAAGAACTGGAGCAGTGGTCATTGATTCCTTCAACCTCTCGAAAGCTTCTTGAGCCTTTTCATTCCACTGGAAACTATCTTTCTTCAGGAGCTCAGTAAGGGGTTTACTTAGGCCACCATATCCTCTAATAAATTTGCGGTAATATCCCGTCAATCCCAAGAACCCTCTAAGTTCCTTAATAGTAGTAGGTTTGGGCCACCTAACCATGGCTTCTATTTTGCTGGGGTCAGTTGCCACCCCTTGGCAGGATATGATGTGACCCAAATATTCCACATATCTCTGTCCGAAGGAACATTTACTCCTTTTAGCCAGAAGCTGATTCTTCTCCAATAACCCAAGTACTGTTGTAAGATGGCCAATGTGTTCTTCCAGAGTCTTACTGTAAACCAAAATGTCGTCAAAGAAAACCAGTACAAATTTCCTTAAATAAGGCTCAAAAACCTCATTCATGACAGATTGGAAGGTGGCGGGGGCGTTAGTTAAACCAAATGGCATCACTAGAAATTCATAGTGCCCCGCATGAGTACGAAAAGCAGTTTTTTCTATATCCTGTTCATGCATCCTGATTTGATGGTAACCGGACCTCAAATCTATTTTGGAAAACCACTTAGACCCTCCCAATTCATCTAATAAGTCATCGATAATAGGGATAGGGTACTTATCTTTTACTGTGGCTTGATTGAGTTGGCGATAGTCCATACACATCCTACAGCTGTGGTCCTTTTTCTTCACCAATAGCACAGGGGAGGCATATGGACTAGTACTCCTTCGAATAAAATGAGCCTTTAACAATTCAACCACTTGCTTTTCCACTTCATCCTTTTGCTCGTGACTGTGTCGATATGGCCTCACATTAATGGGTTGAGTGTTTGGCAATAGGGGAATTCTGTGGTCCTGCTCTCTTTTTGGTGGTAACCCTTTAGGATCCTGAAAGATGTGATCATATTGTTTCAATACTGACTGTATTCCCTCTGGAATTTCCTCTTCTTTTTTCTGATTATCCTCCTTTAGTTGAGCTATTGCACAGCAGTACCCCTGCATTCCTGCTTTAACCCACTGCTTAGCTCCAATGGCCTTCAATTTTGCCCCCTCAGCAATGCCTTCTACAGTGACAGGTCTTCCCTCTCTCACAAAATTGACTGAATTGTTGGAGTAATCAAAAGTAACTCTCTCATGCTGCCTGAGCCAGTCTATACCCAATATTATACTTGAGCCATCTAGTCTTATCACCCTGAGGTCAGCTTGATAGGTCTCACCTTGCATTACCCATTTGAACTCTGGACACTTCAACTTACTCATCACTTTATGCCCATTGGCTACTGTGACAATAAGAGGGGTTGCTGTGACTATTTTAGCTTTCATTTCCTTGGCCACCAGGAAATCAATGAAGCTATGGGTGCTTCCAGTATCTATTAATATCACTAATGGTTTGCCTCCCCATTCCCCTTGAACCTTGATAGTTTCTTGGGGTGCCTCTCCACTGAGAGCATGGACTGAAATTCCCATTTCCTCAGATTCTGGTGACTCTGGTTCTTCCTCCCCTTCTTCTTGTAGCATTAGCTCATCAAACACCTCCTCGATTTCTGCCTCTCCTTGGATCTGATTTACTGTTTTACTGTGGCACTGATGTCCTGGAAAGTATTTGTCATTACATTTAAAGCACAACCCTGCAGCTCTCTTCTGCTCAAGCATTTGTCTGCTAAGCCCAGGTTGCCAATTGGAATTCTTAGAAGGCAATGGCTTGTTACTCTCATTAATTCTTGGGAACTCTCCTCTCTGATAAGTTGTCTTCTGTAGCTGATTCCCCTGATACTGTCCACTACTGAATTTTCCAGTCATCTTCTGCTTCCTCCAGATAACTGTGAGGGCATGCTCGTGCAACCTTGCTTGATCATACACTTCTTCTAAGGTTGTTGGATTAGAAAGATCAATAAATGGAATTAGTTCTTCTTTGAGCCCACTAATGTAACTCTGTATAAAATGATCCTCACTGAGAGTGGGATTCAAATAGAGCATTCTTATCCTCAAATCCTCAAATTTCTCCTGGTAGGCCTCAACAGTAGAAGTTTGTTCCAGTTTATTGAACTCTCTGACTAATTTCTTTAAGGGAGCCCCATCAAATCTTCTACAGATGGCTTCAGTTAATTCTTCCCAACTTACTTCAGTCTTATCAACCATATAACCTTCCTTCCACCTGTGGGCCTTTCCAATGAAGTGCATTGTAGCTATATCCACCCACTGTTCCACTGGAATCTGATATAATTTGAAGAACTGTTCACTTCGGCTGATCCATTCCCTAGGTTCCTCTCCCCCAAAACTGGGATACTCCAGCTTGGGGTAGGGGATATAGGGTTGATTCCTTGGAGTTGTTTGATAACTGGTTGCCTCTGGCCCCAGATGGGGGTTAGGCAGTACCCCCTTCCCTCTATCTTCTCTGACTGTATTCCTGTAGCCACTGCTACTCGGAAAATCTGGGCCACCAGTTCTTCCCTCTCTATTATAAACTCCAGATTGTGGCTCAACTTTTGGAACATTGGTCTGGGAATTCAGTAACTTCAGTATCTGTTCATGTCTTCTAGCAGACTCAATTTGTAGTGCTTCGTGCCTTTGCTGTTCCACCAACTGAATTTCATCCAATTGCTGCGCTAGGGTTTCCAACTTATGGTTGTAACCCACTCCCATCTGTTGTAGCTTTTCCTCTATGATACTCTGACACTCCATAGTAACTGATTGCATCTTTTCTTCGAGAATTCTAATCTGCTCACTCATATCTCTCAATCTGGTACCCTCAGCCATTTCAATCAGGTATGGATCCTTGGTATTAAAATTGAACCTATTGTGTTTGGATTTCCCTATCTTGGAAATTGATGATTTCTGATGCTAACTTCTTCTTTCTTACAGATTTGAACTAAGGCAATATGGGATAAAGCAATTGGAAAACCATAAGCTGAGATCAAGCAGATCAATACCTCGACAATGCCGCTCCCGAGTTACTTGCTCAGATCTGTGGGAATTTGATAATATCTGCTTGATCCAATAATGCTGCTTGGTTTGATTGCTTGTTGCCTTGCTCGTTGTATGCTTGTGGCTAGATCTGGTACTCAGCACTTCACGATCCCTGGGATCGGAACTGCTCTGATACCAATTTGTAACAATCTGACGAGCCGCAGCCGATCGATGGAGCCTCGAGCTGAGATCCAGGCATGGCGGCGAGGATGATGATCAATTCCCTGACGATCCGGCGTAGAACTGGGATGAGACCTCTCTGAGATCTGCGCTGGAGAGGATGATGGATCACAATTTGATCAATGTGATCAAATTGTTTCAGTTTCGGAGTTTGGAGAATTTGAGAATTGAGATCGGGGAAGATTGGGGAAGATCGGGGAAGAATCGGGGAGTTCTAGAGAGAGAAGGAGAGAAGTAGAAGAAGTAGAGGGAAGTGAACTTGATTCTGTTTCATAGATGCTTCCATTGATGTACATTGTACTATTTATAAGGTGTTGCTAAGTACTCAGTTGTAATTCTAATATTACTGTGGGTTTGTATGTAAAATGGGGTAAATTGTAATTGGGCCCTAGTGGGCTTATTCTCGACGTCGAATGGATCATGGGCTTGGACCTCCTGCCGCTACAGTGCCGCTACTCTTCCTCTCCGGGTCGGGTCTGCTCGGCACCCCGCCCGCTCCAACAGAACTCTCCAGAGCTTCCCCCTGACGACGCCGTCCTTCACTCGTCCAATCTCACCAACCCCTAACCCTACTCAGCTCTCCTCCATCCTGGTTAGTACCCTCCGGCTTCTCCTGTCGCCCAGAGCTCCCCCTCCTCTACTTGTCTTCTCTTCCCTCCATACCACCTTATGTGTAAGATCCCACCTCATATGCAGGATCGTTACACGATCTGGTTCTTTCAACTGCTTATTGTTGTGTGCTGATGCCCGAGAGCTGGGGAGGTGTTGCTACACCCTGTTAGTTTTGGATTAGAGATCAGAGTTTACGTGATCAGTTGGAGGACCTATATCGGATGCCCCGGGAGTACAGAGGTACTTGGATCGAGCTTGTTGTGCCGAAGGACTTGTGGTTGGATCATCTGAGGCTCTGGGAAGAGCGGAGGCTTGTACCGATGCAGATTACTTGATAGCTCGAGCAGTTAGCCCAGTTGCACTTGGTTGAGTTGGTGCGGTTTTTCTAAGTGCCCGCCTTTATGTTGTTCTAAATGGAGACCCGAGGACCGCATTGCGCCTCTGGAGAAGGTATTTGTCAGCCTTGGGAGCTTGAGTAGTAGATGATTGGATATTTACCCCCTTTATGTGGTTAAGATTCTGTATTGAGGAACGACTTTAGTTTCGAGAACGAAACTTTCTTTTAGTGGGGGAGGATGTGATAACCCGGATCTCCGCAGAGCTGCTACAGTGCGTTGGGGTGGCCATTGGAGGCCTACATGGTGTGTTGGAGGTGTTTGTGGCATAATTGGACATAAGTGTGGGACGTCGGACTTATATGGACCCTGTGAGTGATCAGAGGACCCCGTGGAGGGTTTAGAAGTGGTTTCGCGTGAAGCGGATATTTAAATTGGGCTCCGCACGAAGTTTGGACTAAGAACGCATTTCCGGGTGCCTTCGGCAATTTTTAGAGTTGGAATTTGGCGAAACGGACGTCAAATTCGGATTCAGCGCGCGAAAACGGTCAAAATGGACTACCCACTTGATGTTTTTGGGCACGGGTTACTGTTCACCGCCGGAACAGTAACTCCGGCGATCGCCGGCGGCGGCCGGCGGCGGCGGGCAGCGGCGGAGGGCGGCGGCGCGGCCTCGGGCAGGCGACAGCGCGGCGGCGGGCAGGCGCGGGCAGCACGCAGCGCGCGGGCAGGCGCGCGGTCCACGCGCCGTCGTGCACCAGAGCGGGGTGCCACGTGGCGGCTTCCCATTGGAGGGTTCACAAGTCGCGGTCTACGGAGAAGCGTGGTGTACGGTGGATTGGGCGGGAAGACACGTGGCAGGATGTCATTGGTTCGGTTCATGAAGTCGGGTGCACCGGGTGCAGCGAGTGAGAGGGTTGACACGTGGCGCGCGGGGATTGGGCGCGCCACTGTGCGTGGCAGGCGCGGACGGTGCGCGGTGCACGGTGGACCGGGGTGCGCCACGTGGCGGCCTCGGATTGGTTCGGTGTTTGAGGTTGTTGTGCACCGGGTTCAGCGAGATTATGCCTTGGACACGTGGCAAGCGAGGATTAGGCGAGCTACTGTGCGCGTACGGGCGGCAGGCGGCCGGGCAGCGGTGCAGGCGGCAGGCGGCAGGCGGCGGTGCCGGCGGGCGTGGCGGCCATGGCGCCGACGTGGCGCACGCGTGCGCCACGTGGCGTCCAGCCATTGGCTGGCGCCAGCGGCTGCGTTGACCGAGGGACGGCACGTGGCGCGAGGAGGTTGGCCGGATCCGCTGTGTGGTGTTCGGGGACACGTGTCGGCGCGAGGAGCGGGTCGGACGGTCGTGCGGTCCGACCGGATCGCGTGCGCGGAGTGGGCCGGGCCGGGCCGGGTTACTGTGCGCGCCCGAAAGTGCGGGCCGGGCCGCACTGTTTGCGCCCGAATCTTTTCGGGCGCCCGAAACCCGGGACCCATTGGTCATTTTGGAATTGTTTTGGTGGGCCTATATAAGGCAGCCCACTTTCCTCATTTCCTTTCTTTTTCCGAGCTGTAGAGAGGGAATGAGAGGGAGAGTTGTATATGAAAGTTGTTCCCCTTGGTGCCCTTGATCTCGTGGTGGATTTTCAGAATGTCTGGAAGCTCGGCAACGGCGATATCATTTTTACAGTTCGCCTCGGTTTTCGCCCCATTTCGGCCCATTACCGTCGCAGTTCAGTCAGAAATTCGCTGTGAGCAAACCAGGAGGAGTTTTTGGATGATTTCTTCGACAGCGTGTTCCTAAGAGGTAAGGCTTCGATTTTCGTGTTGATCGCTTCGCTCTGTTTCGCACTTTTGGCACGTTTCCCGAGACATCTTTGACCCCCTCTTTTGCTGTTTGGGAGTTTGGACAGCGGTACCTTCGACGAATTGTTTCTCGGCGTAGGAATATCGGATCGAGGCGATTCAAGAGTCGATTTTGGGCTACTTTTCGCAAGGAACGCGCTCGTATTTTTCTTGGGATTTTATGAGATTTATTTCGAGGAGAAAATTACTGTTTTCTCAGTGTACAGTGTGCAGTTTTTCTTCACAGTTTGATGTTTGGATTACCACCTTGCCGAATTTATAACTTGACTTACCGAACTCGGATTTGGGCGTGCAAGGTACCGTTTCGAAGCTATCGATGCGAGGATCGCTGTGATATTTTTCTGGGAATTTTCTGGGCACTTCCTGCAGGTGATAATTTAACAGTTCTGGGACTGTTGTTGTATGTTTTTGTATGAGCACTATTTGGGAGCCTAAGTGTATTTAGTGGACTTTGTGTTGTGCCAGGAGTGTTTCGGGTGTACTGTTCTTGTTGGAG
Organism: Tillandsia fasciculata; assembly: GCA_029168755.2. Taxonomy (NCBI): domain Eukaryota; kingdom Viridiplantae; phylum Streptophyta; class Magnoliopsida; order Poales; family Bromeliaceae; genus Tillandsia; species Tillandsia fasciculata. The sequence continues at coordinate 13,494,944 of CM054945.1, read as the reverse complement.
CGCAGGATTGGAGTTTTTGGTATTTTCTGCTGTACGGACCCGGACAGTTAGCGCTTCAGGTGGGTGGTTGTTGCATGCCTCTACACCTGGCTTACTTACTAAGTTTATTAGAAAACCCCCAATGTTGAGTTTATTGATTAAGTATCCTGCATGTTTGCCTGATATAAATGTGAGCCTATCATCTGAGGTTAATTTTGTGAATATAGCATGTTGGGGATATTACTGGGGTAATACTGCTGTAGGAACATGATCATTGGAATAATTTATTATTGATAATTGACATGCTATTGTAGCACCCAGATTATTATGAAAATGGATTAAATAGATTAATGGGTGGGACATAATGACTTATATATGTGCGGGTTTCACTCAGGGGATTTATTATGGATCAGGGATCATATACATGTGTAGTTGACTGATGATTTTAGCATGATGTCTTATCTATGTGGATATTATTAAATATTACACATGCAGAACTGTTATTTGACATTCTCCATTTCATATTGCCTGAGGACTTTTGCATGCTTATTTGGACATCTAGATAGGCCACTATTTTATTGCTACACTATCATATTGGGATTTGACTTAGGAGAAACCATGATTGCTTTCTTTCTCCTTTTCATTTGGACTTTTGAGTCATGTTGCTCGAGTTCGAGCAGAGGTTTTGGGATAGTGTAGCCGGGACCTGCGGGTCAGTGACAGGGTGTACTTGATGTTGGATTATGGGTTATTGCGGCAACCGCGGACAGTAGGCGGTTGACCAGATCTTGATTATTTCACCCAATTGTGGGTTGGGGGTTATTGCGGTGACCGCGGACTTTGGGCGGTTGACCGGATGTTTACTATTGCATCAGATTGGGTATTAGATTTCTCTAGTGGATGGTATTTCCCACTTTGGAGTATTATTGTATCGGATCGGGGTTTCATTAGTGGACGGAGTTTCCCACTTTGATCATTGTCATGATCCAGTCCTGCTATTGTGAGATATTGGTTACAGAGATGCTTGATACAGTGATACTTTACTCGTGTGGGTCGCTCCCCTCGAGTGCCACTCCGGAGTAGGCTTTAGACCGTGTTGGGTTCCGGTCAGTTGGTGAGTTGTGAGTGATGGCAGAGCAGGCAGTACCAGTTTACTGGTGGTACTAGATTGGGTCTATTTGGTCAGATACTGTTCCCTGATGCATTCATACCGTCATTTCCTTCGGTATTGCATTTAGAGGCATACTTGTGGTGGTTTCCCCTTTTATTCAGTAGTTCTGTTACAGCTTTACCCCCTTGCCCTTTTCTTGCCTCTAGTAGACTTAGTGGGTACGCCGGAGCTTGAGGCTTTACCCACAGGGGGAGGCTACTGGTTTACTAGTGGTTCTCACCCCCATTGTTGTTTTCCCTTCTTTTCTTCCCCCTGTTTTGCAGAGTCCTCTTCGGGAGTTGCTGATCTTCGATCGTTGTTCGGGGCGAGGGAGTCACGAGCTAGATCTGTACCACCCGAGGATGTGTAGCTGTATCCCCTGGTTGGAGATTCCTGTAGCTGTTGGCTGATGTTTACTGTTATCCTGGAGGGAGATCTTTTGTATTTGGAGAGACAGAGTTGAGACGGATGTACTATAGTTTAGTTTATTTCCTTTTATAGTTGAGAGATGCTGTACTGAGGACATTGTATGATGATTATCTGTATTTGAGAAATTGGATATTGTACTTTATCTCATGTTGTACAGTGATTGGATTTTATTTTACAGCATTTCATTTCAGCTCTGATATTTGTGTAGCTATAGTACTATCTTTTGCAGGTTAGACGCTTCGCCTATGCGGGTTTTGGCATAGGTGGCGGATCTGTTGGCGAGCCCGGGTTGCAGTTTCGACCCCGGGGCGTGACAGTTTCCACGTAAATCTCGGTGTGCTGTTTTTTATTTCCGCATTGGTTTTTATTTTTGCACTGAGATTTGTTTTTAAAATATTACACCTATTCACCCCCCTCTAGGTGTTTGATAGTACCTATTTAGATCCTTACATTATAAAAACCTACACCAACAACACTAGCACTGGTCTAAACACAGCTACTAGACTCCACTCGGTCCCCCTGACACGAGTGCAACAATAAGGCAAATGTCTGTAAAAAACCCAATCTAATGCCACCAATAGAACTGGTACTGCCTGCTGTGCCTGCCAAATCGGGTATGCTAGCCTACGCATAACACCGATAGGGGATGGGAGTCTCAAGGACTCGAAGTCTGAAAATCGCACACTCCGGAGTGGCACTCGAGGGGAGCGACCCACACGAGTAAAGTGCCTCAGTAACAAGTATCATAGATCAGCAGGACTGGATCATGACTCTGATCAAAGTGAGAAAGCCCAACCACTAAAGAAAGCCTCGATCCTCAATCAGTCGCAAAAATACCCAAATAGTGGGAAACTCTGTCCACTAGAGAAATCAGATACCCAATCTGGTGCATAAATAAATGTCCGGTCAACCGCCCAATATCCGCTGTTGCCGCAAAGCCCCACAACTAATCCAACCTGTCCCAGACACCATGTCCCGACTATACTACCCGGAACCCCTGCTCGACCCTGAGCAACACAGACCACCTGACTAACAAAGAAGGAGAAAAAGATAACATGGTTTCTCCTATGTCAAGTTCCAAGAGTAGTGCAGCTGTAAAAGATGGCCAAGCTACATGTCCATGCAAGCATGCTTTGTCTTCAGAAATAATAAAAGTGGGTGAAACATATATTAAAAAGCATGCTAAAATATTCCTACTATGGTATACCAATCTCACCCAAGTAGGTCATTCCTTGCTTACCTCTCGCTCATATCGGTTGTACAACCATGTGCCCGTTATCAACCATAGAGGGGTGATATCCCCACCTGTACACTTACATTCACCATGATATATAAAAATCCTACAGTTACCAAGTTAAGCTTACCCACCTGAAGTGCTCAATCCAAGGCAAACCTGAGGTCGGTGAAGAGTGTAGACGCTCTTAGTCCAAAATCTGCTAAAACTGCTCCCTCGGTATATGTTGCGCAAGCCTCGGCTCCAAACGGCTGAAAATAACCCAAAAATCAAAGTCTCCAAATCTAACCGGTCCAGCGACACTTGCAAACACCCCTGGGTACAATAATAAGGTCCAACATTACACTTAATCCAAAATATTCCGAGTATACACAATCTGCGAGAAACATCCTCAAAGGTGTGCAATTTTCACCTGCAGAACAGACTCGGAAAAATCAAACAAAAATACTAACACGTTCCTAGCGTCGATACCTTCGAAACGAGTACCTGCACGTCAAATTCCGAGCCCCATAGGCCGAGTTACAAATTCCACAACACAGGGCACTCACAAACACACAATCATACATCTGTATTTCCATACACAGATAAAGGGAGAAATATCTACCTCCGGGCAAGCCTCAGAAAAATCCAATAAAAATACGGCAATAATCCTCGCATCGAGTAGATGAAAAAAGTGTATAGGCACGTCTCCAACCGATGCCCGGTTGCGGAGATAAAAATCCGGCAAGGTGCCGCTGTCCAGAAATTCCATCATAAAATAGGGTCCCAGTAAGCATGGAAAAACTCCTCAAAAAGTGCGAAACTAGGGGAAGAAGAAAATACCAAGATCGTAGCTCTGTCAGTCTCGGATCCAACGACGAAAGAATCGCCTGAAAAGAAGGTCGGAGTAGGCCGGGGGAGCTCGTACACCGAAGTGCGACGAAAGGGAACACAAATGGACGAGCGTCGCACCGCGCCGTAAAAATGGAAACCTCGATAAACGTGCCACCAAAAATCTCCAAACTCTGCAGATGGATGCAGCACAGGGAGGGGATCAACTTTGCTGGGGGTCACTCTGCCAAAATCCGCGCGGAGAAGAAGCTATAAGAGCTGGAACACGGGGCTTTTATAGGCTGGAAAAACAATTGGGAAAATACCCAACAAGTCCAGGTTTCGGGCGCCCGGAAGTTCCGGGCTGCTACAGTGTTGGGCCCGGCCCAACACTGTGCAGGCCCGGATCCTCCCTGGGCCTCCACGTAGCCCGCAAAACAGCGGACAGCGGAGACGTCCACTGCGCGGTCGACACGTGGCCCGCTCCGGACACGACACGTGGCGCCGAGGCTTGGTCAGCGCGTGCCTGACGCGCGCATGTGCGCGCCGCCTGCACCGCCTGCGCCGCCTGCATGCATGCACCCCGAGGCGGCATAGCCAGTCCGTGAACCGAGCGCACCACACCGCGCCAATCACACTCTGCCACGTGTCACCCACCGGTCCACCGTACACCAATGATAAATTCCGTGGACCACGACCGCTCCGCCGGCCAACCGGGAGCCGCCACGTGTCCCGTCCCGGGTGCACGCCTCCGCAATGGACCGTGCGCCTGCCCGCGCGCCTGCCTGCGCGCTGTGCGCTACCCGCGCCTGCCCGCCACCTCTCCAGTGCCTGCCCGCCGTCGCGCCGCCGCCCTCCGCCGTCGCCGGAGCTGCCCGCCGTCGCCGGAGTTACTGTTCCGGCGTGAACAGTAACCGGTGCTCAAAAATAACATGTGGGTAGTCCATTTTGACCGTTTTCGCGCGCTGAATCCGATTTTGATGTCTGTTTTGCCAAATTCCAACTCTAAAAATCACCGAAGGCATCCGGAAAGGTGTTTCTTGGTCCAAACTTCGCGCTGAGCCCAATTTTAATATCCATTGCGCGCAAAACCACTTCTAAGCATCCAACGGGGTCCCCAGACTACTCTCATGATCCAGTAGACACTCTGAGTCCATCACTAGTGTCCAATTCGTGCACAAACACGACCGACATGCCAAATAAGCCTCCAGCAGCTGCTGGTCAACCAGTAATCACATCGTGGGGATCCAGGTCCTCACAACTAAAAACTAAAGACTTATCTAGGTAATATAATGTGAAGAACTACCTTGCTCCAATTGTGAACAGACAGATAAAAACAAACTTGAAAATGACAACACATAGTCTAGTAAAGTCTAAAACAAAATGGGCAGTAAAGCTCACAAAGTTTTGGATTCCTTTATAGCAGAGTACAAGAATTTATAAAAAATATACTAGGAGAAATGCAAATTTTGTTTAAAAAGTTAATTATCTAAAAAGTACAAATGAAATGAGTACACATTTGTTACCACACTAATTGCATTACAGACATGGCAACGGGTATGCTTACCTCCGGATTCAGGAAAGCAAGCTCCCGAATACGCCCAGAAATTGTGTTGAAGTCAAACTGAATTGTAGTAGTAAAAACTACATTGAGAAAAGAAGTGATCTATCAAAAGATTTTTAATCAGGTAATTCCTAAACACAGCTTTTCTTCTTCTAAGCCAAGAAAAGTAAGAAGCAACAAATGCATACCCTCTTTATCAGGCCAAAATTTGATACAAGTTCCCTGAGCAACAGTAACTTCTAGTGCCTGCACATTTTGACATGAAAGGAGACAAAATTGTATAAACAGTAATTTCTAGAGTTCACTTAGTAAAACAAAATTGCACAAGCATTGACATAGTGCAACACAGAATAGCTAAATATTTCACAATTGAAAAGTGGAGACATGTCAGGAGTTGAAAGACCAGCACATACACATTACATAGTTTGATACTTCATTCTTCCAACACAAAATATTATGGTGCCGACTTTGATTGCCCAATATTTGCAAGCTTTGTAAAGTTAGGTTGTTTACAAAACAGACTATTTCAGTCTGACTTGCTATCAATTCAGGTATCAATAGGCTTAACAGTATGAATAGTGTAAAAAATGTATTGCTCGACTAAGGAGAAGACAAGCACCTCAGATAAAGCATTGACAACAGACAAACCCACACCATGCAATCCACCTGAGACAGTATAGCCACTGCTCAAGCCACCAAACTTGCCTCCTGCATGTAAGACCTGCAAAACTATTGCTATATTAGACGACACGGATTTCTTTGAAAACGTCTTAGCTTAAACTTAACTCACACTATTGGACTTCATTTAGGATTATATGCTGAAAACACGGCAATATGTAGTGGAAGGGTAGGTAAAATTTAGATGCATAAAGACAAGTATTAGTTGTCCCGATATGTAATTTAGCCAGACAAAATTTTATTAAAAATTATGGATAACATTTTATTGATGACTATGGATAACATTTTATTGAAAATCACGCTCCAGAAAGAAAAGTTGACTCAATGTTCAATTTACTCATTAAACTCAAACTAGACCAAATTCAACTAACTATTAGACCTGATTATTGCTCAATCCTAAACTCTGTTTCAAATTAGAAATAGGAAAGGTTTATTATGTTTCCAAATTAAAGTATAAGATGATTTCACCCAAAAATAGGAAAATACTTCACTGTACATAAATCAAAAGCATCAAAACTTTCTGAGATATTACATATTGTCATTGTGCCACCTAGTAGCCTCCATGCATACTAAAACCTTTTCTATTCTAGTGCTGAAAACATAGAGTACTGAGCAAAGATTGCATGGCACAAGAGAATAGGGCAAAGATTGCATGTCACAAGATAGACAGAATACCGTCAAAACAGTCTCCAAGGAGGACTTCTTTGTTACAGGATGTAAATATGTCGGAATCTGCAAAAGAGAAATTCAAAATAACAATCTCAAACAGCAAGTCAAATGAAAGCACAATGTTTGCTATTGAGTGTTTGACATTAAAAGCAACAAATTTAATAATGATCAAACTTTTATATGTTTTTCTCGTAGTATGCCTATTCAATCAATAAAGCCTGATATATCAATTGACCCTCCTGCTTCTCAGGCTTGAAAAACTCAGATAAGCAAGAGAAACTACATTCAAGTGAATAACTCAGTAGATCAAATAGAAAGCTCTGTTTCACCCAAATCAAAGCATAAGAATGAAGTCTCCTAAAGAATACTAATTATTTTCCTCTCTAGCAGTTTTTCGAGACCTAGTGCATCATAAACCAATCAAGATAGCTAGTGGGCTGTAGGGTACTTTGTAATAGATATTTCACATAGATTTTGTAGCTTTGTAAGCTACATGAGATAACAAATTATCTAATTTTGGATAAAAGTGAAACTTTTTAATTAACTAGCAACCACTGTTTGGAATAATTGATTGCTAACCAAAGTATTATCTTCTCCCTCCCTCGCTGTGCCTGCTTGCAGTGTTTGTACTGCAGGATAAGGACTGATCAGCAATGGCAGCAGCAGCGAGTGAGAGTCGATAACTTGTGACAGATAGAAAAACAAGCATGCATGTGATTCGAATCCAACCTTCAGCAGGGCTGTCGGAACTCAGAACAGGCGCTGAGGGGCTGCCAGGAACTGCAGCTGGGAGGGCAAAAGCACAAGCTCAAGATCAAAAGTGTTCCACTGAAAAACACAAGAATATGAAGAACATTGCATTTTATGTTACTGCATTTATATTTCTTAAAGAGACAATCAACCTCTCAGAATTTGGAGACACATTTAACATGATCATAATTAACAAAAATATTCCACAGCAGCATGAAATCACATTGAGGCACACAGAGGTAAATATGTTGAAGTTCACCTTCAGCAGCAGGTCAAAAATTTCTTTATCGAGAATTCGACAGATAAATTGGGAGTCAACTGCAACCTCAGACATTCTAGTTCTTTCGTCAGCGTGCTTTTACATAACCGTTAGTCCCTGTGCTGTCCTGATATTGCGACTTGATCCTTATACTTTCCACTTAAATATTTTAGTTTCCGAACTTTCACATATGTTACAATTTAGCCCTTGACCATTAAAAAAATTTTAATTTTTTTCCCTTATTGGATGACCATTTAAGCTCGTTTGTAAAATGATTTTCTTATTTTGGCTTAACCCAAATGGGGATAACAAGATTATTTTACAACAAATAACAAATTTTTTTTTTAGCGGTCACGAACTAGAGAGCAACATATGTGAAAGTTCATGGATTAAAGTGTTTAAGTGAGAAATACAAGACCAGGTAGCCGTATCGTGATAGCAGGACCATTCATACATTTTACCCTAAGTAGTTAACCGCAATTGACTCACCGAAGGCCATCAAGTTTTTCATAAGACACTGTTAGACCGGTTTTTATTATGTCTCTTCAGCTCACTTGTTGTTGATTTCGCACTAGTCAATGACCACGAGAAGCCTATCGCACTTATCAAATCCATCCATCCAATATAAATCCTATGGCCAAGATCCCATCATCTCAAGGGATCTTGAGTTGACCTACCAGAAATACTTGCTCCTGGGCATGCCTTACACATAAATATTGATGGAATCTTCTCCTATTTTCCCCTCATTTCAGTAAATCTGGACTAGGAAACTTGTCTCCACACTCTTCTAACCTTCCTTTTATCATAAGCAATCTATTAAGGAAATATATCACCGAAAGAATAGCATAACGTACGGGACGTCACTTTGAAGAAACCAGCTAAGTTCATAAAAAAAATTTAACAAAGATAAAAAGAAATTGCGACCTAAATGTGGACTTATTATGGTCAGAAATCCGCCTCCAATCTCTGATACACATCCACAAGCTCGATTTGAACACAAGACCTCGTCGCAAAGTGCAATGGGAGAGAAAGGAGACCCAAAAACCCTAAAAACCGGAACAACCAAATCCGCACGGCTAAGAGGATCTCCGCCGAGGAGCGGCGGGCCGCCGCCGTTGTCACGCCCCGGGGTCAAGACTGTACCCCGGGCTCGCCAACAGATCCGCCGTCCCTACAGGAAGCCCTGTAGAGGCGTAGCGTCTAACCTGCAAAAAGGGAGATACTACACTAAACAGATATCAGAGCAAAGTAAACTGCTAGAAATAAAATAAGTACAACTCTCATAATACAATAAGTCCTCACCACAAATACAAAAGTCTCTCAAAGAAAGAAGAAAAGTACAACTCGATACCTCACTACATAATCTCTCAAACATCACACAACCAAAATAGAAGGGTACCTCTACAACACTGAAGCTGAAGGGGGGGGGAGGGATCTATCTTGCGACTCCCTTACCTCGGTCTAGAAGAGCAGGATCAGCAACTGGCACCGCAGGAACTGGAGCTGAAGTCCCTGGGGAAAAGACACCACGACGGGTGTGAGAACTACCTCCCACAGTAGTTCTCAGTGGGTGCCGCCAACAAGCCCGACGGCCTGCCCACTAAGTCTACTAGAGATAAAAAGTAATAAAAGAAATGCAGTATGAAGAGCTGGAAAGTAAACATCTACTGCTACTATGCCCCTATCTACAATGCTCAAGGGGAAGAACAGGAGGATGATATGCCACAACTGATACTCAACTCGGAACACCCAATCCAAACTGACTGCCACAACGGGCCCAGTCAAACCTGCGCCTACCTACTGCTGTAGGTATGTCCGGTACTCCAACCCGGTATCTAGCTCAATCTCAAAGCCGGTACTACAACCCGGTCTCGCCTACTCCAGAGTGGCACTCGAGGGGAGCGACCCGCTCGAGTCAAATAACTGCGCAACACTGTCCAGCACAAAGGTGGCACATGCAGGCTATGATCCAATCACTATCTCACTCACTGGCTAAAATCCACACTGTCACTATGACCATGTCCCAAAGATCCCCGATCCACTATCACTATCACTATAATGAACAACTACAGACTGCTACCAACTCTACTCGGTCCCCAGACACGAGTACAATGCATCCAATGCTACTAAACCTCCCAACCCACAACTCAGGGGAAAACACTATGTCCAGAATGACAAAAGTAATAATGACGTGGGAGAACTAAAGCAAAGGCATAAATCCATTAGTAGCCGTCTGAGGATGACATACAATGCATAAGGTTGTACTAAGTCAAGTTTTTCAATTAAAACGGTTTCTATGTTGCAAGGGTTCCAACAGATCAACAATTTAGCAATTATCAACTGTGGGTACTAACACAACGTGTGCACAGATTTATTAGTTCAAATACTATCATGCATGCATAGATAATTGTAGAATTAGAGTGCAGTCCATAGTTAATGTAAGCAGGATCACCCACCTGATCGCGCTAACTGTCCGAGCCGGTACAGATAAATAGTCCGGGAGTCGACAATTTCCCAGATCCACAGTGCAAAGAGCACAGAAAAGTGCTCTTACAGTCCTGGGTACAATAACACATCTCAATTATACACAATTCATACACACAATTACTATTTCAAAATCTGCAAACAAGGTTACTGTTCACACGCAAATTTCACCTGAAAATAAATTTCCTAAAATTCCAATAAAAATATCACGACGATCCTCGCGAAGTGTAGATGTCGATAGGCTGTTGAATCGTCGAATTCCGATGTCCGGATGAGGAGATAAAAATCCACGAAGTGAGTGCTGTCCAGAAATCTCACAACAAAACAGCAGCTCAGAAATGCCTCGAAATCCGTGCCAAAAACCCAAATCTAGGCAAAACACTCAACACGAAAGTCGAAGATTTACCTCTCGTGAATCCAACGCCACAAAAATCGCTGAAATCGGATGTCGGGGTAGCTCTGTGGAAATTTTTTGACCGAAATGCGACGATAACGGGCCTCCAACAGAAAACCGTCGCTCCGCACTTCGAGGCAGAAAACACAGTCGTCGCGGCTTCCAAAAGTTCTGAAATTTCACCAGGAGATTCCCAAGAGGAAGAGGAAGAAATTTGGTAAAGGGTGCAGTTGCTAATTCCCCTCGGAAAGGGCTCAAAATCGCGGCCTAAGTGGCCTATTTATAGGCCCACAAGGAAAAGCAGCCCAAAAAGACAACTAGCCACTTTCGGGCCCAAACTTTCGGGCGCCCGAAAGTTTTCGGGCTGCTACAGTAACGGGCCGGCCCGTTACTGTGCGCGCCCGAAACTTCCTCAGGCCGCCACGTGTCCCCCTTTTCCGCTTCCTGCACCCGGCGCACGACCCCGACGAATCCAGCGACGCCACGTGTCCCGACCGGGCATCGTGCACCCCTGCACCCGACCAATCACGGGGCGCCACGTGGCGCCCCCCACGCCGACCCGGTCAACGCGCACGTCGCGCGACGTGCGCGGCCGCGCCGCCGCCGGACCCGGGTCGGGCACGCGCCCCGAGGCACCGCCTCAGCCGCCGCCGCCGTGTGGACCGGGTGCACCAGAACCCGCCAACCACACAATGCCACGTGTCCCCGGTCTACCGTGCACCAGAGCCAAAAGTTCGTGGACCGCGTGCACAACACCGCACCAACCAGAGAATGCCACGTGGCCTACCCTCGGTCCACCGTACACCCCGCCAAGTCCCGTGGACCGCGCCCGCTGCGCCGGCCAACCGCAGCGCGCCACGTGGCCCGCGCCCGGTGCACGCGCCCCGCGGTGGACCGCGCGCCTGCGCCGCCGCCCGCCGCCGCGCTCCGCCGCCGCCGGCGCTCCTCCGGCCGCCGGAACAGTAACCTGTGCCTCGTTTTCCGTGTTTTCGCGTCCGGGCTCCGAAACATTCAAGTAAATAGTCCATTTCGCTCGTTTTCGCGCGCTGAATCCAAATCCGAGGTCCGTTCTGCCAAATTCCGCTTCAAAAATTTTCCAAAATTTCCCGGAAAAGTAAACTTGATCCAATTTCCGTCCCGGGTCACATTCTTAGCTCCAATAAGCGCGCTAACACCTCACACACCCAAAATGGACTCTCAGCAGAGAAAAAAATAAGCTCCAATTCACCAGAAACCCAAATCTGGGGCCCGACACGCACACACAAGCTCCCTGAAGCCTCCGAACCAACAGTAAACCCTAAAGTGGGGATTCGGGTCCTCACATCCTCCCCCACTAAAAGAAAGTTTCGTCCTCGAAACAAACACGGCTCAAAAGGGAGCCTCCAAGCCCAAAGGTAAGTATTCCAACACACAAACTCCAATTCCCCAGTCACTACACTCTCTCCACAAAACGCGTCCCACCGCGGATAAAGCTCAGGAATTCCCAAACACCGAGGACTAAGAAGAACAGCCAACTCTACGTCTCCAAACTATTCGAATTACGCTACAAAACTTAACAGAAAAAGAAAGGACTCCACCAGTAGGAAGGTCATCAACCTCCAACTCTCAAATTTAGAAAACGACTGAAATTAGCGAAAAGTTCGAAAGTTCCGAGAGACCAGTGCCCTTGCCCTAAACCAACAAAACAGGTTCGGACACTGTCCCTACTTCTGGAGTAGTCTTTCATATCTTTCATCCTGTTCGCGAATTTCAGCACAAGAGTGAGAAAATAAGGGAGAGAAGGGTTGATGTCGTTCCTGCTGCGGCAACAAAACAGGAACTACGGTCCATCCGTGCCCCTAAAAGAAACACCACTCTAACCCAGACCCCTAGAGACAACCTTCTAGTCCTAGGCGTCACCTACGCTCGACAAGTCGCACCTAACCCAAAGCCGCTGAAGCCACTGCTGCAGGAAGGATGCCTCAGTAACCAGTAGAAATGATCTTCTGTCGTCCATCTTGCGGAAAGGCCACTATTCTCCGTTCGCAATCGAATGTTGCACGATACCGCACCAACTGGTCCATCCCAAGCGCTCAATCTGAGTCGGGGAGCTGCAACTGAACCAACACAACAATCGGCGCGCCCTTCAAAGTTCAGTTGCTCTAATCACGCCAAAAAAATTCGCCTCTGCTGGAAGATGCTAGGATGAATCCGAACGCTAATGCAGGTCACAAGATCTCTACCCCTAAATTATGCTAAGATGCACATGCCCTGATATCATGCAGATAGATGCAAAACTCTACTGATGAATGAATGAGATGCACCGGTATCAAAAGAAACCTGAGCACTGAGTGCTAAGACCAGAATAATACCTGCAACGACCTGCTCGGCTGCTGAAGTGACCTCAACCGGAGCGGCATAAATACGACCGCTCGGTGCCGGGGGACGTCGCTCTGGCTGTCGGGAAGAAGATGAGGCAACATCCGGCCTGCTATAGGCCGCAGAAGGATCGGCTGGCTGGAAGGGGACAAACGGTGCAGATGCAGATGAAGGAGCTGGATGGCCGGCTCTAGGGCACACGCTCGCAAAGTGACCGGCCTGCCCGCAGCGAAAACAATGGCCCTGTCTCTGCGGGCACTGAGTCGGTAGGTGTGGGCCTCCACAGATAACACACCGATCTGGGCGCTGCTGCTGCGAAGCCTGCTGTGAAAACTGCTGCTGTCGTGGGGGTCGTCGCTGCTGCTGCTGTATCTGGCGAGACGCCCCCGATCTCTGATGTCCCTGGTACCCTGGCCCTGCGAGTGGGGACGTGGAGGTCTCGGGGGTCCCTGCCTACTAAACTGTCCCTCCTCCGGAGAAGCCGGGCGCTTCGCCCCAGGAGTCGCTACAGGGGCCGGAGATACCTCATCCATCACGGCCTCTCCACTCTCCACATACAAAGCCTGCTCCATCGATGTGGTGACCCGGATCTTTGCATGGCTTCTACAGTGTCACCAGCAGCTTCTGGAGCCCTATGGGGCATCTCGGCGGTGTTCGTGCGCCAATTTGGACACAAGTGCTGAACTCGGGGCTTCAAATGGATCACGTGGGTAACCGGGAGACCCCGTCGGATGTTTAGTGGTGTTTCCGCGCATTTTGGATATCAATTTGGACTCGGCGCGAAATTCGGATCAAAGATACCTTTCCGGGAGCCTCCGGCGATTTATCGGATTGGAATTTGGCGAAACGGACACCGTTTTTGGAATCAGCGCGCGAAAACGGTCGAGATGGGCTATTTACTTGCTGTTTTTGGAGGTTGCTACAGTACTTTTACTGTTCCGGCGATCGCCGGCGGCGGCCGGCGGCGGCGGGCAGCGCCGGCGGGCGGCGGCGCAGCCTCGGGCAGGCGGCAGGCGGCGACACGCGGCGCGGGCAGGCCGCGGGCAGGCGCGCAGGTGCGCGGGCAGGGCGCGGTCCACCGCGGAGGTCGTGCGCCGGGGGCGGGCCACGTGGCGCTTTCCGGTTGGCCGGTGCAGCGGACGCGGTCCACGGAGTTTGGGCCCGGGTGCACGGTAGACCGGGTGGACACGTGGCGTGAGGTGGTTGGTCCGGTTCTGTGCTCCCGGTCCACGCAATCGGTGGAGGTGATTGACCGGGGCAGGTGGCCGTACGGCGGGGCAGGTGGCCGTACGGCCCGGGTCAGCCGCGACGTGCGCGGTCCACGGCGCGACGTGCGCGGTGCACGGGTTGCCGGGACACGTGTCACGTCGCCATTGGTTGGCGCAGGTGCTCCGGGTGCTGCGGGGCCTGGGGGAGTAGTGGACTGGGCCGCAGGGTGGACCGGGCCGCACTGTGCGGACCCGGAAATCCTGGGCCGGGCCGCACTGTGTGCGCCCGAAAAATTTCGGGCGCCCGGAAAAAAGGATACGTTGGGTATTTTGGCAAATGTTTTCTCCAGCCTATAAATACCCAACCCGAGCCCATTTCAAAGGGTTTTTTCTCCCAACCTGTGCAAGATCTCCCCGAGCTTCCTTAAGCAAAGTTTTTCATCTCTAAGTGCTTGATCTCCCTGCCAACTTTCAAGAGTTTTGGAGGCACGAATCCCGAGGTTCCCCATTTTACGGTGCGGCGCGACGTTGCTTTCTAGTGTTCTTCTTCGGCGCAGCGATAGTATTTTTGCTCCCCTGGGCTACCCCGACATCATTTTGCTGTGATTCTTGCACCGGCAGACTCCTAAGAGGTAGGACTTCATCTTTCGTTTTGGTCGCACTTTCCCGTTTCGAGGTTTTGGCACGGATCCCGAGGCAAACAGTGACCCCATCTTCTGTGTGGATTTACTTGACAGCAACGGAGTATTTCGGCCATATCTTTGCGCACGAGCGTCTGACGGAAACGAGCTTATACAACTTTTTCATCTACGGATCGCAAGGAACGCGCTCGTATTTTTATTGGATTTTTGTGAATTTTATTTCGAGGTGAAAATTACTGTTTTCTCAGTGAACAGTAATCTGTCCTTAATACAGATTTTTGTATGAGTGTGCCCCCTTGCCGAATTTTTATCTTGATGTACAGAACTCGGATTTGGGCGTGCAAGGTACCGTTGCGAAGCTATCGACGCGAGGATCGCCGTGATATTTTTATTGGAATTTTCTGGGCAATTTCTGCAGGTGATAATTTAACAGTTCAGAATTCGAGGTTGTATGTGATTATTAGTGCTATAATTGGGAGCCTAAGTGTAATTAGTGAGCTTTGTACTGTACCAGGAATATTTCGGGTGTGCTGAAATTGTGGAAGCAAGGATTTGGAGTTTTGGTATTTTCAGCTGTACGATTTGGGACAGTCAGCACTTCAGGTGGGTGCCTTATTCTCGGAACCGGTGGACGGTTCTCTAATTGTTATATATTAACATTGCATGCAAGTGTATGGTACAATGGCGGGGATTGATCGGTAAGTTTAACAATGAGGGTTTTATGAAAATTGCAAGTGAATCGTTCATAGTATGACAATGGTATTAATCAAATATTCATGTTGATGATTAGTGGAAGCTTACCTAAGGCAAGGATACCATAGATGATTAATTATCATGCCATATTAGCACATAACCTTTTATGAGGCTGGTTTATGCATTGGGATAGGATTATGTAGTTATGTGCAGGTTCTACTCTGAGGAGCCATTATGGATTGAGGATTATGTACAGGTATGGTCATTGATAATTTTGGCATGAGGTTTATTTTTCTTTATTTTGCTTTGAGGATAAAAGCATGCTTGCATGGACATATAGCTAGGCCACCTTTTACTGCTACACTTTCATGTTGGGATATGACTTAGGAGAAACCATGTTTGTTCTTCTCCTTTTCTTTCTAGATACTAGATTCTCGTTGCTCGGGTTCGAGCAGGGATTTGTGATAGTGTAGCTGGGGTCTCAGTGTCGGGGACAGGTTGTGCCGGATTGTGATAGGTTGTGGTTCATGGGATATTGCGGCAGCCGCGGACATTGGGCGGTTGACCGGAGATTGTTTATGCATCAGATTGGGTATCAGGCTTCTCTAGTGGTTGGAGTTTTCCACTTATTGTTTCCAGTTATTTCAGTTGGGGATCGGGTTTCCCTTTTTGTGGAGGGTTTTTCCCACTTGATCTTGGTCTTGATCCAGTCCTGCTATACAGTGATACTTGATACAGTGATATTTGATGCAGTGATGCGTGATACAGTGATACTTTACTCGTGTGGGTCGCTCCCCTCGAGTGCCACTCCGGAGTAGGCTTTCCACGGTGCAGAGCGCCGGGCACCATGCTGGGTTCTTGAGTTCCACGGTGCAGAGCGCCGGGCACCATGCTGGGTTCTTGAGTTCGACAGCAGAGCAGGCAGTACCAGTGTTACTGGTGACATCAGATTGGGTTTATTACAGATATTTACTTTATTGTTGCACTCGTGTCAGGGGGACTGAGTGGAGTCTAGCGGCTATGCATAGACCAGTGCTAGTGTTGTCGGGAACCGTTTGGGGATTGACGGTGGTCCCGTGGTCGATGTGAGTTCGTTGACCATTGCGCGAGAGGTTGTTCATCTGGAGTCTATCCGTTCTGAGAGAGAGGGCATGGATTTTGACTATGGCCTGCATGAGCCACTACTCGATAGCGAGTTAGTCCGTTTGGACGCCCTACGTAATTCCTGCCCGTCAGCGGGAGGTGGTTGTAGGTGGGCGCAGGTTTGACTGGACCCCATGTGGCAGTCAGCTCGATTGGGTCGATTGAGTACCTCGTGTGCGAGTGTTGCATATCTTTATCAGTGTTTTCCCCATTTGAGCATTGTTGATAGAGGCATGGTAGCTGTAGAGTGTTTCCCGCTTCTCCTTTCAGTTTTACTGCTTTAGTTATCTTTTGCCTCTAGTAGTCTTGGTGGGCAGATCGTCGGGCCTAGTGGCGATACCCACTGAGAACTCCCTTTTTGCGTAGTTCTCACGCCCGTCGGGGGTTTTTCCCCTTTTTGTCCTTTCTCTCCTTTGTTTTGCAGAGTCTTGGCGGGTGTTGCCGTTCTGTGGTTGCTGTTCGTGGTGAGGGAGTAGCGAGCTAAATCCAGACCCATCTTTGGAGAGTAGCGGTACCCCCCTTTTGAGGAGATCTTCAGTTTAGTCGGTAGATTGGTTTTTATTTTCCCTTTTGAGAGACTGATGTAGTGAGGATATGATGTATTGAGAGCTTGTACACTGATATTGTATTGAGATATCTCCCTGTTGAGTTATGAGTTTTGTACTCGAGGTTATTGTATGATTATCTTTTGGGAGATGGACCTTGTTGTTTTATCTTCAGTTGTACAGTGGTTGATTTTATTTCTATAGCAGTTTTATCTTTTAGCTCTGATATCTGTTTAGCTGTAGCTCTTTTTGCAGGTAGGACGCTTCGCCTATGCGGGTTTGGCATAGGTGGCGGATCTGTTGGCGAACCCGGGTCGCAGTTTCGACCCCGGGGCGTGACAGATTAAGTTGGTATCAGAGCTTAGGGATAGGTCATGGTGGACTTAGAAACCCTAGGCTTGTGGTTGGACCCTAGGATGACTTCGTGAGAGTCGTGACTTGTAGCGAGAGTCCTGATTGAGTCTTGCTCCTCTCCCAAGGAACGGGAGGGGTGATTGGCATGTTTATTCTCCTAAGTAGTTATGTTGGCTGCAGACAACATAACGCTGTGGAATGGGTAACATGCTCTAGACTTTCGCCAGATTGGGTCGAGCGTTGTTGTGTGCTGATTTGTGGTTTCGTCGTGGCGAGCGGTGTCTCCCCGACGCTGGGTTTGGGACCCTTGTGCATCCTGTCTTGGCAGTTGAGCTTGAGCGGTTGGTTTGGGCCGGATACCCGGATTGAGGTCAGAGAGTTCCGGACCCAGATGACAGAATTGTCTGAGGCTTATCAGCGGCAGAGTGAGCGAGCATCTGGTTTTGTGACACAGTTGTCAGAGCGGCGGGCAGCTCGACAGTGCTTCCTTCTGAGACCACCCGATTGCAGTATCCTCAAGGGCGGCGATTTCTGTGGTATTGATGGAGTGAGTAGCCCCTTTGTGCCGATGTTTAGTGCCGAGGCGCCGAGACAGGGTGGATAGTTGACAACTGATGAGCTTTGGGACACCAATGATCAGTTGAGCCAGTTTCGGCAGATAAACCACCCCGATTCTTAGGATTAAGTTTGGAGCCTCTTGGGGTAGAATCGTGGCTGGTGGTGATGGAGAGACTACTTGGAAGCCTCTTTGTGTCAAAAGGTTACGCAGTTATCGAACTGCGCGCTCTATGATTTGGGGGACAAGGCGCATAGGATGTCCGTGACTGAGTGGATTGCGCCAGTATACCCTTCCGTTATTCGGACCCTCTTGTGCAGGTTTTGGATTTTGGGGTGCTTCGATGGTGGAGGCAGTGTTTATGGAGCTGGCGCTGCAGTTCTTTTGGATGGGGATTTGCTATCAGAGGCAAGTTCTGGATAGAGGCGCTTGATGCCCGATGACGGAGGATAGATCGGCCGGCAGAGACATTTTTCGTTTGCCCTTCCAGGATGGTGGATATCCTTGTGGATGGATTATGTAAAGCTTAACCAAGGGGGATGTTACCCTTTGTGATTGATAACTGGCATGTTTGGGGTGCAATATTTGTGATTGAGGGGTGAGCTTAGTAAGGATAATTGTATAAGGAATTGCATGAATCAATTGTGCTTAGTAGTATGACGAGGATATCCAGGTGGATTTCTGAGACGTCAGGGGTTGGGTGGACCCCGATGACAGCAACAGCCCTTTTATCAGGATGGCGCAGCGGTAGCGTGGATTGGCTGTCTGCGAGAGACCACATTCGGCACCTCAGTGTGAACATGGACAGAGGTCGTGCTCCCTTTGTGAATGGTCTAGATATTTTGGCAGGCTGAGCGATGACCACTTGCATCGAGCGGATGAATCTGTGCCGCCCGGTTGGAGGGCGCCACGGTAGTGGATTGAGTTGTCGCAGGTATGAATTCATCACAGCAGTCGGAGTTAGGACATGTTACATTCCTGCATGGATTAGAGGTAGAGTCGTTACCACATGCACTTGAGGTACAGGTTACTGTTGGTATTGTGCAAGTGGGGAAGGCTTGTGGGTTATGCCTAGTGCAGTCGAGGCCGTGAGTTTTGCCAGCAGACATATTGGTATTTGTGGCAGCTTGGTGTTTGACCCAGTGCTTGGGATTGGTTGGCGTAGTGCCACAGGATGTTTGACCGCTGAGTTAAAGGACTGCGATTTTCTGCAAGGCAGATATTGGAAGGCATTTTGTTTGTTGAGACTGTTAAAGCACACAGGTTACAGCGACAGGGTGAGAGGTGCCTACGGCAGCAGCGGGACTTAAGGATATCCCTATTGCTCGTGAGATCCCGGGTGTGAGACAACCTGAGCCGATGATTATACCGGCAGAGAGGGAGATTAAGATTGTGATTGACGTGGTTTTTGGAGACCGCGCCAACCTCAATAGCACCGCTTGGATGTTATCTGTAAGAGCTGGGACAGTTGATCACAACCGTACAGGGATCTGTTGGATCGAGGGTCTGTTTGACCTAGTGCCACGTTGTTGATACACGACGGTGAGAGCCCTTTGGGATTGGAGCCCAGGCAGGTCCAGGCATTATTTTGAATCTTTTGATGGAGCTATATTCCGGCAGTTATTGTATGATGCCTGCACCAATATGGAATTTCAACTGAGGGCTTTGTCTAGATGGTGTTCAGGACACGGTAGGGGCATTACGAGTACAGTGAAGCCAAAGGATTGACTACGGCCCTGTTGCCTCTAGATTGAGGAATTCTGTGTTCCAGTTGGCCTTGAACGGTTTGATAGCGGCATCCTCCAGGGATATTTTTGTTTTACCCCCTCCCTGAGTGATTTAAAGCTTGTGCAGCATTTGTAGATGGTGTGTCAAGATCTGTGAGGAAGGAGCCTTATGCCAAGTCGTGGTGATACAGGTTCTAGCTTCGAGAGCATATCTTCCTGGATTACTTATTCAAGCCGTAGGGGCGGCGGTGGAAATCTGGCCAAAATGGATGCTGTTTATGACTGGTCGAGATCGACGGTTATTGTTGGGGTGAGGAGCTCGTGGACTGGATAGTGCCAGCAGAGCTTGATGAGCGGGTGATGAGTTGGGTACCAGTGCCGATTTTAACCTGGTCAGTGGGGGGAGATGGATTTGCGAGTTATAGTGATACCTCCCATAGTGGCTGTAGGGCTACCATTGGATTTTGTTGAGCATCCAGTATCACCCCGGCAGGGCCACTGTGGTGGCGGATACCTGGAGCAGAAGAGCTATTTGGGAGTTGAGTTTGACGGTTCCATAGCTGGCGCTGTGTGGGGCCATTCTGGTGTACAGGGTTTGAGTTTGTGTCCCAGGGGATCCCTTTTGTTGAGAGGCTGCGGCTGAGCAATCCACTTGGGTGGTTGAGTTTTGTGGGCGACTGAGTGTGAACCCCTGCTTGTTTGGGCCCCTTTTCTGTGCAGGTGTTTGTGTGGATGTGTTTCGGGTCGCTTTGGTTGAATTGGCTCTTGGGAGTGATTTTGAGCGCGTTGCTCGGGCTGTTCGTCCCTTTTCCCCAGTCTTTTGTTGGAGTTTTGAGGTTTCTCTGCGTCTCAGCTCTGGAGTGTTATGTTTTGGACCCCTCGCCCGTGATTGACTCGTTCCTTTTGAGGTCTATGAAAGTTTGGAGTACGAGAGACGCCCATTGCGAATTCCGGCTCATGAGGTGAGGGAAGTGCGCAATCGGGCTATGCCGTTCTGGTTGTTGCTGATGTTGTTGCTGTGGAGTAATCACGGGGAGTGATAGGTGACTTGGAAGCTGGAGACGGCGGTGTTGAGTTTTGACCCCTGGTTTCTGAGACTCCTTGGGAGTTGCTTTAGTTTCGAGGACGAAACTTTCTTTTAGTGGGGGAGGATGTGGTGACCCGGATCTTTGCAGGGCTTCTACAGTGTCACCAGCAGCTTCTGGAGCCCTATGGGGCATCTCGGCGGTGTTCGTGCGCCAATTTGGACACAAGTGCTGAACTCGGGGCTTCAAATGGATCACGTGGGTAACCGGGAGACCCCGTCGGATGTTTAGTGGTGTTTCCGCGCATTTTGGATATCAATTTGGACTCGGCGCGAAATTCGGATCAAAGATACCTTTCCGGGAGCCTCCGGCGATTTATCGGATTGGAATTTGGCGAAACGGACACCGTTTTTGGAATCAGCGCGCGAAAACGGTCGAGATGGGCTATTTACTTGCTGTTTTTGGAGGTTGCTACAGTACTTTTACTGTTCCGGCGATCGCCGGCGGCGGCCGGCGGCGGCGGGCGGGCGGCGGCGCAGCCTCGGGCAGGCGGCAGGCGGCGACACGCGGCGCGGGCAGGCCGCGGGCAGGCGCGCAGGTGCGCGGGCAGGGCGCGGTCCACCGCGGAGGTCGTGCACCGGGGGCGGGCCACGTGGCGCTTTCCGGTTGGCCGGTGCAGCGGACGCGGTCCACGGAGTTTGGGCCCGGGTGCACGGTAGACCGGGTGGACACGTGGCGTGAGGTGGTTGGTCCGGTTCTGTGCTCCCGGTCCACGCAATCGGTGGAGGTGATTGACCGGGGCAGGTGGCCGTACGGCGGGGCAGGTGGCCGTACGGCCCGGTCAGCCGCGACGTGCGCGGTCCACGGCGCGACGTGCGCGGTGCACGGGTTGCCGGGACACGTGTCACGTCGCCATTGGTTGGCGCAGGTGCTCCGGGTGCTGCGGGGCCCGGGGGAGTAGTGGACTGGGCCGCAGGGTGGACCGGGCCGCACTGTGCGCGCCCGGAAATCCTGGGCCGGGCCGCACTGTGTGCGCCCGAAAAATTTCGGGCGCCCGGAAAAAAGGATACGTTGGGTATTTTGGCAAATGTTTTCTCCAGCCTATAAATACCCAACCCGAGCCCATTTCAAAGGGTTTTTTCTCCCAACCTGTGCAAGATCTCCCCGAGCTTCCTTAAGCAAAGTTTTTCATCTCTAAGTGCTTGATCTCCCTGCCAAGTTTCAAGAGTTTTGGAGGCACGAATCCCGAGGTTCCCCATTTTACGGTGCGGCGCGACGTTGCTTTCTAGTGTTCTTCTTCGGCGCAGCGATAGTATTTTTGCTCCCCTGGGCTACCCCGACATCATTTTGCTGTGATTCTTGCACCGGCAGACTCCTAAGAGGTAGGACTTCATCTTTCGTTTTGGTCGCACTTTCCCGTTTCGAGGTTTTGGCACGGATCCCGAGGCAAACAGTGACCCCATCTTCTGTGTGGATTTACTTGACAGCAACGGAGTATTTCGGCCATATCTTTGCGCACGAGCGTCTGACGGAAACGAGCTTATACAACTTTTTCATCTACGGATCGCAAGGAACGCGCTCGTATTTTTATTGGATTTTTGTGAATTTTATTTCGAGGTGAAAATTACTGTTTTCTCAGTGAACAGTAATCTGTCCTTAATACAGATTTTTGTATGAGTGTGCCCCCTTGCCGAATTTTTATCTTGATGTACAGAACTCGGATTTGGGCGTGCAAGGTACCGTTGCGAAGCTATCGACGCGAGGATCGCCGTGATATTTTTATTGGAATTTTCTGGGCAATTTCTGCAGGTGATAATTTAACAGTTCAGAATTCGAGGTTGTATGTGATTATTAGTGCTATAATTGGGAGCCTAAGTGTAATTAGTGAGCTTTGTACTGTACCAGGAATATTTCGGGTGTGCTGAAATTGTGGAAGCAAGGATTTGGAGTTTTGGTATTTTCAGCTGTACGATTTGGGACAGTCAGCACTTCAGGTGGGTGCCTTATTCTCGGAACCGGTGGACGGTTCTCTAATTGTTATATATTAACATTGCATGCAAGTGTATGGTACAATGGCGGGGATTGATCGGTAAGTTTAACAATGAGGGTTTTATGAAAATTGCAAGTGAATCGTTCATAGTATGACAATGGTATTAATCAAATATTCATGTTGATGATTAGTGGAAGCTTACCTAAGGCAAGGATACCATAGATGATTAATTATCATGCCATATTAGCACATAACCTTTTATGAGGCTGGTTTATGCATTGGGATAGGATTATGTAGTTATGTGCAGGTTCTACTCTGAGGAGCCATTATGGATTGAGGATTATGTACAGGTATGGTCATTGATAATTTTGGCATGAGGTTTATTTTTCTTTATTTTGCTTTGAGGATAAAAGCATGCTTGTATGGACATATAGCTAGGCCACCTTTTACTGCTACACTTTCATGTTGGGATATGACTTAGGAGAAACCATGTTTGTTCTTCTCCTTTTCTTTCTAGATACTAGATTCTCGTTGCTCGGGTTCGAGCAGGGATTTGTGATAGTGTAGCTGGGGTCTCAGTGTCGGGGACAGGTTGTGCCGGATTGTGATAGGTTGTGGTTCATGGGATATTGCGGCAGCCGCGGACATTGGGCGGTTGACCGGAGATTGTTTATGCATCAGATTGGGTATCAGGCTTCTCTAGTGGTTGGAGTTTTCCACTTATTGTTTCCAGTTATTTCAGTTGGGGATCGGGTTTCCCTTTTTGTGGAGGGTTTTTCCCACTTGATCTTGGTCTTGATCCAGTCCTGCTATACAGTGATACTTGATACAGTGATATTTGATGCAGTGATGCGTGATACAGTGATACTTTACTCGTGTGGGTCGCTCCCCTCGAGTGCCACTCCGGAGTAGGCTTTCCACGGTGCAGAGCGCCGGGCACCATGCTGGGTTCTTGAGTTCCACGGTGCAGAGCGCCGGGCACCATGCTGGGTTCTTGAGTTCGACAGCAGAGCAGGCAGTACCAGTGTTTACTGGTGACATCAGATTGGGTTTATTACAGATATTTACTTTATTGTTGCACTCGTGTCAGGGGGACTGAGTGGAGTCTAGCGGCTATGCATAGACCAGTGCTAGTGTTGTCGGGAACCGTTTGGGGATTGACGGTGGTCCCGTGGTCGATGTGAGTTCGTTGACCATTGCGCGAGAGGTTGTTCATCTGGAGTCTATCCGTTCTGAGAGAGAGGGCATGGATTTTGACTATGGCCTGCATGAGCCACTACTCGATAGCGAGTTAGTCCGTTTGGACGCCCTACGTAATTCCTGCCCGTCAGCGGGAGGTGGTTGTAGGTGGGCGCAGGTTTGACTGGACCCCATGTGGCAGTCAGCTCGATTGGGTCGATTGAGTACCTCGTGTGCGAGTGTTGCATATCTTTATCAGTGTTTTCCCCATTTGAGCATTGTTGATAGAGGCATGGTAGCTGTAGAGTGTTTCCCGCTTCTCCTTTCAGTTTTACTGCTTTAGTTATCTTTTGCCTCTAGTAGTCTTGGTGGGCAGATCGTCGGGCCTAGTGGCGATACCCACTGAGAACTCCCTTTTTGCGTAGTTCTCACGCCCGTCGGGGGTTTTTCCCCTTTTTGTCCTTTCTCTCCTTTGTTTTGCAGAGTCTTGGCGGGTGTTGCCGTTCTGTGGTTGCTGTTCGTGGTGAGGGAGTAGCGAGCTAAATCCAGACCCATCTTTGGAGAGTAGCGGTACCCCCCTTTTGAGGAGATCTTCAGTTTAGTCGGTAGATTGGTTTTTATTTTCCCTTTTGAGAGACTGATGTAGTGAGGATATGTTGTATTGAGAGCTTGTACACTGATATTGTATTGAGATATCTCCCTGTTGAGTTATCAGTTTTGTACTCGAGGTTATTGTATGATTATCTTTTGGGAGATGGACCTTGTTGTTTTATCTTCAGTTGTACAGTGGTTGATTTTATTTCTATAGCAGTTTTATCTTTTAGTTCTGATATCTGTTTAGCTGTAGCTCTTTTTGCAGGTAGGACGCTTCGCCTATGCGGGTTTGGCATAGGTGGCGGATCTGTTGGTGAACCCGGGTCGCAGTTTCGACCCCGGGGCGTGACAATCGAGGCCTCCAAGGTCTGCAGTCGGCGGGATCGGACAAACTGGTAAATATCTCGGCGAAGTCCTCGCTCAAACATATAAACGCGATGGCTCTCATCTCTAGCCACATGAGGCACACAAGCCAAAAGCTGGTTGAATTCTGCGATGTACATTTGCACCGGCCTATCTCCCTGGCGGAGATTCTTCAATTGCTCCTCCAGTCGCTGTCGAACACTCTCAGGAAAGAAGGCTCCCAGCAACATGCTCCGGAACTCGGTCCAGGAAAGAAGCTGCGTCCCAGGTGGACCTGCTGGTCGGACACGCCGCCACCACGCCTCGGCGTTGCTTTCCAGAAAATGGGTAGCCAAAATAACCCGATACCTCTCATCCACAAATAAGCTCTCAAAGTGGCGCTCCATGGTGGTATCCAAGTCTCGGCTGCCCAAGGCTCAGCACCCATGCCCGAAAAGCGGGGCGGATCGAACCGCCGGAATCTCATCAGCAAATCTACAACTTCCCGCTGCTCTGTCTCCGTCAACGCTCCCGTCGCCCCGGCCGGTGGCCTACTCGAAACCGGCTCAGCAGGAATAGAGGGTGCCACAACAGGGGAAGAAGGCACCGGCGGAGCCTCAGGGGGTGCCACTGCCGGCTGTGCTCTCTGCTCCAGTAAGAGCGTCAGCCGCGCCACTGCCTCCTCCTGGCGTCTAGCCGCCTCAGCCAACTGTGCCATCTGGGCACGGAGCTCCAGAATCTCAGCCTGAGGTCCTCGCCCCGAGTCCTCCTGCTCGGGCTCTGAGGACGAAGGCTGCGAACGCGTCACCATCGAACGTCGAGGAGGCATCCCCACCTGAGGGACAAAACACACAATCAAAACCAAAAGCAACACTCGACCCAATCTAGCGAAAGTTGAAAGGCATGTCCCCCTTCCCGAAGCACTATGTTGTCTGCAGCCAACATAGTCGCCACAGAAGGAAGACATGTCTATCACTCGTCCCTATCCACTCGGGAGAGTTAGATACCCAATCAAGACTTTCGCTAAAAGTCTCGGCTCTCACGTGGGTCATCCTAGGGTTTAGCCATAAGCCTAGGGTTCCTAAGTCCTCAAGACCTACACCCTAAGCTCTGATACCACTCTAATCTGTCACGCCCCGGGGTCAAGACTGTACCCCGGGCTCGCCAACAGATCCGCCGTCCCTACAGGAAGCCCTGTAGAGGCGTAGCGTCTAACCTGCAAAAAGGGAGATACTACACTAAACAGATATCAGAGCAAAGTAAACTGCTAGAAATAAAATAAGTACAACTCTCATAATACAATAAGTCCTCACCACAAATACAAGTCTCTCAAAGAAAGAAGAAAAGTACAACTCGATACCTCACTACATAATCTCTCAAACATCACACAACCAAAATAGAAGGGTACCTCTACAACACTGAAGCTGAAGGGGGGGGAGGGATCTATCTCGCGACTCCCTTACCTCGGTCTAGAAGAGCAGGATCAGCAACTGGCACCGCAGGAACTGGAGCTGAAGTCCCTGGGGAAAAGACACCACGACGGGTGTGAGAACTACCTCCCACAGTAGTTCTCAGTGGGTGCCGCCAACAAGCCCGACGGCCTGCCCACTAAGTCTACTAGAGATAAAAGTAACAAAAGAAATGCAGTATGAAGAGCTGGAAAGTAAACATCTACTGCTACTATGCCCCTATCTACAATGCTCAAGGGGAAGAACAGGAGGATGATATGCCACAACTGATACTCACTCGGAACACCCAATCCAAACTGACTGCCACAACGGGCCCAGTCAAACCTGCGCCTACCTACTGCTGTAGGTATGTCCGGTACTCCAACCCGGTATCTAGCTCAATCTCAAAGCCGGTACTACAACCCGGTCTCGCCTACTCCGGAGTGGCACTCGAGGGGAGCGACCCGCTCGAGTCAAATAACTGCGCAACACTGTCCAGCACAAAGGTGGCACATGCAGGCTATGATCCAATCACTATCTCACTCACTGGCTAAAATCCACACTGTCACTATGACCATGTCCCAAAGATCCCCGATCCACTATCACTATCACTATAATAAACAACTACAGACTGCTACCAACTCTACTCGGTCCCCAGACACGAGTACAATGCATCCAATGCTACTAAACCTCCCAACCCACAACTCAGGGGAAAACACTATGTCCAGAATGACAAAAGTAATAATGACGTGGGAGAACTAAAGCAAAGGCATAAATCCATTAGTAGCCGTCTGAGGATGACATACAATGCATAAGGTTGTACTAAGTCAAGTTTTTTCAATTAAAACGGTTTCTATGTTGCAAGGGTTCCAACAGATCAACAATTTAGCAATTATCAACTGTGGGTACTAACATAACGTGTGCACAGATTTATTAGTTCAAATACTATCATGCATGCATAGATAATTGTAGAATTAGAGTGCAGTCCATAGTTATTATAAGCAGGATCACCCACCTGATCGCGCTAACTGTCCGAGCCGGTACAGATAAACAGTCCGGGAGTCGACAATTTCCCAGATCCACAGTGCAAAGAGCACAGAAAAGTGCTCTTACAGTCCTGGGTACAATAACACATCTCAATTATACACAATTCATACACACAATTACTATTTCAAAATCTGCAAACAAGGTTACTGTTCACACACGAATTTCACCTAAAAATAATTTTCTAAATTCCAATAAAAATATCACGACGATCCTCGCGAAGTGTAGATGTCGATAGGCTCTTGAATCGTCGAATTCCGATGTCCGGATGAGGAGATAAAAATCCGCGAAGTGAGTGCTGTCCAGAAATCTCACAACAAAACAGCGGCTCAGAAATGCCTCGAAATCCGTGCCAAAAACCCAAATCTAGGCAAAACACTCAACACGAAAGTCGAAGATTTACCTCTCGTGAATCCAACGTCGCAAAAATCGCTGAAATCGGATGTCGGGGTAGCTCTGTGGAATTTTTTGACCGAAATGCGACGATAACGGGCCTCCAACAGAAAACCGTCGCTCCGCACTTCGAGGCAGAAAACACAGTCGTCGCGGCTTCCAAAAGTTCTGAAATTCACCAGGAGATTCCCAAGAGGAAGAGGAAGAAATTTGGTAAAGGGTGCAGTTGCTAATTCCCCTCGGAAAGGGCTCAAAATCGCGGCCTAAGTGGCCTATTTATAGGCCCACAAGGAAAAGCAGCCCAAAAGACAACTAGCCACTTTCGGGCCCAAACTTTCGGGCGCCCGAAAGTTTTCGGGCTGCTACAGTAACGGGCCGGCCCGTTACTGTGCGCGCCCGAAACTCCTCAGGCCGCCACGTGTCCCCCTTTTCCGCTTCCTGCCCCGGCGCACGACCCCGACGAATCCAGCGACGCCACGTGTCCCGACCGGGCATCGTGCACCCTGCACCCCGACCAATCACGGGGCGCCACGTGGCGCCCCCCACGCGACCCGGTCAACGCGCACGTCGCGCGACGTGCGCGGCCGCGCCGCCGCCGGACCCGGGTCGGGCACGCGCCCCGAGGCACCGCCTCAGCCGCCGCCGCCGTGTGGACCGGGTGCACCAGAACCCGCCAACCACACAATGCCACGTGTCCCCGTCTACCGTGCACCAGAGCCAAAAGTTCGTGGACCGCGTGCACAACACCGCACCAACCAGAGAATGCCACGTGGCCTACCCTCGGTCCACCGTACACCCCCGCCATAGGCCCGTGGACCGCGCGCCGCTGCGCCGGCCAACCGCAGCGCGCCACGTGGCCCGCCCCGGTGCACGCGGCCCCGCGTTGGACCGCGCGCCTGCGCCGCCGCCCGCCGCCGCGCTCCGCCGCGCTCCACCGCCGCCGGCGCTCCTCCGCCGCCGGAACGTAACCTGTGCCTCGTTTTCCGTGTTTTTCCCGTCCGGGCTCCGAAACATTCAAGTAAATAGTCCATTTCACTCGTTTTCCCGCGCGCTGAATCCAATCCGAGGTCCGTTCTGCCAAATTCCGCTTCAAAAATTTTCCAAAATTTCCCGAAAAAGTAAACTTGATCCAATTTCCGTCCCGCGGGTCACATTCTTAGCTCCAATAATCGCGCTAACAACCTCACACACCCAAAATTGGACTCTCAGCAAGAGAAAAAATAACTCCAATTCACCAGAAACCCAATCTGGGGCCCGACACGCACACACAAAGCTCCCTGAAGCCTCCGAACCAACAGTAAACCCTAAAGTGGGGATTCGGGTCCTCACAGCCGTAACCCTAGCCGGAGCGAAAGTTCGGGAGCAAGCTTACATGTGTTATTTCTGAGGAGAGAGAAGTGGAGGGGAGAGAGAAATCGACTGAGGAGAGAGAAATAGACTGAGGAGGTTACGGTGCGATTGTGTGCGGAGACGGGCAAGGGTCGACGGTAAGGGCGACGGGAGAAGGGGACGGGCGACGTGCGAGAGAGATCGACGGAGGGAGGACGGGCGAGGGACGAGAGGAGAAGGGCGAGGGGGGGGGCGAGGTGGGAGATCGGCGTGCGGCGGGGCGGGCGGGCGACGGTCGAATAAGGAGCTTACGTCCGGATGGGCGACGACGGGGCGATGGGGAAGGAATCTAGAGGGAGCAAGAGAGCGAATGGGGGCAGAGGGAGTAATGGGCAGACTGTGAGGGTGACGAGTAATGGGGGGGGGCCCGTTCGCATCTTCAAAAAAAAAAAAAAAAAGAAAGAAAAAAAAAAAAAAAAACGTTAGTTGGTGAAAAAAAAGGAGGGAAATGGTGGGGAAAAAATACTAAGGCTTGGGGGGGTGTTGGGGTGTGTGTTTTTTTTTTTTTTTTTGGGGTGGGGGTTCTCCGCGCGTGGGGGGGGCTCCGGGGGGGTTTTGGGGGGTTGTTTTTTTTCTTTTTTTTTTTTTTTGCGCGACAAAATGTCGCACCAATAATAATATGTGGCGACATTGTAATCGCCGCTATACTACTTATGGTGGAGACGCGAAAATGTCGCCACTGTATCTTTATTTATGTGGGACAAAAGGCGCCCTAATACTAAGATGTAAGGGGGGTGGGGGGAGTTCGCATTTCTAAAAAAAAAAAAAAAAAACAATACAAGAAAAAGGGTTTTCGTTGTGGGAAAAAAAAGGAGGAAAAATTGTCGGTGGGAAAAAATATATGAGTGGCGACAAAAAACATTGTCGCCACCAATACTCAGTATTGGGAGGACATTTTAATGTCGCCGCTATACTTATTTATTGGTGGCGACACGAAAATGTCGCCACGTATCTTCTGTATGTGTGGCGACAAAAAAGTCGCCACTAATTACTAAGATAAGGGGGGCCGGTTCACATATTCTTAAAAACAAAAAAAAAAACAAAGTAAAAGAAAAAGGGTTTTAGTGGTGGAAAAAAAAAAAGCGGGAAATTTTGGGGAGAAAAAGAAATAATCTAGTGGACGACACAAAATGTCGCCACCAATAATAAGTATTGGTAGCGACATTTTAATGTCACCGCTAATACTTATTTATTGGTGGCGACGCGTAAATGTCGCCACTGTATCTTCTTTATTGGTGGCGACAAAGGTCGCCACTATATCTTTATCTTTTCCCGGCGACAAAAGTCGCCACTAATTACTAAGTATTGGTGGCGACATTTCAAAGTCGCCGCTATTTCTTAATTATTGGTGGCGACAAATATATGTCGCCACTATATCTTATTTATTGTTGGCGATAATTAAATGTCGCCACTATAGCTTTACAATTAGTGGCGACAATTATTGTCGCCACAAAATTGTCGCCACCAAAAGTCCTTTTCCTTGTAATGGCAGTACCGGCGTGGATTAATGCGGTATCGAAGCGGGTTGCGGATTCACAGAAACTGATATCAAGACGAGTACCGAATTTTCCTAACAAATAGAAAATAGAAAGGCAAGATAAATTTTATATCAAAAACAACTACCGCGAACAAGCACCTCCAAATACGAAAATCTGGAAGTTGACCAGTGTTCAAATGAAAGAAAGGCAGAGAGATCATGCTATAATTATGATGAAAAATGGACCATCAATGATAAGTGTAAGATCACTAATTTGAGATTCTATATTAGTACTCTAGATTATACAGTGCCACGACTTGAGGACCTACTTTCAATAGAATCACACCTTGGGGGACAAGTTATGACTCAAGGGGAAGGGAATTGTTACAGTCATGAAGCCTAACCTGTCTTGGATATCTAGTATTTTCCTTATTATATTAGGATTATTTTTTTTATTAAATTAGAATAAGTATTATATTTTAAGTATATTGTTAGATTAGAAATAACAATAGAATCACACCTTGGGGACAAGTTATGACTCAAGGGGGAGATCACTAATTTGAGATTCTATATTAGTACTCTAGATTATACAGTGCCACGACTTGAGGACCTGCTTTCAATAGAATTACACCTTGGGGACAAGTTATGACTCAAGGGGGAGGGAATTGTTACAGTCATGAAGCCTAACCTGTCTTGGATTATTTTTCTTATTATCTAGTATTTTCCTTATTATATTAGGATTATTTTTTTTATTAAATTAGAATAAGTATTATATTTTAAGTATATTGTTAGATTAGAAATAACTTTTCATTTATCCTATTCTTATTTAGTTTTCATATCATAATTAAAATGATTATAATGAGGTTTATAAATAAGTGATGTCCAATTTCATTGTAACATAGTTTTGAGTATTAATAAAGTTATAGTGGTTTATTAATGGTAAAATAAGTATAGAAATAGTGATAAAATAATCATGGGATGCATCGTGATCTCAGAAAGAATTACGATGTGTGTAAGGGCATGAGCCAACCCTAACAGAAAATGATTAACTTTGTATTTGATTGAGAATTAAGTTAAGTGTTTGAATAGCTAGACAGGAATACCAAAAATTAGGAGTAATTATAATTTTAAAACAAAAATACTTTACCTATTAACAAATATCAAAGTATTAATTAAATATAATAAGTTAACTACTTAATTAGCTATGAACACATGAGAAAATAGAGAAACACATTAATCAGTTAATTAACAATAAAAAAAAAAATAAGTCAAAATGTTAATTAACTAATTAGTTAATTATTTAATCGGCTAGATGATTAGTTAATAAATTTATTAAATTAGTCAAAATATTAATTAGTTTATTATTATGCTTATTAGTTAATGATAAGCAATCAGATGGTTGATAATTAAATTAGTAACTTAATTATAAACAATAAATTAATTGCTCGAGTGGCAAGCTAAATATTTATTTTATTATTTAATAAATTAAGTAATTAATTAGTTAGCTAGTTAATAAATAAGTTAATATATGATATGTTATTATTAATATCTTATAATGATTTAGAGCTTAATTACTAATTTCAGTAGGGAAACAAGAAGAAAAATAATAGCTCTTCCCAAACTCCCCTCTTAATATGTTATCATAGAATAATCCATTAAGACAAAAACTACTGTTCCCCAAAGCTTTTGAGGGAATAAGGAAAATAATACCCCTTAATCTGCCTTCATTTGGGATCAAATAGGAGCTTAGACTACTAATGGTAACATATGCAATCATAACCTATTTCCAAACTTATGTGAGTTGAACGAATATGACAATTATTAATAATATTGAAATATTAGCATCTTTTAGTTTTAATCTCAAGTTGATAACCTAGTCTATCAATAGCATTTTAAATTTAAGAAAACTTTAATTGTTAACATTGTAATTCGCAGTTAAATAGATTTTTTTTCTCTATCAAACCGTTAAAAATAGAAAATTGAGCTTGCAACATTCTACACATGCATAAAATGATCTGAGGCATTTACTTCAAGAAATAGTGGTAAAAAACACTTATTATGAATCTTAGCAAAATTCTAAGTTACATACGTACACTTTGCATGTCCTTAAAATGATCTTACATATTTATATGTATAAACATTGGTATTAATTAGTGGTCACTAGAAATTTCATCCGAGTTATGAACTATGTACACTGGATTCGAGCATAAAATAATTTGACACTTTTATTTGTAGAAAGTGTTATCATTGCTTACTGAAAATCTCACCTAAATTGTGAATACATACACTATATAAGTGTGTAAAATGAGCAAACACTTCTATTTGCAGAAATAGTAGTATTAGCCCACAATGGGGAATTAATTTCACCTAAATTCTAAATTGCATACATTCTACAGGTGCATGTAAGGAACATTACACTTTTATTTGTAAACATAGTGGTATCTTCACCCACTCAGATTAATATTATCTAACTGTGTACACTCTACACAAGTGTGTAAAATGATGTAGCACTTTTATTAGTAGAAATAGTAGAATTAATGCTCATTCGAAATCTCACCCAAATTATAGACTACATATACTATACACGTGCATAAAATGATCTAACACTTCTATTTGTATAAACAGTGGTATCAATGTTTACCATAAATCACACCCAAATTTTAAGCTACATGCACTTACATGTGCATAAAATGACTTGACACTTTAATTCATAGAAATTATAGTAATGGTTCTTTCTATGAATCTCACCTAAACTCTAATTTGCATACACTTTACACATGCTTAAAGTGATCGAACATTTTTATCTGTAAAAATAGTGTTAACTCATGATGAATCTTATCCAAATTCTGAGCTACACATACTCTATTCGTGTGTAAAGTGATCCGACGCTTTTATTTGTAAAAATAGTGGTATTAGATTGAAAATATTACCTGAATTTTGAATTATCTACACATAAGTGTGTAAAATAATCTAGCAATTTACATACAAATTCTAAACTACATACATCAACACATGGATAAAATGATCTAACACTTCTATCTGTATAAACGGTGGTACAAATGCTTACCGTGAATCTCATCTGAATGCTAAACTACATACAATCTACATGTACATAAATTAAATGATCCAATGCTTCTATTTGTAGAAATTGCAATAATGGTGCTTGCTATGAATCTCATCCGATCTATGAACCACATACACTTTACACGAGCTTATAGTGATCCTGCACATATATTTGTAAGAATAGTGTTAACAAAGGCGCTCACCATGAATCTCATCCAAATTTTGAGCTATGCATACTATACATGTGCATAAAGTGATCAGACATTTTTATTTGTAGAAATAATACTATTAGTGCTCACCGAGAGTATTGCCTAGATTTTGAGCTATATATGCTACATATATGTGTGTAAAATTATCTAGCATTCCTATATGTACAAATAGTGGTATCAATACTCACTAAAAATCTCATCCAAGTGCTAAACTATGTACACTCTACACATACATAAATAATCTAAGATTATTTACTTCTATCTGTATAAACATTGGTATCAACGCTCACAATGAATCTCATCCGGGTACTAAACTACATACACTCTACATGTGCATAAAATGATCTGACACTAGTATTCATCGGAATTGCGGTAACGGCTCGTGCTATGAATCTCATCCAAATTCCAAAACTATAAACACTTTGCACATGCTTAAAGAGATCAGACACTTTTATTTGTAAAATAGTGTTAACAACGCTCACACTGAGTCTCATCCAAACTTTGAGCTACGCATAGTCACATAATCTAGATGTTCTTAAAGTGATCCGATACTTTTATTCATAGAAATAGTATAGCAACGGTCACTGAAAACTTCTTCTGAATTCTAAGATACGCATACTCTACACGAGCATAAAATGATCCGACGCAGTGGTATTAGCACTCACTGCATGTATATTTGAACTCATTTGAATTCTAAGCTACACATACTACGTACGTGTGTGTAAAATGCTCCAAGCGCTTTAATTTTGTAGAAATAGTGGTAATAACTCAATCCAAAATTTGAGCTACGTACACTCTTCACATGCAAAAAAATATCCAACGTGCATTGCTTCTATTCATAGAAATGACGACATCCGATTTTATCGTAAAACTTATCCGAATTATAGAACTACGCTAATTCTTGAATCGCATCGTCAACTTTTCTATCGTGATCGTAAATCATTGCAGATATAGCATTACTCTTCACAAAAGTGCAACCACAAACCCTAAAAACAAGAATTAATCCAAACCCTAATTTGGAAGGATGGGGGGTGGGGGCATTTTGGTCATATGGTATTATGATCAAAATGGCAAGTGTGCAACAATATTAAACCAATCCCTACTACTCACACCATCCCCACCCCCACGCGATGCATGCATGCATCCTTGAAGAGACAGGTGGGCAGTGAGCTTGCAATGGGGGTGCGAATGGCGCCCGCACGCATTCGTACGGGTGCGCGCGTGGGGATTCCTTTTTAATAATAAAAAATTGCGCCACGTCTACCCTATCTCCACACCGTCCGCATAGAACCTACGGTGCGGATGGGGAGGGGTCTTCCCATACCCATACGTCTCGCCCGTATCCCCGACCCGGGTAGCGTATCCACCGCTCCCCATCTCATTTATTACTACACCTCTTCCCAAGCCTTATCCTTCCCAATTTAAACTCCCATGCACCATTTGGTTCGGGTATAAATTTAAAAGGTATAAATTTTTTTATATCTGAAATAGTTTGCTATTTTGAAATAATCAAGTATAAAAGTTAAATTGCGTTTGGTTGAAAAGTTAGTATTCTCTGGAATAATTAAAATTGTGTTTGATTAAAATTATGGAATAATAAAAGATAGTGAAAAAAAAAGATAAAATTTTTATAAAAATATCAATTTTACCCTTATCTTTTTTTTTGTAGAAAAATTAATTTAATTATTATTATAAAAATTGAAGCAATTTAATTATAAATAATAAATTATATCTTATCTAAAAAAAGAATATTTTTAATTTTATAGTATATTTTAGTGAATGCAAAATCCAACTTTCAGATAGTATAGGTTGGAAGTTAAACTGCAAATTTAAAAAATCAGAGTTCACATAACAGCAAATTAAAAGTAAAGCTAAATCATAGTTCACATAGTCGTAGGTCCGTGCTTCCAGTAATAATATCAGCCTGAGCCCCACAAATTTTTTTTAGCCTGAGATTGCAATGTAAGCTAAAGTGAAAAAAACAACAAAATTCCAAGTTTATATAACTACAATTTGGAAGTTAAGCAGGTTACAAAAAAAACAAAAAAATCAGTGTTCACATAACTGCAGGTTCATTTAGCCTCAGATTGGAAGGTAAGCTAAAGTGAAGAAAATAAAAAAAATTCTGAGTTTAGATAACTACAGTTTAGAAGTTAAGCAGGTAACAAAACAAAAAAAAAAAATCAGTGTTCATATAGCCTGAGGTTCATATAGCCTGAGATTCATATAGCCTCATATTGGAAGGTATGCTCAAGTAAAGAAAAAAAATCAGTATTCACATAGCCGCAGTGGGTGAGAAAGTAAAATCTCATTCACTGCCCTCGGAATAAAACCCTATTCCAAGGGAGGAAGGGAATGGTGCTTAACGGGTTATCCCATATAAAAAAAATTTATCCCAAGACTTTTTTGCTCAGTGTTTGACAAAAATTGAAGAATAAAAAGGGTTATTTCCCCTTTATCCCCAACCAAACGGGGCCTTAGTGCTCTTCCAAATTTGGACCCCTATGTTCCATTCACATACCGAAAGGCGATCGACCGTTGGATCTTAATCCGACGGTCAGAAACGCTCCACATGAGATACATTTATCTAGAATTGTCGATGGGAGTGAAATGCATCTAGACCCCTCGACTATAGGATTCTTTGTAGTTAGGCTACTCAACTTTATTTTTATCAACACTTTTATAATTATTGATTTTTTAAAAATTAAATAATTTTGATAAAAAAAATTAGATATTTTATCAAAATAATCAATATCTTTCAAATTTAACCATTCTAATCACTTAAGAGCAAAAAAAAAAAAAAAAAAAAAAAAAAAAAAAAAAAACTGTATTAATGAATTTTAAATTTTTTTTACAATTTTAACCAATTCTAGTAAAAAAATTAAAAAAAAAAAAAATAACATTTTATTACAAATAGAATTTTAAGATCTAATAAAATTTCTATATTATTTAACTTAAATATATATATAAAAGTCAAAAGAGTTTGAAACATTTCAACAAAACCTAGAGTTTAGTGGGTCTCCGTACTTTTTTTACCTTCGCTCGCGCGACTCTTCGCCCCCGAATTGAGATTTGAGAAGGGCAAATTCGTCATTTTCGTGGCCGGGTCCACAAACCTCATAGACCCCGTTTTCGTCCGTGCCGTTTCAATATATACGGCACCCCCGTATTCAAACCCCCACCCATCTCAATGTCCCCTCACTCTCTCTCTCTCTCTCTGTCTCTCTCTCTCTCTCTCCTCCCCCCACCACTTTCTCTCTCTTCTTCTTGGAATAGTCGCTTTCAAGCTCTTTTTGTGCTTTCTCTACTCCGTCCTTGCAAAGTAGAAACCCATTAAAAGCGAGGCAAGGTGAGTAACTTATAGAGGCGAGATCGAGGGAGTATAGACCGGGTTCACGGGACCGGAGAATTTTCTTTCAAGCATTTGTTTTATTTTTATTATTAAATTCCAGCATTAAGAAATTGACTTTAAAAATTACTGTGTTTTTTTCTTTTTTTTACATTTTGTTTTTGGGTTCTGTTCTCCCTATATTTCGGTCTGAAAACAGGGCGGTGTGTGGGCTGTTTGTTTGACTCGGGGGTCTTCCTAAAGTCAGCCCCACCAGTTTTTCTTTTTCTTTTAATAATTTTTTTTCAAAATAAAAATTTAAATAGTTTTTAGAAATATGGTTTTGTTTTTATCTCTTCTTTAATTTAATAGTGATGTACGAAGATGGTCATAACATACAGTAGCATTTCTCTATCACTAACTCTGGCGAGAGTACATTATTATTAGTCTTCGTAGTTTTTTTTTTTTTTTTCTCTATTTCTTTTATTATTATTATTATTTTTTTATTTTTTCTTCTTTGAGGCGCTCGTAGAGTCCACATGTCCGGTTCTATCTTGGCCGTTTTGGTCTTCTCTCTGCATATTTTTTCCTCCTCCTTCTCCTTCCTCCTCCTCCTCTTTACTTCCTCTTTTTCTCTCTATCTCTCTCTCATGCTCTGAGAGAAAGCAAGAGAATGGAGTAGAGGGGATTTGGGTACATGGGCCTTTTTTTCCTAGTCTTTTTGGTGCTCTTACTGGCGTGTAAATGGGTTGGTTTGTTTGGGTTAGGGTTAGGGTTGTGAGTACGTGAGAGAGAGGAGGGAGAGGGAGAGAGAAAGAGGTTATTATACTACCAAGGTGGTGGATCTCACCTCACTCACATACTTGGGCTTCTTTCTCTCTCTTTCTACCCTTCGTGTTCTTAGAGAGAGAGAGAGAGAGAGAGAGAGAGAGAGAGTTGGAGGCATTGGTTTCATAGCAAAGTTTATGCCTTTGCCTCCTCTGGTCTCTCTCTCCGTTTCTTATTCTTTTTTTAATTCGTATTTATTTTCTTCTATCTATTCCCCCTTCTATTTTGGGCACTTGCCCCTTTGGTTCTTCGTGTCTTTTCCTGCTGTTGTCCAAAGTGTGTGTCACAAGAGAGAAAAATAAGGAGAATTTATATAATAAGAATGGAGGGATCTTTGCGTGGGAGAAAGAGCAACTTTTGGCGCTAAAGGAATCCATTAGTGATCAGTCAGAGAGGAGAGAAATTTTTTTTAAAAAAGAAGGAAAATTAGAGCTTGGCTTTTTTCTTTTCAATTTTAATTTTAATGAGTTTCGGCGGCTTGTTCGACGGCGGCGGTGGCGGCAGCTCGGGCGCTTTCCATTTCGGTAGCACTACGATGCCCGCCGGCGCCGTCTCGCAACCGCGAACCCTCTCCCCCGCCATCTCGAAAGCTGGGTTCAGTACTTCCCCGGCCCTCTCCCTCGGCCTGGTACAATTTGGCCTAATTTATTTGATTCATCTTCTTTTTTTTTTTTGTCTTTTTTTTCTTTTGTTTTTTTACTTGTGAGATTATTTTTGTTTATGCTATATTGAGCTATGATTTTTATTCGATAGCAAACCAACTTGGAGGTTCAAGGAGACATGAATCGCATGGGAATTATGAGCGTCGGAGGCGGCGGAGGCAGAGCAGGGAGCGGAGACGGCGACTCGTTGGGCCGGAACAAGGAGGACGAGAACGAGAGCCGATCCGGGGGGAGCGACAACTTGGACGGAGCCTCCGGAGACGACCTGGACGGCAACGAAAACCCGCGCAAGAAGAAGCGGTACCACCGCCACACCCCTCAGCAAATTCAAGAACTCGAATCGTAAGAAGATTATTCCGTCTTCTTTCCTTTTCAATTCTTTTTCTCTCGTATATGCTGATCGATCGGATCCTTTCACTTCGCCTAATGAAACCTATATGCGCTGCGCGCGCAGTTTGTTCAAGGAGTGCCCTCACCCGGATGAGAAGCAGCGGCTGGAACTTAGCAAGCGGCTTTGCCTGGAAAGTCGTCAAGTGAAATTTTGGTTCCAAAATAGACGCACCCAAATGAAGGTATAGCCCCACAAAAAAGCATTTCCAAATCCAATTTGCTTCCTTTCTGGACTGAATCTGATGGTATGATGAGGAGCTAAGTAAGAATGGTTTTATGTTCAGACCCAGATCGAGCGCCATGAGAACGCACTCCTCCGGCAGGAGAACGACAAGCTCCGGGCGGAGAACCTGACGATCCGGGAGGCGATGCGGAACCCAATCTGCACCAACTGCGGCGGTCCCGCCATGCTGGGCGAGGTCTCTCTGGAGGAGCAGCACCTCCGGATCGAGAACGCGCGCCTCAAAGACGAGCTCGACCGCGTATCTGCGCTCGCGGGGAAATTCCTCGGCCGGCCGATCTCGTCCCTCGCAAGCCCGATCCCTCAGATGCCGAATTCCACACTAGAGCTCGCCGTCGGAACCAACGGCTTCTCTGGCCTGGGCTCCGTCGGGCACACTCTCTCCGTCATCCCAGATTTTGCGGCTCCCGGAATCCCCAACACGATGGGGGGACCCATCACTCCGCTGGCGACGGGCACAGGCCTCGGGCATCGGATGCTCGACGGATCGTTCGAGCGAAGCCTGTTCCTCGAGCTGGCGCTGGCGGCAATGGAGGAGCTGGTGAAGATGGCGCAGATGGAGGAGCCGCTGTGGATCCCGAGCTTCGACGGCGGTGCGGAGACGCTCAACTACGAGGAGTACCACAGCACTTTCCCGCGGATCATCGGTCCAAGGCCCTCTGGGTACGTCTCGGAGGCAACGAGGGAGATGGGAATGGTGATCATCAACAGCGTCGCCCTCGTTGAGACACTCATGGACGCAGTATGTTGCACTCAACTCTGTCCGTACTTTTTTTATCGATCTATATTTCTTCTAAAGTTTTGTAAAGTGAGAGGACAAATGAAATGCTGCTGGTGTAGAATCGTTGGGCCGATATGTTCCCGTGCATGATTGCGAGAACAAGCACGACCGAAGTGATATCCAGCGGAGTAGGAGGAACAAGAAATGGTGCACTTCAACTTGTAAGTAGATACTAGCAATTAAAAAATTTAGTATTAATTATTTCATCACTTTTAGTTTGTAATTGTGATTGGTATTTGCTATAGATGCATGCGGAGCTCCAGGTTTTGTCGCCGCTAGTTCCGGTCCGGGAAGTGCACTTCCTGAGGTTCTGTAAACAGCATGCGGAGGGGGTGTGGGCTGTGGTGGATGTCTCCATTGATGGTCTCAGAGATCATAACACTTCTGCTGCTGCTATTGCTGCTGGTGCTGCTAACACCCCTTACATGAGCTGTAGGAGGCTTCCTTCCGGGTGTGTGGTCCAAGACATGCCTAATGGGTATTCAAAGGTATAGTACCTCTCTCTCTCTCTCTCTCTCTCTCTCTACATATATATATATTGTTATGAGTTTCTCTCTCTCTCTCTCTCTCTCTCTCTCTCTCTCTCTCTCTCTCTCTCTCTCTCTCTCTCTCTCTCTCTCTCTCTCTATTGTTCTGAGTTGTTCATATTCAATGTGGGTTATTAAGGGATGTGATGGATTACCTTAAATTTGCATTAGGAAAATGCTTTAATGGTAATCTTTTTGTTTGACATATTATTACATATGCAATTTTTTTTACCATTACATTTTACGGAGAACCGGAGAAATAGAAGTAGTAGCAAAGGAGTAGGTGCATTCTAATTTATAAATACAATTATTTTATATGGTAATAAAATAAGATGTCTTAAATTCGAATTTTTTTAGATTTGTTAATTTTATTGGTTTCCTTATATTCACTTGCAACATGTAGAATTTATAATTAAATATTATTCTATAACAACTTAAATTCTAAAAGAATACTAGATTAGGTTGAAAACAAACCATAATATATATAGGGTGGTGATTTTTTTAAATACTATATGAGGGTAATGGAAGGGGATGTGATGGATTATATTACCTTAAACTGCATGATTCAAGGGGTTATTTGAC
Source organism: Tillandsia fasciculata (assembly GCA_029168755.2). Taxonomy (NCBI): domain Eukaryota; kingdom Viridiplantae; phylum Streptophyta; class Magnoliopsida; order Poales; family Bromeliaceae; genus Tillandsia; species Tillandsia fasciculata. The sequence continues at coordinate 13,453,827 of CM054945.1, read as the reverse complement.
CACCTTGATTGGATTCAGTGATCTCAATCACTGTACATAATTTTATGTTTTATGAATCCGAGGCATTAATTGTGTCAACAAGTCAATGCCGGAGCTCAGTCTTCCAAAAGTTTTGCTGTTGGATTGCGTAACTTTTGATTCTGTCTCTCAGGCATTATCACAGGGAGAGAGAGAGAGAGAGAGAGAGAGAGAGAGAGAGAGAGTATTTTGGAATCCTACTCTTTATCTATTATTACTCCATAAATTGAAGAAGCATCATCTTTTCTCCTCCAGCTTATATTGTAATACATTGGGTTTCATCATGCATCTTTGATTGTTTATCATTTAGATGCTTCTTCTACTTCCTTGGGGGCATCAATAGCAAGAACACTGCACATTGATCTCGACCCACCAATAATATATATATATATATATATATATATATATATATATATATATATATATAGAAAGTATCAAATATTTAGTATTATTAAATTTTTTGCTGTTAGATATATTTTTTAGATTATTTTTACTATTTCATCAGCAATATAACAAAATTATATTATAACGATATTTTTAAGTATTTTTAAAATCTGAAAAAAATATCGCTGATAAAAATACTGGCATTTATTATTAGTGTCGCTATATGTGTAGTCGCTATGATTTATAGCGACATTTTATTATATTGTGTCCCAAAAATGTGTCTTTATAATCTAATTTTGGATATAGATTAAATATAAATATAACACTTACATAAAAGTGTTACAAAGATATGCCCCTATAATTTAATTTTGTTATAGTGGAATTATCTATTAAACTCTAAAAGACAACTATGGTGCTATTTGCACAATCCTAATGGACCACTATCATCCTAACCCTATATCTTTTTATTCAAAGATCGAAAATCTAATATATATATATATATATATAATTTATTTGGGGAATATTTAAAAATAAATTTGTATGTTACGCTATACTTATAGTTTATATGATTCTAAATGCAGTATTTTGTTCTCTTTTGAGATTCTACATTAATTTGATATATAAACTACTTTTAAAAAAGTAATATTATATCATATATATTATATAAACTAATTAATAGAAAAATGCTATTTTGTCTTGTGAGTAATTAATGCTGTACTGACATGCATTTTATATTGTTTTACTAATATACTGATTTGGAGAACTTCAATTGAATATCTGTTATAATTTACGAGAAAAAGTAATTTAATTTATGGATAGAATGAAAATTATAATAATAAAAAAAATCCAAACAGGAAACCATCATTTAAGTTCTAAATAAAATTTATCAAACTAATAAGTGGGTATAGCATTTACCCTATTTTATAAGTCAATAAAAATTATTTAGTGATTAAAGCAATAGTGATGGAGTGGCAAAGTATTATGCTTTGAATATATTTGTAATAAATTATAAATGCATCATATCATAGAGTGCATTTTTTGAAGTTATTTTTTTTTATTGTTTTTCTTGCTCTCATGCACCTAGAAATAACCCACATTGAACCCTAAAACATGTGTATTAAACATCACTATCTAACACTGTGTGGTACTCCTTTTGTGTCCTTTCTCTTTTTTTTTTTTTTTTACTATTAGAAGCATCCTTTCTTCTCTGATTTTCAGCATTAGATTATCCGCATTTTCCGGGGCTGCTTATCTTTTTATTATTAACCACCTCGGAAAGCACTTCTTTTAAGTATTTAATCCCCACACTCCAGGACAATAATAATAATTACTATTTTTCGCTTCATGTTTCCCTCTAAATCCTCTCTCCGAGTAGTTTACAGTATCTTCTCGTGCCCTATAGGAAAAAAAAAACAAAACCCTCTCTGTAGCTCAAGCGCTTGTCAACGTTTCTCTTATCAGCTTCTATTATTGCTCTTTCCAGTACGTTTCTTTTGTCCTCACGTGGTGGCGTATTGTACCGTCGCATTCTATCGTGTCCGACCCTAATCCAGAAACTATTCCATAGTGCATAAATTTTTATTTTGATATTTGTTGAAAGAAAGTAAAATTTTAAAACATTGTAAGTATTATGTACAGGTGACTTGGGTGGAGCACGCCGAGTACGACGAAACGGGGGTGCACCAGCTGTACCGGCCGCTGCTGTTGTCTGGGCTGGCGTTCGGGGCTCGGCGGTGGGCGGCGACGCTCCAGCGCCAGTGCCAGTGCCTCGCCATTCTGATGTCCTCCTCTGTCCCCAGCCGCGATCATGCTGGTGAGTAATTACTATAAATTTTTTGTTTGATTGCTTGCATTGAATAGTCGGTTTTTCAGATTTTGAGATAGGATAAGATATAAGAACAGAGTCCGGCCGTCAACTTGGTCCCTAAATTTCTTAGATGAACTACTAGAGCCCAGTTTTGAATTTTCAAGAGGTTGGGTTTACATGCAGAGAAAAAGGTTGTTCACGTCGAAACCAAAATAAAATTGTTCATATATTTTTGTTCTAACTTTGTTTTGACTAATAATATTATTTTCATCCTGGCTAGTGCTAATTTTTTTTATAGAATGATCATTTTAACAAATCAATTGTGCTTCAAACCTAGGTTTTTTTAGTTGTTTTGTATAATAGAAATTGAATTTTTTTAATGGTTGGAAATTGAAATGTAATATAAAAAGAAGTTTAAGAATCACAGTGTTTAAATTGAAAGTAGAGAGACTAATTATTTCGCCGTACAGGAACATATATTTTAGAAAAATGCTATATGTTGCACCCCTTTCAACTCTAAGGTTCAAAAACACCCAAATTGATTTTAGCGTAAAATAATAATAATAATAATAATTGGTACAAATATAAGGAGAAGTATATATATTATATATATATATATATATATAATAATATATATATATATATATATATATATATATATATAGAGGATTGCTACATGTACACCCCAAAGGGGTGTACATCCTACATCTCCACCCTTTTAATGGTGGCGATATTTTTTACGGGTCACATCAAGTGACCCCTAATCACACCCCCACCCTTAGATGGGTGGAGGTGTGAGATATACACCCCTTACGGGTGTACACTTAGAGTTTCCCATATATATATATATATATATATATATATATATATATATATATATATATATATATATATGTATATATATTAGAAAATGGAAAAAGTATATCAAACCCCAACCTTTTAATAGTTTTCAAAAATAAAAACTTTATTCTCGTTTCTGTTTGCCATCAGATTCCAAATTTGTTTAATTTCTTTATAAATAATTGGCAGTTATATTAAAATATGTGACTCAAAAAATATTTTTAGTTGGAATAATTGCCTGTGTAACCCTGAAATCTGAAGAAATATCTGATTTACCCCTCTTTTTTTTTTCTTTCCAATATACCCTTCATACGTTCCACCGTTATTAAAAATACCCCTACCGTTTTCCTTTGTTAAGTTAACTAGGGTTAAATTAGAGTTAAATAATAATCGGAGTTGAAAACTATCAGATATACCTATTTTGCCCGGGTTTAAAGTTTAGGGTTTAGGGTTTAGGATTTTTTAGGGTTTTAGGGTTTAGGGATTAGGGTTTTAGGATTTAGGGTTTAGGGTTTTTTATTAGGGTTCTAGGGTTTAGGGTTTTAGGGTTTAGGGTTTAGGGTTTTTTAGGGTTTTAGGGTTTAGGGTTTAGGGTTTTAGGGTTTAGGGGTTTAGGGTTTTAGAGTTTAGGGTTTAGGGTTTAGGGTATATTTGAAAGGGCAAAATAGTAATATATTACACATAGATAACGGCAGTTTCAAACGGTACACTAACAGAGTTTAACTTCAGGAGTATTTTGGAAAGAAGTTGGAACGTAAGAAGGGTAGTTTTAATATTAGCCTTCTAAGAGGGATAAATCTGAAAACAGAGAAATTTTTAGGAGTATATAGGAAATTGCCCCTTTTTAGTTTATATAGTATTGGGAGTAAACCCATCCAAGAATTTAAAATTACTTTTAAAATTTTTAATATAAAAAATAATAAAACTAGTAAAAAATATTAATTTTTAGATAAATAAAATGTAAGATTCACATTTATTATTTTTGTGTGTGGACTAAGTTGTAATGCTCATATAACTAAATTTTAGTTACTTTTAGATAAATAAAATATAAGAATCGCAATATGACAGAGCGAAAGAATTTTGAATTATTTCTGATGCCATATATATTACTCAAAATATCAATTTAGGAAGGAACAGATCTAAAAATATGTATTAGTATTAGTGATAAATTACTTTCTAACTGAATGTCAGAGTAAAAAAACTTTTGTTGGAATTTTATCAGGTCCAAATTAAAATGTTCTAGTCCATATCAATATATATATATATATATATATATATATATATATATATATATATATATATATATATATATATATATATAGTTAGGCTCGAATATTATTAATAGTATGAAGTTATTGGTATTATTAAGTTTTATCTGTTGAATTAAAAGATATACGGTTGAGATGATAGTGACCCCTTAGGTTTAATAGGTGGTTGAAAAAATAGTAAAATCTAACGGGTAAAAATAATTAAAGAAATTAATCTAAAGATAGAAAACTTTATAGCACCAAATGCTTGATACTATCGATTGTATAGTAGCCGGACGATATATATATATATATATATATATATATATATATATATATATATAGGGTCCAGCTGCTATATTCTTATGAGTAAAATTTTTTTGTACTCATAAGTTTTGATCTCTTGAATGAAGGAATGTGCGGTTCGAATTATAGTAGTCCTTAGAATTTATACTATTTTTCTAACAATCTAGTAAACCCTGGGGGACCATTATCATCCTAACCGCACATTCCTTCATCTAAGAGTAAAAAAGTTATGAGTATAAATGGCTTTATACTCATAAGAGTATATTAGCTATATATATATATATATATATATATATATATTATATATATATATATATATATATAGAAGTTGTTATTCACTGAATGCGGTGGGCGTGCATGCTGTGCAGCAGCGATAACGCCGGGCGGGCGGCGGAGCATGCTGAAGCTGGCGCAGCGGATGACGGACAGCTTCTGCGCGGGGGTGTGCGCGTCGGCGGCGCAGAACTGGCGGCGGCTGGACGAGTGGGGGTGCGCGGGGGTCGGGGACGAGGTGCGGGTGCTGACGCGGCAGAGCGTGAGCGACCCGGGGGAGCCCCCCGGGGTGGTGCTCAGCGCGGCCACCTCCGTGTGGCTCCCCGTGCAGCCGCACCGCCTCTTCGACTTCCTCCGCGACGAGCGCCGCCGCGGCGACTGGGACATCCTCTCCAACGGCGGGCCCATGCAGGAGATGGCCCACATCGCCAAGGGCCAGCACCACGGCAACGCCGTCTCCCTCCTCCGTGCCGGCGTAAGTCCCACCCCCACCTTCTACGTAACTACTACTACTTTTCTTTCCTTTTTCTATTTTGTCAGTAGTGTCTCACTGCTCTTGACTTTGGCCCCCATCATGCTAATTAATTAGTTTTCTAAATTTTGAAAAATTAGAAATACTGTATATCTGGTCCATTTGACCCCACCGTACTTTCTTATCAACCTTTTTTAAAAAATATTTTAAAAATACTATAATTTACTAAAGAAAGAGGATCAAAAGTTTGTACGGATTAGTAAATGACTGCCAGGATTATAATTACTATAGAATTGTACCAAACAAAAAAAAAAAAAATGGTGCTGTGTGGTTAGTTAATTAATGGAAAAAATTAACTATACACCTAAAAAAAAAAAAAAAAAAAAAAAAAAAAAAGGGTGTGTATTTTACATCCTATTTATTTAAGAATAAAATAAATTTTATCCATCACTTAATATGATGGATGGAGAAGTTTCTCACCCTTGGATAGGTAATAGAACATTTTACTTGTATAAATTAAAAGGAGTATAAATTTTACTTTTTTTTTTTTTTTTATCTTTATGTCTTCTCAAACTTTATGTTTTAAAATATGAACGATTTATTAGATTTTGTGAATTTTTAGACGAGGGTAGAAGGTATATACACTTTTTAGAGCATATAAATAAAATTTTCTAGTTTAAGTAAATTAAAAATGTATATACAGGCAAGCAAATAAATAAATTTTTTTTTTAAAGGCAAACAAACTTTAGGAATTCATATAAAAGTTGATATATTTGCAAAGCAATGCTACTTTAATGTTCTAATGTTGAGCATATATATTATATATTCACTTTATTCAACACTATTATTTTATACTTATTACGTCGATTTATTTTTAGCTAAAAAATAATTTAATTTTTTTTTAATTCTAAAATGTTGCCATAAGAAATAGAATTTTTTATTTACATGTATACTCCAAATGGATATATATTATATATATTTTATTTATTTAATAAATACAGTATTTTTTTTATTTATTATATGATGTGAGAAGTGATACCTATTTATTCATTGAATAAATAGATTCAATAGGTGTATATCTTCTGAAAGGAAGTCTGTTGGCTCTTTTCAAACGCTATACTGTAAAATGAGGCGTACTATTAGTATTTTTGTATTTGCATGGGGTAACGTAAGGGAAAAGAAACAAAAAGTAATTATGAGTTACTTTCTCCTAGGCAGGGGAAGTAAACAAAACGAGACAAAAGGAGTTTAGATAGGACTAAGATGCGAAAAGGTTGACATTAACAAAAAAACAAAGCTTAACAAACCCAACATCCGCGGTTTGATCCTGACTGTTGGATCTCCCTGTTGAGATCGCGGCCGTTGATAATGGACGGCTGTGATTACACGGGTATACTGGGGTGATCTTATGGGCAGCTCTTTTTACTGCCATTTGCTTTGTTTCTTTCCGACTCGGTCCATATTATGTTTTGGAAAGTGTCAGCTGCTGCTACCCTTTTAGTTGGAAAGTAGTGTCCACTTTTTATTTTTGATTTTGGTTGGGGTGGATGGGAAATTTTTGCATATCCAACCTTCGGAAACGACATTTTGTACAACATCCTTAAAAAGTGAGGATTCTTCTGTATGGCTTTCAAAAGTCAGAAACTTAAATATTCGCAAAATTATTTGGTCATCATATAATTTTAATGAATTTTCAAGAAAAAAACCCAAAAATGCATAATTTTTTATAAAATTAACTGCAAATTTGTTCCTCAAACTATGGAGTAGCTGACAATATAGTCTTTAATTTTAATTTATTATACTTTTTTATTCAAACTTTCAGAATTATTGTAATCAAGTTTCACAATTCAATTTAATTTACTGAATTTGATCGCATCATTAATGTAAAAGTGATATGATATTTTAATTATTAGCGCATCATCAATAGCAAAGTTATTATATCATTTTTATATTAGCGGTATATTCATATTTAGTTAATTAAGTTAGGTTATAAAATTTGAATGTAACAATTCTAAAAATTCAAGCTAAAAATTTTAAAAAATTAAAGTATGAGCACCAAAATATCATCAGTCTAATAGTTTGAGAACAAAATATGCAATTTACTTATTTTTGTAAAATTTAAATTTTGTTAAAATTTAGATGTAAAGTTAAATTATTAGTAAGTCTTTTGATATAATATGTCTGAATAATGAAGCATGAGTGACAGGCTAAATAACCCTTGGTCTAATAAGTTGCATTATTTTACCTTCTATTTATTTTTTTCCTGAAAAATCTACCATTCAATAGGATTATAAAATATTATATACTTATATTTTATAGATTGCAGATCTTCACAATAAAATATAGTACTTTTCTTGTATTTTATCATGTCGTGATTTATAAAATATAATAATAATTCACTATCCTATTTAAGATCGTATCTTTACTAAAAAACGCAAAAATGTTTAGGAAACAATCGAGTACAATTTCTTAAACTGCATGATGGTAAAATGCAGATAGAGTAATTGAAGTTATACAAGAATCACAGCTTTATGATTCCTTCAGTGAAAGACCAAAATTTAAAATTCGAAAAGTTGTTCTTCATCTTTTTATCTCTTTTTGAGTTATCATTCATTAGTATATGTTTTTTCTGTAAAAAAATAAATTTTGTGATGTGTTGTTGATTGATGTAGGCTGTGAATTCAAACCAGAGCAGCATGCTGATCCTGCAGGAGACGTGCACCGATGCGTCGGGCTCGTTAGTGGTCTACGCCCCGGTTGACGTCCCCGCCATGCACCTCGTCATGAACGGCGGCGACTCCGCCTACGTCGCCCTCCTACCCTCCGGCTTTGCCATCCTCCCCGACGCCCCCCGCAGCAATCCAAACATTCCCAATTCCAATCGCCCCACATCCGCGGCCCCCTCCGGTGCCAACATTGGTGGCAGCAGCGTTGGTGGGGGGTCGCTCGTTACTGTCGCGTTCCAGATCCTCGTCAACAGCCTCCCGACTGCGAAGCTCACCATGGAGTCCGTCGAGACTGTCAACAACCTCCTCACCTGCACCATCCAGAAGATTAAGGCCGCGCTCCAGTCCGACAACATCATCTCACCGTAACTAGTCCCAATCCCTAAAATAAGAATATTTCATTCAAAAACCAAGAAAAATAGGTAATATCTATGAGATATATATATCTCTGGTCGTTATATATATATATATATATATATATATATATATATATTTAGAGATAGCCTGGGCGAGCACATATCAATGGGTTGAGTCAAGAACGAACCGCGATGACGACGATGACGACATGGAGATCGTAACCTTTGCTAAGTGCTAAGGAACGCACGTAGCCGAGAGCGTGCGTGCGTGCGTGCATGCATGGTTTTTTTAGCACAAGAGCAATGGTGGTGGTTCGGGTATTGACTTAGTCTCCAAACAGTGGCAATCCCAGGCTTTTGCTGCATAGACGCATAGTGTTGTTGTTATTCATAGATACATTTTATATTTTTATATATTTTCGTTATGCATAGTTTTTGGGTTTCTCCAAAGGGGTATAGATAGAAAGAGAGAGAGAGAAAGATCGAGCTTATAGATTGAGTAAAAGAATCCCCAAGTATGTTGATCAGGGTCAGTGTTTATGTTGTAGTGCTTGCTTTAAGTCATTGTTGGTTAGTTAATTTTCCCTTTTATATTATCATTGTGTGCTTTTCCTTTTGTATCAATTATTTTCTGTGCGCTTACTCATTAATTTTTGTATTAATGGTAGCAATTTTGCGCTTACTCATTAATTTTTGTACTAATGGTAGCAATTTTGCACGTTATATATATATATATATATAGAGAGAGAGAGAGAGAGAGAGAGAGAGAGAGAGAGAGAGAAAGAGAGCACAGATTATATATTTTTAAAAGTATAAGTCCATTCATACATGTGAAATTTTATCATTGAATTTATATTGAAATTTATATTTTTATAAAGTCAACTAAAAAAAGAGAAAGATAAAGTAAAAGACACAAATTTCAATACAAATTTAATGGTAAAAAATTTACAAGTATGAATATATTTGTACTTTTAAAAGTATATAAGTTTTACTATATATATATATATATATAGAGAGAGAGAGAGAGAGAGAGAGAGAGAGAGAGAGAGAGAGAGAGAGAGTGTGTGTGTGTGTGTGTGTGTAAAATTTGTATACTTTTCAAAGCATAAGTCCAACTATGCTTGTGAATTTTTTATCATTAGATTTGTATTGAGATTTGTGATATTTACTTTTTCTTTTTCTTTCTTTAGTTGAGATTACAATATCACAAATCTCAATGCAAATTCAATGGTAAAAAATTCACAATCATATTTGAACTTGTGCTTTTGAAAGTATATAGGCCCATATATATATCAAGTCATTGGTGCTATTAAGTTTTTAACCGTTGAATTAAAAGATGGGTGGTTGAGATGATAGTGGGCCTCTTGAGTTTAATGGGTAGTTGGGGAAATAATAAAATCTAACGGGTGAAAATAATTAAAGGGATTGATCTAAGGGTAGAAACTTGATAGCACCAAATACTTGGTACTATCAATAGTATATTAGTCGGACTCTCTCTCTCTCTCTCTCTCTCTCTCTATATATATATATATATATATATATATATATATATATAGAGAGAGAGAGAGAGAGAGAGAGAGAGAGAGAGAGAGAGAGTAGAGCTTATATATTCTTTTAAAAGTACAAGCCAATTTATGCTTGTGAATTTTTTACCATTAGATTTGTGTTGGGATTTGTGTTTTTGTAAAGTCAACTAAAAAGAGAGAAAGAAAAAGTATATATATATATATATATATAGTCCGGTTAGAATACTATCGATAGCACCAAACAATTGGTGCTATCAAGTTTTCAGCCGTGGATGAAAAGATATGCGGTTGGAATTATAGTGGTCCCCTAAGATTTTTACTATTCAACCAATCACCTAGTAAACCCTAGGGGACCACTATAATCCTAACCGCATATTTTTTCATCCAACGGCTAAAAACTTGATAGCACCAATGGCTTGGTGCTATCGATAGTATTATAGCCTAATTATATTATATATATATATATATATATATATATATATAGAGAGAGAGAGAGAGAGAGAGAGAGAGAGAGAGAGAGAGAGAGAGAGAGAGCTTATATATAATTTTAAAAGTATAAGCCAATTTATGCTTGTGAATTTTTTACCATTAATTAGATTTGTGTTGGGATTTGTGTTTTTGTAAAGTCAGCTAAAAAGAGAGAAAGAAAAAGTATAAAGCACAAATCCCAATACAATTTCAATAATTAAAAATTCACAAGTATGGATATGCTTGTACTTTTAAAAGCATATAAGCTCTACTCATATATATATATATATATAGGGTCCGACTACTATACTCTTATAAGTAAAATTCTTTTGCACTCATAAGTTTTCATCCATTGAATGAAGGAATGTGCGGTTAGGATTATAGTAATCTCTAAAATTTATACTATTTCCCCAACAACCTAGTAAACCCTAGGGGGACCCCTATCATCCTAACCGCACATTCTTTCATCCAAGGATAAAAAAGTTATGAGTATAAAGAGGTTTATACGTACTCATAAGAGTATAGTAGCCCTACGCTAAATATATATATATATATATATATATATATATATATATATATATATATATATATATATATATATATATATAATATATATATATAAAAATAGAGGTTATATAATTTTGAAAGTACAAGCCCAATTATTTTTTTTGAGAAATAGTGCTACCTACCCACTACATTCAATAGAATGATGAACTAAGCAACATAGGTGAGACAACTAGGTCTCAAAAAAAAAAAAAAAATTCTAAATGAAAGGTTGAGAAAAAACGGGGGAGCGGGTACGGTCTCCCGCCTCTATCCCAGACCCCTCCCACACCTCGAAAAAGCCTATAACCCTATTGACCGTTAGTAAGTGGTCAGTATTTTTCTGCTGGAAGATCAAAGAGTTCCCAACCTTCCAAATCACCTACCAAAGGGCCGCCAACCGACCTAACATCTTGTGTACCGTGCAAGGCTCGCCTCTAATCATCAATTTCTCACAGACAAGTCTAATATTAGCGCCCGACTCTTCCAAATCACCTACCACAGAGCACGCATAATTCGTTCCCAGTCACTACAACAAAATTATGCTGTAGTGACACTTTTAAGTGTTTCTAAAATCTAAAAAAAGTGTCGCTGGTAAAAATACCGACACTTATTCTTAGTGTTGCTATATGTGCCTCGCTAGGGTGTATAGCGACACATTTTTGTAATGTGTCCCAAAAATATTTTTCTATAATATAATTTTAGATATGGATGGAATATAGATAGGACACTTATACAAAAGTATCACAAACATGTGTCCCTTTAACCTAATTTTGTTGTAGTGAGTCCAGCCTCTTCTGATAAGAGTGTCAGTTTTTAACAGGCACTTTTTGAGGGTGAGCCAGATAAAAATCTGAACCTTCGTCGGCAAATGGAGGTTCCAAATTTTTAAGGCAATATCGTCCCTTAAACCCCCGTCGTTAAGCATAAGGTAAGTAGACTTCACAGAGAAAAAACCCTTTACATTCCATCGCCAACTCACACTATCGGGCCTTTGCTCAATCCTTGTGCTCTCTATATAAGTCCTATAAGATCTAGGACACATCCCCAAGCGGGACTCCCCCCAGGATCAGTACAAGCCCAATTATGCTTATGCTTTTTTTTACCATTGAATTTGTATTGAGATTCGTGCTACTGTACTTTTTTTTCTCTCTTTTTAGTTGACTCTACAAAAGTACGGATCTCAATAAAAATCTAATGGTAAAAAAAGCACAAGCATAGTTGAATTGGGCTTGTGTGTTTTTTGAAAGTATATAAGCAATATTCTCTCTCTCTCTCTCGTCGCTCTCTCCTCTCTCTCTCTCTCTCGTCTCTCTCTCTCTCTCTCTCAACCTCTCTCTCTCTCTCTCCTCTTCTCTCATCTCTCTCTCTCTCTCCTCTCTCTCTCTCTCTTCTCTCTCTCTCTCCGTCCTCTCTCCTCTCCTATATCACTCTCCTCTATATATATATATCTATATATATATATATATATATATATATATATATATATATATATATATATATATATAATATATTATCTCTCTCTCCTCTCTCCTCTCCTCATCTCTCTCTCCTCTCTCTCTCTCGAGAGAGAGAGAGAGATAGCCCGATAGGCTAGAGTACTATTTTGAAATTAAATTTATTCTTTTCCTATATTCTTTTCTCGTCCATATAGTGGATACAAAAATGGACAACTGAAAATAAATATTTTTTAAAAAGTGATGATATGTGTCATGTAATCAAGATCGAGAGTAAAGATTTTATTTTAATTAATTTTAAAAAATTTCTAACTAAAATTTAATTAATTTAGATTTATTTGGACCGTTAAACGAGTAAAAGACTTATATATATTATTAAAAATTATAAATTTTGCAACACTTTGATAATTAGGTTAATAATATTGAAAAATTTGAAATTTAATTTTTAGATACTTCTAGTGTCACGCCCCAGATGTAAACTAGAACCCGGGCCCGTCCACAGATCAGCCGTGCACACGGAATTTCCTGCGTACACGAAGCGCCAACACCTGCTCAAATACAAGATAAGTAATAAAAGAGCGCAAGTACAGAGCTAAACTAAAAACTACAATATCTCATACTGCAACAGAATTGAAAATAAAGTACAACTGTAATAAATACATCAGCCTCTCCCAGCTCACCAAAATAATACAACAAGCTGGCTAAAGCCAGACCCAAAGTAAAAAAAAAAGGTACAATAGTCTGAGTGGTGGGTCCAGCAACTATCTCGCCAAAATACTCCGCCTCACAGGAGATCTATCTACTCAGCGATCCCCTTACCTCGATCGACTGCAGAAGGTCCAGCAGCTCTCGCAGACGACTCTGCAAAACAAAGGAAGAGAAGAGAGAAAGGGAACAACAAGGGGGGGGGGGGGGTGAGAACTACTGATAAAACCAGTAGCCCATAGTGGGTAAATCCTCAGAATTCGACGTACCCACTAGGTCTACCAGAGGCAAAAGGGAAAGAAAAGTGATAAGCTATAAGACTGCTGATAAAAGAAACTACCACCATTATGCCTCTAAAAGAAGTGCTAGAAAAGTAACTATATAAGTGCACCAGTAAAAGTATCTGCCTAGACAACCCAATCAATGATCTAGTAAAAATTGGTACTACCTGCTCTATCATCATCATCGGGCATGCCAACCCACGCATAACACCGATGTGATAAGGTCCTTATCATCGGGTATGCCAGCCCATGCATAACACCGATGTAATAAGGGACACAAGAACCCAATAACTGACCGGCACCCACTCGGTATAGTCGCACACTTCGGAGTGGCACTCGAGGGGAGCGACCAACACGAGTAAAGTGTGATGACCTGGATCTCCGCAAACAGTTTGCAGTGTGATTGGGGACTTCTGGAGACCTATGGTGTATGTTAGAGGTGATTGCGCGCAAAATCGAACCCCAGTTTTGGACCCGGCACGAAAAACGGATCAAGTTTGCTTCTCCAAAAATTTTTGGCAAATTTTGGAGGTGGAATTTGGCAAAACGGACATCGAATTTGGATTCAGCGCGCGAAAACGATGAAAATGGACTATTCATTTGTATTTTTCGGAGCCCGGATGACGCGCACGGATTTCGAGGCATTGGGCACTGTTCCGGCGGCCGGCGGGCAGCGGCGGCGGCGGCGGGCAGCGGTGGAGCGCGGCGGCACGGCCTCGGGCAGGCGGCGGAGCGGGCGCGGGCAGCGCGCGAGCGCGGGCAGGCGCGCAGGCAGGCACACGGGCGCGCGGGCAAGCGCGCGGTGCACGGGGGCGGCGTGCCACGTGTCGTCCTCCTATTGGTTTGCCTCGGGACACGTGGCCGCGTAGGATTGGTTGGTGCATGGTCTTAGTCCACGGAGCAGGCAGGGGGCGCCTCGGGCTGCGTGCCTGGCAGGGTGCGCAGGCGGCGCTGGCAGCGCGCACATGGGCACGCCAGGGGCGTGTTGACCGGGTGCACGCCACGCGTCGTCGTCCGGGAGGGCTATGTGGCGCATGGAGAGTGGCCGGATTGGCTGTCTGCTGTTTGGCGGGTGACGTGGCGGAACCGGATTGTTTCGGGCGCTCTGCGAGGCAGGGGACCGCGGCACTGTTGGCGCCCGAAATATTTCGGGCGCCCGGAACCTAGGACACAACCGTCATTTTTGGAATTATTTTTGTGGCCTATTTAAGGACCCGAGCCGCCTTCTTCTTCTTCTTTTCCGCGTTTCGGAGGCTCCTCTCACCTTGGACCCTTCAGCAAAGTTGCTCCCCGCGCTGTGCTGCATCCAACTGAGGATTTCTGGGATTTTACGTGGCACGCTTTTCGAGGTTTCCATTCTTTGGCGCATCGCGACGTTCCTTCGCCGGTGTTTGCCTTCCGTCGCGTTTCGGTGCGCGAGCTCCTCGGCCTACTCTGACCACCTTTTCGGGCGATTCTTGCGCTGTTGGATCCGCGACAAGTAGGGCTTCGATTCTCGTGTTTTGAGCTCCCCATTATTTCGGGTTTTTCTTGGAGTTTTTCCTAGCTTACTGGGACCCCATTTTTTGTGTGAGAATTTTTGGACAACGCAGATTGTTTCGAGGATATCTTAGCGCTCGGGCATCGAATTGAGGCGTGCCTTTACACTTTTTGCATCTACGTGTCGCAAGGATCATCGTTGTATTTTTCTGGGATTTTTCTGAGGCTTGCCCAAAGGTATTTGTTTTCCCCCTTTTCTGTGCAAGGTGTTACAGTTATTATATTGTAGGATTTCGCGCTCTCCGTGTTGTGGAATTTGTAACTTGGCCTACGGGGCTCAGATTGGGACGTGTAGATACTATTTTCAAAGGGCTCGACGCGAAGATCGCAGCAGTATTTTTGTTGGATTTTTCGGAGTCCTTTCTGCAGGTGAAAATATTGCTTCTTTGGGACTGAAGTTTCAACTTGGACAGCACTCTTGGATTGTTGTATAAATTGTAATATTGGACTATATTTTTGTATCCAGGGGTATTTGTGGAGTTTTTGGGGCAGTTAAATTTGTGAGAATCTATGGATTGTCTCGGTACAGTTTCTGCATGTTGGGACTTTGGCAGTTTAGCACTTTCAGGTGGGTTGTTTCGCCTCCAAAACCAGTGGATTTCCTACTAATTCTACAATATAGGAACATGCATGTATGAGATGGATTAGGATGCATGTTAGAGAGGGAGATGTTATCTTTCCTGTATCATGTTTGATATCTTGTTAGTTGCTATTTCCTGATCCTGCTTTAGTTAAACTAATGCTATTATTGGAACTTGACCTAGCACCCCGTCATATGTTGCATGTGTAACCAGACTAGTAGAAAACCCTCACCTGGGCTAGGTTTATTTATGCTTTAGATATCCACACTGTTCTTCTATTTCTGGACATAGTGTTTTCCTCGCCCGGGTAGTGGGCCGAGTGGTCGAGATTCTTCTTAGTGTGGGATGCATGTTACACTCGTGCTTGGGAGCAGAGCGGTGTCTGGTAGTTGTAGCCAGTCTTTTATTTGTGGCGGGAGCCGTTTGGGTGAACGGTAATCCCGGGATGTCTTGTCATTTATTTCTTTTGTCGCCGCTGTGTTAGTGGCAGCAGCATACCTTTGATAGCAAGACCTTGAACCCAGAACCTTTCTGGACACTCACATGATTTTAATCAACCAATGTTTTCTTCCAAGCATCGTAGGGTCGCCTGAGTCTGTTCTTATTTGATTGGACGAAGGCATTAGCTCTTCGAGGTTTGAATATAAAACTTGTTTTCAAATTATTTTCCTAAAAGAACTAAAAATCATTAAAAATAAATTTCTCTCAGATCAAATGGCTTTCAGTAATAAATGTCACCTTTTTCCTATAAACTTACCCACTCGAGATGATTCGAGTGGTCTGGGTTCTAAGGGCTGCCTTTTTTCTGAGTCAAGAACAACGAGGGGCTATGCCTAGAGCCTGTTCTTGTTTGATTTGGATTGTAGGTTCTAGTCTTTTGGGGTTCTCGGACCCTTCATTGTTGCCGGTTGTGGAGTATACCCGGCTAGTGAGTTGCATGTCGAGCCGTTATTCTTCTAGGGGCCTTTTCTGTTTCTGTTTCAGGACGAAAGCTACGGGACCGTGCCTGAAACCTGTTCTTGTTTGATAGGGTAGTAGGTGTTGGTCCTTTGGAACTTTCGGGCCCTGGTTGGTTTCCTCCGCATGATTTACCGAGGGAGTTGTGTTCCCGAACTGTAAGGGGGTCGGAAACTTCGATAGGCGGGGCCTGGATTCTGTTCTTGTTTGATTGGGGTTCTAGGCACCAACCTATCGAAATTTTCGAACCCTTATGGTGTCGGTCCTTCTTGTGTTACCTGTGAGTTTGGTGTTCTGTTTTGGGGAGCCGTTGGGTTGACGGCAGTCCTAGCAGTTGGATATTTCCAGCTAGTGAGTTAGAGATGTGATGTTGGTTATTGTCGATCTTGTTGATCGTGGATTTGGACTATAGCCTGCATGAGCCACATTGAGCTCGACAGAGATGCGCTGATACTTTCCTCGGTGGGGTCACGCCCCTCGAGTGCCACTCCGGAGTTGGGCCTGTTACTTTGCTATCGCGACTTGTCGACGCAGTCCCTCTGGCTGGGCCAGTTTTGGCAGTCAGGGACACCCTACGGTTGACCCGTCCTCTTGTGGATGTGCGGCAGTAGGTGGGTGTAGGTTTGATTGGACCCTATGCGGCAGTCAGTGTAGATTGGGTGATTATATTTGAGAGTTAGTAGATGCATCATGTTTCCATCTGTTCCACTTCTTGAGCATTTAGATAGAGGCATAGTAGCTGTAGAGTTATTTTCCAGCTCTTTCCTTTCAGTATTACTTTTGTTACTTCATGTATCTAGTAGACTTAGTGGGCAGACCGTCGGGCTTGTTGGCGGCACCCACTGAGAACTACTGTGGGATGTAGTTCTCACACCCGCCGTGGTGTATTTTTTCCCCAGGGTCCTCTACTCCGGTTCCTGCTGCTCCAGTTGCTGATCCTGCTGATCGAGGTGAGGGAGTCGCGAGATAGATCCCTACCAGTCGTCTTCCTGAGAGAGTAGATGTACCCCCTTTTTATTCTTGAGAGTTTTATTTTGAGAGACCTTTGTAGTGAGGTTCAGACTTGTACTTTTTTTTTTTTTTCTGTTGAGAGACTTATGTATTTGTGAGGACTTGGATTGTACATCTGTGGAGTTGTATTTATTTTATTTATAGCAGTTTATTTTTCAGCTCTGATATCTGTATAGTGTAGCATCTTTCTTTTGCAGGTTAGTCGCTTCGTCTATACGGGGCTTTCCGTATGGGCGGCGGATATGTTGGCGAGCCCGGGTCGCAGTTTCGTCGCCGGGGCGTGACATAAAGTGTCTCTGTCACAAGTATCACGATATAGCAGAACTGGATAACGACTATGATCAAAGTGGGAAAGTCCATCCACTGGAGAAACCCTAATCCCTAATCTGATGCACAAGTAAACATCCGGTCAAACCGCCCAATGTCCGCGGTCGCCGCAATACCCCACAAATCCACAATTTGGTACAACCAATCCAGCCTCGATAACCTTGGCTATACTATTCTACAACCCTGCTCAAACCCGAGCAATAAGTATCCTGAGTCTAAAATAAAAGGAGAAAATAGCAATCATGGTTTCTCCTAAGTCAAATCCCAGCATGACAGTGTAGCAGTAAACAGTGGCCTATCTGGATGTCCATACAAGCATGCAAATATCCTCAAGTAGAATAAAAGAAAACATCTGACAGTGTTCTCAATATAACAATCGATTAAAGGTTTAAGTGCTAACATGACATAAAACCTGTCCCAATCACAATGTCTCGCCCTTAATAATCCCTATCATAATAATCCCTTTATATAAAAGCTAAATACTAAACATGGCAGTAATATTCCCAACATAATATTTCCACAAGAATAACTCCCCATGATAGGCCCACAATTATCAACATACTCAAGCATGACTTTCAAATAGTGTAACATATCACTAGATGCTAATATAGGGTCTCCTCTAACAGTCCTAGTGAGCAAGTCGAAAAATGAGAGATACAGCAACCACCCACCTGGAACGCGTAAACCACAACTGTAAAAGTCTCCTCGCTGTCCAACTCCCCTCAAAATACCCAAATCTGCGAACCTCTGCAAAAAGAATCGCATTCGGCATAAAAGAAAGCTCCTCAAAAATAGCACTTGCTGTTTTGCAAAAGCAGCGCAGAAAACGAGGGGTTTCACCTCTATATAGTCCTCAGAAAAATCCAGAAAAATCAAAGTTGCGTTCCTCACGAAGTGTAGATACGAATCAAGTATTTATACACCTCATTCCGATACTCGTAGGCCGAGATATACCATAAATACTCCGCCGCTGTCCAAATTCTGTCGCTAAAAAATGGGTCCCAAAGATGATCCGAAAAATCCAACAAAAACTCAAAATGGAGGGAAGCGGTAAATACGAGAAATGTAGCCCTACCAGTCATGAAGATGATGCCGCAAGAATCACTCAAAAGTCGCTCAGAGTAGCCCAGGGGAGCCCGCGGACCGAAATGCGATGGAAAAGAACACCAGAAAAAGAATGTCGCAGTGCGCCGAGTGGCAGAAATCTCCGATGTTGAGACCTTCAAAAATCACCAAATCTATGTAGGAGATGGAGTATTAGTGGAGGAAGCCACAGCCAAAAGGGCTCAGCTCGGAATCACCCCAAAAAAAAATGAAAGGGAAGAGAGGGATGAACTATTTATAAGGCAAAGAGAGGGGGGGGGGGAATACCCCTTTTGGGGGTTTTCGGGCCCCCGAATCTTTCGGGCGCCGAAAAGCGCCCCCACGCCTCCGAAACGCTCAGCGCCCAGATTGTCCCGGGCGCGACGCGTGTCCCGACACGGGAACAGCGGGCGCCCGGCCAACCGGGTGCTGTCGCGTGGCCCGACAAAAGGGGCGGGGCAGTGGCGGCGGCGAATGGTGGGGCGCCATGTGGCGCCCTCTTGCGTGGGCGCCATGCCGCCCGCGCCTGCCTCGCCTCCCCGACCTGCCCCCGCCAATCCCGAGTCGACACGCGTCCCGACCGCGTTCGTTGCACCCAGCGCACGGACCAGGTCCAGACCCCCGTTTCACTGGACCGCGCTTCCGCAGCGCCGCGTGGACCAAGTCACGTGAGCCGGCAAATCGGAAGCCGCTACATGTCCCCCCTCGGTCCCCAGCTCTCCCCATGCACCAAAATGCGCAGAAAACTTTCGGGGGTCCCTTTTTGGGCATCCGGGACTCCGAAAAATATAAAGTAAATAGCCGATTTTCGACATTTTTTCGTGCTGAATCGAAATCCGGCCTCAGATTAGCCAAAAACCTTTTCAAAAATTCGACAAAAGCAGTCGAAAGACAGGCTTTACCCATAAAACTCACTGAGCCCGTCCAACGCGCTATTTGACGCGTTGCGGGTCCAACACACCAATAATAGTGTGTCCATAACATGGGACATGGGGAAAAGCTGTACGGGGATCAGGGCCACTACATCTAGTTGTCACGCCCCGGGGTCGAAACTTCGACCCGGGCTCGCCAACAGATCCGCCACCTATGCCAAACCCCGCATAGGCGAAGCGTCCTACCTGCAAGAGAAGTACTACAGCTAACAGATATCAGAGCTATAAATGAAAATCTGCTGTATAACTAAAATCAACCACTGTACAACTGGAAATAATACAACACTGTCCATCTCCCAAAAATTATAATGATACAATATCCTCATGTACAAAGCTCCAAACTCAACAGGGTGATATCTCCAATAAATACATCAGTGTACAGGCTCTCAATACATATCATATCCTCACTACATAATCTCTCAAAAGAGGAAAATAAAATAACTAATCAAAAGAAGATCTCCTCTGAAGGGGGGTACCGCTACTCTCCAACGACGGGTAGTGTAACACCCCCGGAATTTGGATTAGTCCTCAATATAAATGATATAATAGGACTAAAATCTCTAACCCGGCTATAGCATTTTGGGATGGTAGCAAGATCCAAGGAACATGAGAGTTAAGCGTGCTAGAGCTAGAGTAGTTCTAGGATGGGCGACCCCCTGGGAAGTGGGGCGTCACAGTTGGTATCAGAGCCTAGGATGTAGGTCATGGAGGACTTAGGAACCCTAGGCTTATGGTTAAACCCTAGGATGACCCACGTGAGAGCCGAGATTTTTAGCGAAAGTCTTGATTGGGTTTTTGAACTCTCCCGAGTGGATAGGGACGAGTGATAGACATGTCTTCCTTTTGTAGCGACTATGTTTGCTGCAGACAACATAGTGCTTCGGAAGGGGGACATGCCTTTTGACTTTCGCTAGATTGGGTCGAGTGTTGCTTCTGGTTCTGATTGTGGTTTGTTTTGTCCCTCAGGTGGGGATGCCTCCTCGACGTTCTATGGTGACGCGCTCGCAGCCTTCGTCCTCTGAGCCCGAGCAGGAGGACTCGGGCGAGGACCTCAGGCTGAGATACAGGAGCTCCGTGCCCAGATGGCACAGATGGCTGAGGCGGGTAGACGCCAGGAGGAGGCGATGGCACGGCTGACGCTCTTATTGGAGCAGAGAGCACAGCCGGCAGTGGCACCCCTGAGGCTTCGCCGGTGCCTTCTTCCCCTGTTGAAGCACCCCCTGTGGAGCAGTCTGCACCGGCGGTTCCTCCTGCTGTGCCGGTTTCGAGTAGGCCCACCGGCCGGGGCGACGGGAGCGTTGACTGAGACAGAGCAGCGGGAGGTTGTTGATCTGCTGATGAGATTCCGACGGTTCGATCCGCCCCGCTTTTCGGCATGAGTGCTGAGCCTGGGCAGCCGAGACTTGGATTACCACCATGGAGCGCCACTTCGAGAGCTTATTTGTGGACGACCGGTATCGGGTCATTCTGGCTACCCATTTTCTGGAGAGCAACGCCGAGGCGTGGTGGCGGCGTGTGCGACCAGCTGGTCCACCTGGGACGCAGCTTCTTTCCTGGGCCGAGTTCCGGAGCATGTGCTGGGAGCTTTCTTTCTTTCCGGAGAGCTTCAGACAGCGACTGGAGGAGCAGTTGAAAAATCTCCGCCAGGGAGATAGACCGGTGCAAATGTACATCGCCGAGTTCAACCAGCTTTTGGCTTGTGTGCCACACGTGGCCAGGGACGAGAGCCACCGTGTTTCTTGTTCGAGCGAGGACTTCGTCGAGACATCTACCAGTTCGTCCGCTCCCGTAGATTGCAGACCGTGGAGGCCTCGATGGAGCAGGCCTTGTATGTGGAGTGTGGAGAGGCCGTGATGGACGAGGTCTCCCGCCCCTGTAGCGACTTCTGGGGCGAAGCGCCCGGCTTCTGCGGAGGAGGGGCAGTCTAGCAGGCAGGGACCCCCGAGACCTCCGCGTTTCCATCCACAGGGCAGGGGGCACCAGGGACGCCAGAGATCGGGGGCGTCTCGACAGTCACAGCAGCAGCAGCAGCAGCGTCGACCCCCGCGACAGCAGCAGCCCCCACAGCAGTCTTCTCGGCAGCAGCGCTCGATCGGTGTGTTATCTGTCGGAGGCCCTCATCCGCCGACTCAGTGCCCGCAGAGACAGGGCCGGTGTTTTCGATGCGGGGAGGCCGGCCATATTGCGAGTGCTTGTCCCAGGGCCGGCCATCCAGCTCCTTCTTCTGCATCAGCACCGACCGTTCCTTACCAGCCAGCCGGACCTTCTGCAGCCTACAGCAGGCCAGATTTTCGCCTCCTCTTCTTCTCGACAGCCAGAGCGACGTCCCCCGGCACCGAGCGGTCGTGTATATGCCGCTCAGATTGAGGATGCTTTCATCAGCAGAGCAGGTCGTCGCAGGTATTATTCTGATCTCTTCAGTCCGTGCTCGGGCTCTCTTCGATACCGGTGCTTCTCATTCATTCATCAGTAGATCATTTGCATCCTTGCATGGTATAGCGGTAGCTTCTTTATCTCTGCATTAGTGGTTGAGATACCGGGTCATGTCCTTCATGTTGAGGAGTGCTGTAGAGATTGCCCCATTCAGTTGGGATCCTGGATTCTGCCGGTCGACTTGCTTGTCTTACGACAGCTCCAGGATTTCGATGTTGTTCTGGGTATGGATTGGTTGTCGAGATACTATGTTACCATTGATTGCCGCGATAGGACTGTTACTCTTCGGGAGCCGGGGCAGGAGGTGTTCGTCTTCCAGGGCTGTCAGAGCTCCTTGTTCGCCTTGACTATTTCTTCGGCGAGGGCCAGGCGGTTGATGAGTAGAGGATGCACCGCATTTCTGGCGACGATTGTGGAGGCGCCCTTCGGCGGCACGGGGACTCGAGGATATTCCAGTGGTCCGCGAGTTTCCCGATGTGTTTCCCCAGAGCTGACGACCATGCCGCCAGAGAGGGAGATCGAGTTCGTGATTGATGTGGTACCCGGAACCGCACCAATCTCGAAGGCACCTTACAGGATGGCGCCTGCCGAGCTGAGAGAGTTGAAGGCCCAGTTACAGGATCTTTTGGACAGAGGCTTCATTCGGCCCAGTGTTTCGCCGTGGGGAGCGCCTGTTTTGTTCGTGAAGAAGAAGGATGGGACACTTCGCTTATGTGTGGACTACCGCGAACTGAACAAAGTGACCATCCGGAATAAGTATCCTCTGCCACGGATTGATGACTTGTTTGATCAGCTACAGGGAGCCTCCGTGTTTTCGAAGATTGATCTCCAGTCAGGTTACCACCAGCTAGGGTGAGGGCCGAGGACATTCCCAAGACGGCGTTCAGATCCCGGTATGGACATTATGAGTTTACGGTTATGCCGTTTGGTTTGACCAATGCCCCAGCTGCATTCATGGATCTGATGAACCGGGTCTTTTCAGCCGTACTTGGATCGATTTGTGGTTGTGTTCATTGATGACATCCTGATTTACTCCCGGAGCGATGAGGAGCACGAGGAGCACTTGAGGATAGTGCTGCAGCTTCTACGTGATAAAAAGCTGTATGCCAAGTTAAAAAGTGCGAGTTTTGGCTTCGGGAGGTTGCTTTCTTGGGCCACATTGTTTCAGCTGCTGGAGTAGCGGTCGACCCGACGAAGATTGACACAGTTCGGGATTGGCCGAGGCCGACGACGGTTCTGAGGTACGGAGTTTCTTTGGGCCTAGCCGGTTATTATCGTCGGTTCGTGGAGGGCTTTGCGAAGCTCTCTACTCCCCTGACCAGTTTGACTAGGAAGGGGACGAAGTTTGTTTGGACCGAGCGTGTCAGCAGAGTTTCGAGGAACTGAAGAGAAGATTGATCTCCGCACCAGTTCTTGCACTGCCGGTTATGGGAGAGGGTTTCGTGATCTACAGTGACGCCTCACACAGTGGTCTGGGTTGTGTTCTTATGCAGCATGGTAGGGTAATTGCCTATGCTTCACGGCAATTAAAGGATTATGAGAAGAATTACCCTACACATGACTTGGAGCTTGCAGCTGTTGTTTTTGCACTGAAGCTGTGGCGGCATTACCTCTATGGCGAGCATTGTGAGATTTATACGGATCATAAGAGCTTAAAGTATCTGTTCACCCAAAAGGAGCTGAACCTTAGGCAACGCCGGTGGTTGGAGTTGTTAAAGGATTACGATCTGAGTATCCTTTACCACCCCGGCAAGGCCAATGTGGTGGCAGATGCTTTGAGTAGGAGGTCAGTGCATAGCTTGAGTTTGATGATTACCCAGCAGGCACAGCTGATAGAGCAGATGAGGCGACTTCAGATTGAGGTAGTATCCCCTGGGGTCTCTGCGAGACTTATGACTATGGTCTTGCAGCCCACTCTGCTGGACAGGATCAGGGAGACGCAGAGTGAGGACCCCCACTTGGAGAGGATCAGGGCTCAGATTCAGATTCAGATGAGAGAGGGGATTTTTCAGTGGACAGCTCGGGAGTACTACGGTACAGGGACCGAGTTTGTGTGCCATCAGATTTGGAGATTAGAGATCAGATTTTGAGAGAGGCCCATTATACACCTTATACCATCCATCCTGGAGGTACTAAGATGTATAAGGACCTTAAGGCACACTTTTGGTGGTCGGGGATGAAGCGGGATATTGGAAGGTTTGTTGCTCAGTGCTTAACTTGCCAGCAAGTGAAGGCAGAGCATCGTGTTCCTGCTGGCAAGTTGCAGAGCCTTCCAATTCCCGAATGGAAGTGGGACCACATCACCATGGATTTCGTGACTGGGCTACCGAGATCGCAGAGTGGAGCCGACGCAGTCTGGGTGATTGTTGATAGACTTACCAAGTCAGCACATTTCCTGCCTGTACAGATGACTTGGTCCTTGGAGCGACTGGCACAGCTATATTTGGATGAGATCGTGAGGCTGCACGGAGTACCAGCGTCCATTGTTTCAGAT
Source organism: Tillandsia fasciculata (assembly GCA_029168755.2). Lineage (NCBI taxonomy): Eukaryota > Viridiplantae > Streptophyta > Magnoliopsida > Poales > Bromeliaceae > Tillandsia > Tillandsia fasciculata. The sequence continues at coordinate 13,429,061 of CM054945.1, read as the reverse complement.
CGAGACCCGAGATTTGTGTCACGGTTTTGGGGGAGCCTACAGTCAGCCATGGGTACTCGGCTTAGTTTCAGCACAGGCATTCCACCCACAGACAGACGGACAGTCAGAGCGCACCATTCAGACGCTTGAGGATATGTTGCGTGCGTGTGTTATGGATTTTGGAGGAGGTTGGCACCGACACTTACCCCTGGTTGAGTTCGCGTACAACAACAGCTTTCAGGCGAGCATTCAGATGGCTCCGTTTGAGGCGTTGTACGGACGCAAGTGTCGGTCGCCCCTATACTGGAGTGATGTGGGTGAGAGGAGGACGCTGGGGCCAGACTTACTGCTGGAGGCAGAGGAGAAAGTCCGTGTTGTTCGCGTCACTTGGAGACGGCCCAGAGTCGCCAGAAGAGTTATGCTGATGTTCGGCGGCGAGACCTTGAGTTCCAGGTTGGTGATCACGTTTTCTTGAAGGTCTCGCCCTCGAAAGGGGTCGGAGGTTTGGAGTGCGGGGGAAGCTCAGTCCCCGCTTCATTGGACCCTTTGAGGTGCTTGAGAGGGTAGGCCCTGTGGCTTATAGAGTTGCTCTACCTCCCCGCTTGGCTGGTGTTCATGATGTCTTCCATGTTTCGGCCTTGAGGAGATATGTGTTCGATCCGTCTCATGTCATCGACTTCGCATCCTTGGATATCGGCGAGGACTTGGTTTACGAGGAGCGCCCATTGCGGATTCTGGCTCGTGAGGTGAGGGAATTGCGCAACCGGGCGATACCTATGTGAAGATCCTTTGGAGCAACCATGAGGAGCGAGAGGCTACCTGGGAGCTTGAGACGGCGATGCGAGATGCCTACCCTTTTCTGTTCGAGACTGCTGTTGAGGTACGTTGTCTTTACTCTGTTTAGTTTCGAGGACGAAACTTTCTTTTAGTGGGGGAGGATGTAGTGGCCCTAGTTCCCATGCAGTGTTTTTCCGATGGATCCACTGTTAGAACACCTAGTATTGGTGTCCCTGGCCCACAGTGCATCAATTGGGTGCTATTGGTGGACCCTGTGTGCTTTATTTTACTGTTTTGGCCTTCGGCTGGGTTTGCCGAAATTTCTGGAAAGATTTAGGCCAAACAGAGGTCGTAGTTGGATTCAGCGCGGAAAAACGCTTGAAAATGACTATTTATTTGCTTAATTTGGAGTCCGGATGCCCAAAAACGGACACCCGGAAGTTTTTAGTGGAAAATGGTGCATGGGAGGGGCCGTAGACCGCCGGGATGCCACGTGGCAGCCTCTGATTGGCCGGCTCAGGATGCGCGGTCCACAGAGCGCGCGGCGGGGTGCACAGACCCGGCGCATGGACACGTGGCACCGCCTGATTGGCGGGCCCAGGGCGCGCGGTCTACTGGGTGGAGCGCGGCGGTGCATGGACCAGGCGGGAGACACGTGGCAGTCACTGGTTGGTCGGTGCACGCGGCGCGGTCCACGGAATCCTGTCGAAGGCGTGGACCGGGTGCAGGGGACACGTGTCACTTCCTGTTGGCGGGTGCAGCGCGCGGGTGCACGGGGCGCGGGGCAGGTGCCTCGGGATGCGTGCGCACGTGCGACCCACGTCGCGCGGCCGGCGCGCACGTCGCGCGGTCGGGGTCAACGGGGTGGACACGTGGCGCCCGCTCATTGGCGGGCGCCACCGCCTTACTGTGCCCGGGGAGCGGACACGTGGCGGGCGGTGTTGGCCCGCTTCGGTGTTCGCTGTTCGGGCGACACGTGGCGGGCTCCGAGGCGGGTCGGACGGATTTGGGATCCCGTCCGACGGCGTGTATCGGGCCGGGCCGCACTGTGCGCGCCCGAAGTTTGGGCCGGGCCGCACTGTGTGCGCCCGAAAATTTTCGGGCGCCCGAAAGTTGGGCCCGAGCCCAAAAGGCTTGATTTTTTTTGGGCTTTTCTTTTGAGGCCTATAAATAGGTCACCTTGGGCTGGCTTTTCACCCTTTTTCGAAGGATTCAGCTCGAGAGTTCTACATCAAAAATCTTCCTCTCCCTCTTCTAATCTCCTGGTGAAGTTTCAGAAAATCTGGAAGCCGTGACGACTGTGTTTCCTACCTCGTAGTGCGGAGCGACGTTTTACAGTGTGAGGCCCATTACCGTCGCATTTTCTTCTGGGAGACCTACAGAGCTACCCCGACATCCGATTTTTGGACGATTTTTGCGGCGTTGGATTCACAAGAGGTAAATCTACGTTTTCCGTGTTGATGTTTCTTCAGATTTGAGTTTTTTGGCAGGGTTTGGGGCATTTTTAGCCGCTGTTTTTGTTGCAAGATTTCTGACAGCAGCGGCTTCGCGGAATTTTATCTTCACTTCTGGACATCGGATTTCGACGATTCAAGAGCCTATCGACATCTACTCTTCGCGAGGATCGTCGTGATATTTTTATTGGAATTTTGTGAATTTATTTTCAGGTAAATTCGCGTGTGAACAGTAACAGCCATGCAGATTTTTGAATGTGTTGTTTATGTGTGAATTTGTTGTAATTGTGAGTTGTTGTTGTACCCAGGACTGTAAGAGCATTTTTTGTGCTCCTGCTTGTGGATCTAAGAAATGTCGATTCCTGGACTGTATATTGTACCATCTCGGACAGTTAGCGAGTTCAGGTGGGTGTTTCTTCTGCTTGCAATTTCCATGGACTGCACTCTAATTCTGCAATATAAATGCATGCATGATAGTATGTTGAGCTAATATAACTGTGCAATTTATATGTTAGTAACCACAGTTAATAATTGCTAAAATTGAGATTCTTTTTGGAACTCTTGCATCATCTGAACCACAAATTGGAGAAAGACTTGACTTAGCACATCTATTAGACATTGTATGTCTATCC
>CM054945.1:13416190-13426119 GCA_029168755.2 Tillandsia fasciculata | reverse complement strand
TATTTTAATTAATTTAAAAAATTCTAACCAAAATTAATTAATTAGATTTATTGGACCGTTAAACGAGTAAAAGACCTTATATATATTATTAAAAAATTAAATTTTGCAACACTTTGATAATTAGGTTAATAATATTGAAAAATTTGAAATTTAATTTTTAGATATTCTAGTGTCACGCCTCCAGATGTAAACTAGAACCCGGGCCCGTCCACAGATCAGCCGTGCACACGGAATTTCCTGCGTACACGAAGCGCCAACACCTGCTCAAATACAAGATAAGTAATAAAAGAGCGCAAGTACAGAGCTAAACTAAAAACTACAATATCTCATACTGCAACAGAATTGAAAATAAAGTACAACTGTAATAAATACATCAGCCTCTCCCAGCTCACCAAAATAATACAACAAGCTGGCTAAAGCCAGACCCAAAGAAAAAAAAAAGGTACAATAGTCTGAGTGGTGGGTCCAGCAACTATCTCGCCAAAATACTCCGCCTCACAGGAGATCTATCTACTCAGCGATCCCCTTACCTCGATCGACTGCAGAAGGTCCAGCAGCTCTCGCAGACGACTCTGCAAAACAAAGGAAGAGAGAGAGAAAGGGAACAACAAAGGGGGGGGGGGTGAGAACTACTGATAAAACCCAGTAGCCCATAGTGGGTAAATCCTCAGAATTCGACGTACCCACTAGGTCTACCAGAGGCAAAAGGGAAAGAAAAAAAGTGATAAGCTATAAGACTGTGATAAAAGAAACTACCACCATTATGCCTCTAAAAGAAGTGCTAGAAAAGTAACTATATAAGTGCACCAGTAAAAGTATCTGCCTAGACAACCCAATCAATGATCTAGTAAAAATGGTACTACCTGCTCTATCATATCATCGGGCATGCCAACCCACGCATAACACCGATGTGATAAGGTCCTTATCATCGGGTATGCCAGCCCATGCATAACACCGATGTAATAAGGGACACAAGAACCCAATAACTGACGGCACCCACTCGGTATAGTCGCACACTTCGGAGTGGCACTCGAGGGGAGCGACCAACACGAGTAAAGTGTGATGACCTGGATCTCCGCAAACAGTTTGCAGTGTGATTGGGGACTTCTGGAGACCTATGGTGTATGTTAGAGGTGATTGCGCGCAAAATCGAACCCCAGTTTTGGACCCGGCACGAAAAACGGATCAAGTTTGCTTCTCCAAAAATTTTTGGCAAATTTTGGAGGTGGAATTTGGCCAAAACGGACATCGAATTTGGATTCAGCGCGGGGAAAACGATGAAAATGGACTATTCATTTGTATTTTTCGGAGCCCGGATGACGCGCACGGATTTCGAGGCATTGGGCACTGTTCCGGCGGCCGGCGGGCAGCGGCGGCGGCGGCGGGGCAGCGGGGAGCGCGGCGGCACGGCCTCGGGCAGGCGGCGGAGCGGGCGCGGGCAGCGCGCGAGCGCGGGCAGGCGCGCAGGCAGGCACACGGTTGCGCGCGGGCAAGCGCGCGGTGCACGGGGGCGGCGTGCCACGTGTCGTCCTCCTATTGGTTTGCCTCGGGACACGTGGCCGCGTAGGATGGTTGGTGCATGGTCTTAGTCCACGGAGCAGGCAGGGGGCGCCTAGGGCTGCGTGCCTGGCAGGGTGCGCAGGCGGCGCTGGCAGCGCGCACATGGGCACGCCAGGGGCGTGTTGACCGGGTGCACGCCACGCGTCGTCGTCCGGGAGGGCTATGTGGCGCATGGAGAGTGGCCGGATTGGCTGTCTGCTGTTTGGCGGGTGACGTGGCGGAACCGGATTGTTTCGGGCGCTCTGCGAGGCAGGGGACCGCGGCACTGTTGGCGCCCGAAATATTTCGGGCGCCGGAACCTAGGACACAACCGTCATTTTTGGAATTATTTTTGTGGCCTATTTAAGGACCCGAGCCGCCTTCTTCTTCTTCTTTTCCGCGTTTCGGAGGCTCCTCTCACCTTGGACCCTTCAGCAAAGTTGCTCCCCGCGCTGTGCTGCATCCAACTGAGGATTTCTGGGATTTTACGTGGCACGCTTTTCGAGGTTTCCATTTCTTTGGCGCATCGCGACGTTCCTTCGCCGGTGTTTCCTTCCGTCGCGTTTCGGTGCGCGAGCTCCTCGGCCTACTCTGACCACCTTTTCGGGCGATTCTTGCGCTGTTGGATCCGCGACAAGTAGGGCTTCGATTCTCGTGTTTTGAGCTCCCCCTTATTTCGGGTTTTTCTTGGAGTTTTTCCTAGCTTACTGGGACCCCATTTTTTGTGAGAATTTTTGGGACAACGCAGATTGTTTCGAGGATATCTTAGCGCTCGGGCATCGAATTGAGGCGTGCCTTTACACTTTTTGCATCTACGTGTCGCAAGGATCATCGTTGTATTTTTCTGGGATTTTTCTGAGGCTTGCCCAAAGGTATTTGTTTTCCCCCTTTTCTGTGCAAGGTGTTACAGTTATTATATTGTAGGATTTCGCGCTCTCCGTGTTGTGGAATTTGTAACTTGGCCTACGGGGCTCAGATTGGGACGTGTAGATACTATTTTCAAAGGGCTCGACGCGAAGATCGCAGCAGTATTTTTGTTGGATTTTTCGGAGTCCTTTCTGCAGGTGAAAATATTGCTTCTTTGGGACTGAAGTTTCAACTTGGACAGCACTCTTGGATTGTTGTATAAATTGTAATATTGGACTATATTTTTGTATCCAGGGGTATTTGTGGGAGTTTTTGGGGCAGTTAAATTTGTGAGAATCTATGGATTGTCTCGGTACAGTTTCTGCATGTTGGGACTTTGGCAGTTTAGCACTTTCAGGTGGGTTGTTTCGCCTCCAAAACCAGTGGATTTCCTACTAATTCTACAATATAGGAACATGCATGTATGAGATGGATTAGGATGCATGTTAGAGAGGGAGATGTTATCTTTCCTGTATCATGTTTGATATCTTGTTAGTTGCTATTTCCTGATCCTGCTTTAGTTAAACTAATGCTATTATTGGAACTTGACCTAGCACCCCGTCATATGTTGCATGTGTAACCAGACTAGTAGAAAACCCTCACCTGGGCTAGGTTTATTTATGCTTTAGATATCCACACTGTTCTTCTATTTCTGGACATAGTGTTTTCCTCGCCCGGGTAGTGGGCCGAGTGGTCGAGATTCTTCTTAGTGTGGGATGCATGTTACACTCGTGCTTGGGAGCAGAGTGGTGTCTGGTAGTTGTAGCCAGTCTTTTATTTGTGGCGGGAGCCGTTTGGGTGAACGGTAATCCCGGGATGTCTTGTCATTTATTTCTTTTGTCGCCGCTGTGTTAGTGGCAGCAGCATACCTTTGATAGCAAGACCTTGAACCCAGAACCTTTTGGACACTCACATGATTTTAATCAACCAATGTTTTCTTCCAAGCATCGTAGGGTCGCCTGAGTCTGTTCTTATTTGATTGGACGAAGGCATTAGCTCTTCGAGGTTTGAATATAAAACTTGTTTTCAAATTATTTTCCTAAAAGAACTAAAAATCATTAAAAATAAATTTCTCTCAGATCAAATGGCTTTCAGTAATAAATGTCACCTTTTTCCTATAAACTTACCCACTCGAGATGATTCGAGTGGTCTGGGTTCTAAGGGCTGCCTTTTTTCTGAGTCAAGAACAACGAGGGGCTATGCCTAGAGCCTGTTCTTGTTTGATTTGGATTGTAGGTTCTAGTCTTTTGGGGTTCTCGGACCCTTCATTGTTGCCGGTTGTGGAGTATACCCGGCTAGTGAGTTGCATGTCGAGCCGTTATTCTTTCTAGGGGCCTTTTCTGTTTCTGTTTCAGGACGAAAGCTACGGGGACCGTGCCTGAAACCTGTTCTTGTTTGATAGGGTAGTAGGTGTTGGTCCTTTGGAACTTTCGGGCCCTGGTTGGTTTCCTCCGCATGATTTACCGAGGGAGTTGTGTTCCCGAACTGTAAGGGGGTCGGAAACTTCGATAGGCGGGGCCTGGATTCTGTTCTTGTTTGATTGGGGTTCTAGGCACCAACCTATCGAAATTTTCGAACCCTTATGGTGTCGGTCCTTCTTGTGTTACCTGTGAGTTTGGTGTTCTGTTTTGGGGAGCCGTTGGGTTGACGGCAGTCCTAGCAGTTGGATATTTCCAGCTAGTGAGTTAGAGATGTGATGTTGGTTATTGTCGATCTTGTTGATCGTGGATTTGGACTATAGCCTGCATGAGCCACATTGAGCTCGACAGAGATGCGCTGATACTTTCCTCGGTGGGGTCGCGCCCCTCGAGTGCCACTCCGGAGTTGGGCCTGTTACTTTGCTATCGCGACTTGTCGACGCAGTCCCTCTGGCTGGGCCAGTTTTGGCAGTCACGGACACCCTACGGTAGACCCGTCCTCTTGTGGATGTGCGGCAGTAGGTGGGCGCAGGTTTGACTGGACCCTATGCGGCAGTCAGTGTAGATTGGGTGATTATATTTGAGAGTTAGTAGATGCATCATGTTTCCATCTGTTCCACTTCTTGAGCATTTAGATAGAGGCATAGTAGCTGTAGAGTTATTTTCCAGCTCTTTCCTTTCAGTATTATATTTGTTACTTCATGCCTCTAGTAGACTTAGTGGGCAGACCGTCGGGCTTGTTGGCGGCACCCACTGAGAACTACTGTGGGATGTAGTTCTCACACCCGCCGTGGTGTATTTTTCCCCAGGGACCTCTACTCCGGTTCCTGCTGCTCCAGTTGCTGATCCTGCTGATCGAGGTGAGGGAGTCGCGAGATAGATCCCTACCAGTCGTCTTCCTGAGAGAGTAGATGTACCCCCTTTTTATTCTTGAGAGTTTTATTTTGAGAGACCTTTGTAGTGAGCTTCAGACTTGTACTTTTTTTTTTTTCTGTTGAGAGACTTATGTATTTGTGAGGACTTGGATTGTACATCTGTGGAGTTGTATTTATTTTATTTATAGCAGTTTATTTTTCAGCTCTGATATCTGTATAGTGTAGCATCTTTCTTTTGCAGGTTAGTCGCTTCGTCTATACGGGGCTTTCCGTATGGGCGGCGGATATGTTGGCGAGCCCGGGTCGCAGTTTCGTCGCCGGGGCGTGACATAAAGTGTCTCTGTCACAAGTATCACGATATAGCAGAACTGGATAACGACTATGATCAAAGTGGGAAAGTCCATCCACTGGAGAAACCCTAATCCCTAATCTGATGCACAAGTAAACATCCGGTCAACCGCCCAATGTCCGCGGTCGCCGCAATACCCCACAAATCCACAATTTGGTACAACCAATCCAGCCTCGATAACCTTGGCTATACTATTCTACAACCCTGCTCAAACCCGAGCAATAAGTATCCTGAGTCTAAAATAAAAGGAGAAAATAGCAATCATGGTTTCTCCTAAGTCAAATCCCAGCATGACAGTGTAGCAGTAAACAGTGGCCTATCTGGATGTCCATACAAGCATGCAAATATCCTCAAGTAGAATAAAAGAAAACATCTGACAGTGTTCTCAATATAACAATCGATTAAAGGTTTAAGTGCTAACATGACATAAAACCTGTCCCAATCACAATGTCTCGCCCTTAATAATCCCTATCATAATAATCCCTTATATAAAAGCTAAATACTAAACATGGCAGTAATATTCCCAACATAATATTCCACAAGAATAACTCCCCATGATAGGCCCACAATTATCAACATACTCAAGCATGACTTTCAAATAGTGTAACATATCACTAGATGCTAATATAGGGTCTCCTCTAACAGTCCTAGTGAGCAAGTCGAAAAATGAGAGATACAGCAACCACCCACCTGGAACGCGTAAACCACAACTGTAAAAGTCTCCTCGCTGTCCAACTCCCCTCAAAATACCCAAATCTGCGAACCTCTGCAAAAAGAATCGCATTCGGCATAAAAGAAAGCTCCTCAAAAATAGCACTTGCTGTTTGCAAAAGCAGCGCAGAAAACGAGGGGTTTCACCTCTATATAGTCCTCAGAAAAATCCAGAAAAATCAAAGTTGCGTTCCTCACGAAGTGTAGATACGAATCAAGTATTTATACACCTCATTCCGATACTCGTAGGCCGAGATATACCATAAATACTCCGCCGCTGTCCAAATTCTGTCGCTAAAAAATGGGTCCCAAAGATGATCCGAAAAATCCAACAAAAACTCAAAATGGAGGGAAGCGGTAAATACGAGAAATGTAGCCCTACCAGTCATGAAGATGATGCCGCAAGAATCACTCAAAAAGTCGCTCAGAGTAGCCCAGGGGAGCCCGCGGACCGAAATGCGATGGAAAAGAACACCAGAAAAAGAATGTCGCAGTGCGCCGAGTGGCAGAAATCTCCGATGTTGAGACCTTCAAAAATCACCAAATCTATGTAGGAGATGGAGTATTAGTGGAGGAAGCCACAGCCAAAAGGGCTCAGCTCGGAATCACCCAAAAAAAATGAAAGGGAAGAGAGGGATGAACTATTTATAGGCAAAGAGAGGGGGGGGGGGGGAATACCCCTTTTGGGGGCGTTTTCGGGCCCCCGAATCTTTCGGGCGCCGAAAAGCGCCCCCACGCCTCCGAAACGCTCAGCGCCCAGATTGTCCCGGGCGCGACGCGTGTCCCGAACACGGGACAGCGGCGCCCGGCCAACCGGGTGCTGTCGCGTGGCCCGACAAAAGGGGCGGGGCAGTTGGCGGCGGCGAATGGTGGGGCGCCATGTGGCGCCCTCTTGCGTGGGCGCCATGCCGCCCGCGCCTGCCTCGCCTGCCCCGACCTGCCCCCGCCAATCCCGAGTCGACACGCGTCCCGACCGGCGTTCGTTGCACCCAGCGCACGCGCCAGGTCCATGGACCGCGCTTCCGCAGCGCCGCGTGGACCAAGTCACGTGAGCCGGCAAATCGGAAGCCGCTACATGTCCCCCCTCGGTCCCCAGCTCTCCCCATGCACCAAAATGCGCAGAAAACTTTCGGGGGTCCCTTTTTGGGCATCCGGACTCCGAAAAATATAAGTAAATAGCCGATTTTCGACATTTTTTCGTGCTGAATCGAAATCCGGCCTCAGATTAGCCAAAAACCTTTTCAAAAATTCGACAAAAGCAGTCGAAAGACAGGCTTTACCCATAAAACTCACTGAGCCCGTCCAACGCGTCTATTTGACGCGTTGCGGGTCCAACACACCAATAATAGGTGTTCCATAACATGGGACATGGGGAAAAGCTGTACGGGGATCAGGGCCACTACATCTAGTTGTCACGCCCCGGGGTCGAAACTTCGACCCGGGCTCGCCAACAGATCCGCCACCTATGCCAAACCCCGCATAGGCGAAGCGTCCTACCTGCAAGAGAAGTACTACAGCTAACAGATATCAGAGCTATAAATGAAAATCTGCTGTATAACTAAAATCAACCACTGTACAACTGGAAATAATACAACACTGTCCATCTCCCAAAAATTATAATGATACAATATCCTCATGTACAAAGCTCCAAACTCAACAGGGAGATATCTCCAATAAATACATCAGTGTACAGGCTCTCAATACATATCATATCCTCACTACATGAATCTCTCAAAAGAGGAAAATAAAATAACTAATCAAAAGAAGATCTCCTCTGAAGGGGGGTACCGCTACTCTCCAACGACGGGTAGGGATCTAGCTCGCGACTCCCTCGCCTCGATCAACAACCGTAGAATCAGCAACACTCACTAAGACTCTGCAAAACAAAGGAGAGGAAGGAAAAAGGAGGGGGAAAACCCCCAATGGGCGTGAGAACTACACCAAAAAGGGAGTTCTCAGTGGGTACCACCGCCAGACCCGACGGTCTGCCCACCAAGTCCTCGAGAGACATAAAATACCCAAAGAAGTAGGAACTGAACAAGAACACTGATGTCACCAAACAGCTACCAAGCCTCCGTCTAAATGCTCAAGAGGGGAGAATCAAAGAATGGTATGCAACCACTAGCACATGAAGTGCATAATCGACCCAATTGAGCTGACTGCCACATCTGGTCCAGTCAAACCTGCGCCCCACCTACGACCACCTCCCGATGACAGGTAGGAATTACGTAGGGCGTCCAAACGGACTAACTCGCTATCGAGTAGTGGCTCATGCAGGCTATAGTCAAAAATCCACGCTCTCTCTCAGAATGGATAAACTCAAGATCACTAAGCCTCTCGCACAACGGTCAACAACTCACAATGACCTTGGGACCACCGTCGATCCCCAGACGGTTCCCAACAACACTAGCACTGGTCTAAACACGACTACTAGACTCCACTCGGTCCCCCTGACACGAGTGCAACAATAAAAGTATCTGACTGAAATAAATCACATCAAATGAACCGGTATAAAATCCGGTACTGCCTGCTCTGTCATCAATCTCACGAACTCAGTATCTCCACTGTCCAAATGACCGGAACCCAACACGGTCTGACCGGAACCCAACACGGTCTAAAGCCTACTCCGGAGTGGCACTCGAGGGGAGCGACCCACACGAGTAAAGTATCTCTGTCATCAACATCACAAGTATCTCTATATAGCAGGACTAGATCATGACTATGATCAAAGTGGGAAAGCTCAACCACTAAAGAAGACCCTGGTCCTCAATCAGATGCAAAATACTCAAATAGTGGGAAACTCCGTCCACTAGAGAAATCTGATACATAAATAAATATCCGGTCAACCGCCCAAAGTCCGCGGTCACCGCAAAACCCTGCCAACCGCAATCCAGCACAACCCGTCCCTGACACCAATGTCCTGGCTACACTACCCCAGACCCCTGCTCGCACCCGAGCAACATAGACCGCCTGACTCATAAAGAAGGAGAAAAGGAAAAGCATGATTTCTCCTAAGTCAAGTTCCAATAAGTAGTGCAGCAGTAAAAGATGGCCGAACTACATGTCCATTCAAACATGCTTTTGTCCTCAGAAACGATAAGAGAGTAAAACATATAGTAGCGAAGCATACTACAGTATTCCTACTATGATATGCCAATCTCGTATAAATAGGCCAATGAATAACCATGTATGATCTCTATATCATCTAGTGTGGGATAAATGTAACATGTCTACCACATGCTAAGTCCCTAGTTCAACAAACATGTACAATTATCAGGTAAGCATCAATCCACATGATCTAGGCCGTTTCCATGCTTACCTCTCGCTCATAGTGATTGTACATTAAATTAGGCATGCTATCAATCAAAGAGGGTGACATTTCCACCGGTAAATTTATCTTAACCATACATGAACATCCACTATTACACCTCCCATAAGGCATAACATGCATAAAAACCCTGCCATTCCCTTAAACAGTTACCATTAATAAGTTTACCCACCTGAAGAGCTCAATCCAAGGCAAACCTGGGGTCGGTGAAGAGCGTGGCCACTTGCACGAACAATCCGCTGAATCCGTATCCACGGTACACGTCGCGCAAACCTCGGCTCCTAGCAGTGTTCCAAAAACACTCGCGAACCCTCCTGGGTACAACAAAAGGTCCAAAGTTACACTTTATGCTATAATATCCAAGGGTACAACATCTGCTGAAACCAGTCCCGAAGATGTGCAATTTTTTCCTGCAGAACGGATTCTGAAAAATCCATCAAAAATACTGTCGCGATCGTCGCGTCGAGACCTTCAAAACGAGTACCTGTACGTCAAAATTCGAGTCCCGGTGGCCGAGTTACAAATTCCACAACGCGGTGAGCGCGAAAGTCCATAACATACACAACTGTATCACAATGCACCAGAGAACGGGAAAAGTATACCTTCGGGCAATCCCGAAAAAATCCCAGAAAAATATGGTGATGATCCTCGCGTCGAGTAGATGAAAAAAGTGTAAAGGCTCGCCTCGATCCGGCGCTCGTACAACAAGTTGCACGCAAAACGGTGCACACTTTACGAGTCCGCACGCAAAATGATGCGCGGCCACCAAACCTGTACGCAAAACGATGCACGCCATTAAAACT
>CM054945.1:13373690-13408690 GCA_029168755.2 Tillandsia fasciculata | reverse complement strand
CGGGGTTTGGGTATAAAAACTTGTTTTCCAACTGTTTTTCCTAAAAGAACTAAAAATCATTTAAAATGGGTTTTCCTCAAATCAAGATGGTTTTTCAAAAAGGAACTACGTTTAGTCCTCACCCCGCGTGGGTTGAGTGAAAAATGGTTTTCAGTAATAAATGTCACATTTTTTCCTGTAAACTTCCCCACTCGAGAGGATTCGAGTGGTCTGGGTTTTAAGGGCTGCCTTTTTGTTTGGGTCGAGAATAACGAGAGGCTACACCTAGAGCCTGTTCTTGTTTGATTTGGGTTGTAGGCTCTAGTCTTTCGGGGTTCCGGACCCTTCATTGTTGTGGGCCGTGGAGTATACCCAGCTAGTGAGTTTGCTTGTTGAATTGATGTTCCTATTTGGGGAGCCGTTGGGTTGACAGCGGTCCCGACTGTTCGAGTGGTTTCTATTAGTGAGTTAGAGAGGTGATTTGGGTACTGTCGATCTTGTTGATCGTGGTTTGGACTATAGCCTGCATGAGCCATTGAGCTCGACAGAGATGCGCGGATACTTTCCTCGGTGGGGTCGCGCCCCTCGAGTGCCACTCCGGAGTTGGGCCTGTTACTTTGCTATCGCGACTTGTCGACGCAGTCCCTCTGGCTGGGCCAGTTTTGGCAGTCACGGACGCCCTACGTAAGTCCGGTCCTCCATGGATGTAACGGCCGTAGGTGGGTACAGGTTTGACTGGACCCTATGTGGCAGTCAGCGTAGATTGGGTGATTGTATTTGAGAGATAGTAGATGCATCATGTTTCCATCTGTATCACTCCTTGAGTATTTAGATAGAGGCATAGTAGCTGTAGAGTTATTTTCCAGCTCTTTTCCTTTCAGTATTGCATTTGTTACTTTATGTCTCTAGTAGACTTAGTGGGTAGACCGTCGGGCTTGTTGACGGTACCCACTGAGAACTACTGTGGGATATAGTTCTCACACCCACCGTGGTGACCTTTCCCCAGGGACCTCTACTCCAGTTCCTGCTGCTCCAGTTGCTGATCCTGCTGATCGAGGTAAGGGAGTCGCGAGCTAGATCCCTACCAGTCTTCTTCCAGCGAGAGTAGATGTACCCTTTTGGTGTTGTACTAGTATTGTCAGTGATTTTGGGATTGTATCATGTACATTTTATTTTTGAGAGTTTTAGTTTTAGAGAGACTTATGTTTTGTGAGGACCTGGCATGTACTATTTGAGGAGTTGTATATATTTATTTCAGTTGTTACTTTTCAGCTCTGATATCTGTATAGCTATAGTATCCTTCGTTTTGCAGGTTAGACGCGTCGTCTATATAGGGTTTTCTGTATGGGCGGCGGATCTGTTGGCGAGCCCGGGTCGCAGTTTCAACCCCGGGGCGTGACAGATTAGAGTGGTATCAGAGCCTAGGTTGTAGGTCATTTTGGACTTAGAAACCTTAGGCTTGTGGTCGGACCGTAGGGTGACTACGTGAGAGTCGTGACTTATAGTGAGAGTCCTGATTGAGTTTTCATACCTCTCCCAAGAGACGGGATGAGTGATTGGCATGTTTATTCTCCTAAGTGATTATGTTGGTTGCAGACAACATAATGCTGTGGAATGGATGACTTGTTTTAGACTTTCGCTGGATTGGGTCGAGTATTTGTTCTATCCTGACGTTTGAATGTTATCGCAGGTGAGCACGATGCCTCCCCGACGCAGGATGCAAACGCGTTTTCAGCCTTCCTCCTCCGATGAGCCTGAGCAGGAGGAGTTAGCACAGGGTCAGCAGAGTAAGGTACAGGAGCTTCGGGCTCAGATAGTCCAGTTGTCGGAGGCTCCGACGTCAGGAGGAGGCTTCCGACGCCAGGAGGAGGTCATGGACCGGATGATGTGCATGTTTGAGCAGAGAGCGCAGCCTGTCACAACACCCCCTGAGAGTTTCTCTACACCTTCTTCCCCTGCCGTGGCACCCCCTGTTGTACCAGCGGCATCGGCGGCCCCTATTGTACCGGTTACCAATAGACAGGCGTCCGGGACGGCAGGACAGTTGACTCCTGCGGAGCGGCAGGAGGTGGTAGATTGTTTGATGAGATTCCGCCAGTTTGACCTGCCTCGTTTCTCTGGGCAGAGTTTGGAGCCGTGGGAGGCAGAGTCGTGGATTACGACGATGGAGCGACATTTTGAGAGTTTGTTATCGAAGAGAGGTTTCAGGTTCTGCTGGCGACGAACTTCTTGGAGCACAATGCCGAGGACTGGTGGCGGCGCGTTCGACCTATTGGTCTGCCTGGGACTCAGCTTCTTACTTGGGTGGAGTTTCGCAGTTTACTTCTTAGAGCCTTCTTCCTAGAGAGTGTTAGGCAGAGGTTGGAGGAGGAGTTGAAAAATCTTCGACAGGGAGACCGTACCTTGCAGGCGTACATCGTAGACTTCAACTGGTTGTTGGCCAGTGTACCACACGCGGCCAGGGACAAGGCGCATCGGATCTACATGTTTGAGCGAGGTTTGCGCCGAGACATCTATCAGTTCGTCCGTTCGCGCAGACTGCAGACGTTGGATGCCTCTATAGAGCATGCACTCTATGTAGAGTGCGGGGAGGCAGTGATGGACGAGGTGGCTCCAGCTCCCGCAGTGATTCCAGGGACAAAGCGCCCAGCACAGGTTGACGAGGGACAAACGATTCGGCAAGGACCTCCCAGACCTTCACAATTTCACCCTGAGGATCGTGGGTTTCAGAGGCGCCAAAGATCTGGTGGTCCCCCGTAGCAGCCGCAGTATCAGCAGCGACAGCAGTCTCAGCAACAGTATCGGCATCAGCGACAGGAGCGGTGCGTTATCTGTGGCAGGCCCCATCCACCGTCGCAGTGTGACCAGAGACAGGGACGGTGCTTCCTATGTGGAGAGTTAGGACATTTCCGAGCAGCTTGCCCTCGAGCCATTTTGTCAGTGCGGCCTATCGCTACAGTACCCCCCTTACCTATGCAAGAGGCGGACGCCCCTCCGGTGTACTGCCAGACAGATTGGACCATGACGTCGAGACAGACGGGATAGCGACGACCTTCAGCACCCAGTGGGTGGGTTTACGCAGCCCAGGTGGAGGGCACCCCGGTAGCGGATCGTGTCGTCGCAGGTATGATTTTATTTACAGCCAGCTGAGCTTGAGCATTTCGGTACCGCTACATTTTCCTGCATATGTTAGTAGAGCATTTGCATCTCTACATGGGTAAGAGATAGGTTTATCACTACATGCATTAGCGGTTAGATTCTTGTCGGTATCCTGTGAATAGAGGAGGATTGTGGTGCACGATCAGTACAGGTGAGACGTGGAACTTTATTGGCGGATATGAGGGTTTAGTGACAGCTCCAAGATTCTGATTGAGCACACGGGATAGACTGGTTGGCGCGGTATCATGCAACGACTGATTGAGGAATGAGAACAGTGACCCTTCCGCGAGTTGGACAGGAGGAGTTTATTTCCACGGGATGCCGAAGTACCCTTCGTGCAACGATGGCTTCTGCGGCTTTGGGCAGACGCCACCTTTTGAGCAGATGTGTCGTTTAGGACTAGCGGTTGTGTCCTTAGAGGTCTTGGTTAGATCGTAGCTTTCGTTTTGTCGCCGTAGCAGGAACGGCTTCAACACTTCTCTCCTTTTTTCTTGCCTTTATGCTGGAACATACGAACGGGATGAAAACTTCGAAAGGCTACTCCAGAAATGGAGACAGTGCCCGAACCTGTTCTTGTTTGATTGGGGCAAAGGCACTGGCCTTTCAGAATTTTTGGACTTTTCGTTATTTTCAGCTATTTTCTAAATAGAGAGTTGGAGTTGATGACGTTCCTTATGGTGGGCCTTTACTTTCATGTTTGGTTGTGTTGGCGTACTTTGGGTAGATTTAGTCGTGTTGGTTTTGTGTTGGTGGTGTGTTTTAGTTTCGGGGAGGAAACTTTTTTTTAGTGGGGGAGGACGTAGTGACCTCGATCCCCGTGCAGCTTTCCCCATGACCCAGGTAGTGGAACACCTATTATTGGTGTGTCGAACCTGCAACGCGTCAAATGGACGCGTTGGACGGACTCAGTGAGGTTTCTGGATCAAGCCTGTCCTTCGGCTGCTTTCGCCAAATTTTAGAAAGGGTTTCAGGCTAATCCGAGGTCATATTTGGTTTCAACGCGAAAAAAAAATGTCGAAAATCGGCTATTTACTTGCCTTTTTCGGAGTCCGGATGCCCAAAAAGAACTCCCGAAAGTTTTTTGCGCATTCTGGTGCATGGGGGAAGCTGTGGACCGGCTGGATGCCACGTGGCGGCCGCTGATTGGCCGGCGCACGCGGTGCGGTCCACAGAGAAGGCGCGGGTGCATTGACTGGGCCGTGGTGGACACGTGGCAGCTTCGGATTCGCGGGCTCATGCGACGCGGTCCACGACGTCGAGCGAGTTGGTGCATGGACCGGGGCGGGCCACGTGGTGGCTTGTGAGTGGCCGGCTCTGGAACGCGCGGTCCACGCATCAGGCGGAGCAGGTGGGGCAGGTGGGAGCAGGTCAGGGCAGGTGGCCGCCGTACGCGGGGCGCCATGTGGCTCCTGGCGATTGGCGGGCGCCAC
Source organism: Tillandsia fasciculata (assembly GCA_029168755.2). Taxonomy (NCBI): domain Eukaryota; kingdom Viridiplantae; phylum Streptophyta; class Magnoliopsida; order Poales; family Bromeliaceae; genus Tillandsia; species Tillandsia fasciculata. The sequence goes on along the minus strand of CM054945.1, from coordinate 13,404,122 downwards.
CCGCTCTGCTGCTCCCTGTCGAGCCACATGGCAGTGCCCGAATGGCCGGGCGCCCGCTGTCCTGTGTTCGAGACACGTAGCGCGCCCAGGTAGATTCGGGCGCTGACAGGATCCGGTGTGGGCGGGTACTGTTTGCGCCCGAATCTCTTTCGAGCACCCATAATCAGGGCCCAAAAGCCCAATAGCTTGGTTTTTGGTTTCTTTTGGTGGGGGCCTCTAAATAGGCTGGGTTCTTGGGCTCTTGGACTCTTTTCCCGAGCCCATTTGCGAAAGAGCTGTAGTGGCCCAGGATTCCCATGCAGCCTTTTTCCGGTGAATCCACTGTTAGAACACCTAGTGTTGGTGTCTCTGGCCCATGGTGCATCAAAGGGATGCGCCACGGATAGATCCAGTGAGGTATCTTTAGCTGTGTTGGCCTTCGGCTAGGTTTGCCAAAATTATTAAAAAGATTGAGGCCAAACAGAGGTTGGAAATGGATTCAGCACGGAAAAACGCTTGAAAATGGCTATTTGCTTGTTTGATTCTGAGTCCGGATGCCCAAAAATGGACTTCCGAAAGTTTTTATTGGCTTTTGGTGCATGGGAGGGGCCGTAGACCGCCGGCATGCCACGTGGCGTGTGAGGACCTGGATCCCCACGACGAGATTACTGGTTGACCAGCAGCTCCTGGAGGCCTACGTGGTGTGTCGATGGTGTTAGTGCACAATTTGGACACAAGTGATGGACTTCGGGCTTAAAATGGATCACGTGAGTGATCGGGGGACCCCGTCGGATGTTTAGAAGTGGTTTCGCGCAAAACAGATATTAAATTGGACTCAGGGCGAAATTTGGGGTTTAGAACACTTTTTCGGATGCCCTCGGCAATTTTTAGAGTTGGAATTTGGCAAAACGGACAGCGGATTTGGATTCAGCGCGCGAAAACGATGAAAATGGACTATCTACTTGTATTTTTCGGAGCCCGGATGACCCGGCACGGATTTCGAGGCAGAGGTACTGTTCCGGCGGCGGTGGGGAGCGTGCTGCGTGCGGGCAGGCGCGCGGGCAGGTGCGCGGGCGCGCGGGCAGGTGCGCGGTCCACAGGCCGGCGTGCACCGGAGGGCGGACACGTGGCAGATTTTGATAGGCCGGTGCAGTGGACCGGGTCCACGGAGCGGGTGCAGGTCGGCTCGGGATGCGTGCATGTAGAGATGGCAGGCGACGCGCCTGCGCGCGCACGTGGGCGCGTTGACGACTTCTCAAGCGCTCGGGCGCGCCACGCGTCGGCATCACAGTGGGCCACGTGGCGCGAGGTTAGTGGCGGCATCGGCTGTCGCCTGTTATGTGGGTGTCGTGGCGGCCTGTGGGCGTTTCGGGCGCGCACAGTGTTGGGCCGGGCCCAACACTGTAGCGGCCCGATTCTTGCGGGCGCCCGGAAGTTGGGACAAAAGCGGCATTTTCAGATTTGTTTTTCCCAGCCTATAAATAGGCCGAGAACAGGTGGCTTTATCTCTTTCCCTGCTTGGAATCTCGTAGAGCAACCTTCAGTTAGATTTCTCCTCTTTCAGAGCTGGTTCCAACTGCGGATTCCCAGATTTTTTCATGGCACGCACATCGAGGTTCCCATTTTTACGGCGCGGCGCGACGCTCATCCATTTGTGTTCCCCTTCGTCGCGTTTCGTTGCGGGAGCTCCCCCGGCCTACTCCGACCACCGGTTTAGGCGATTCTTGCGTCGTTGGATCCACGACAGACAGAGCTACGATCTTGGTACTTTCTATTTCCCCTAGTTTTGTGCTTTTCAAGGAGTTTTTCCATACTTACTGGGACCCCATTTTCTGATGGAATTTCTGGACAGCGACACTTTGCCGAATTTTTTATTTCCGCAACCGGGCATCAGATGGAGACGAGCCTCTAGACTTTTTTCATCTACTCGCCGCGAGGATTGTCACAGTATTTTTATTGGATTTTTCTAAGGCTTGCCCGAAGGTATATTTTTCTCCCTTTATCTGTGCATGGAAATACAGATGTGTGGTTGTGTGTTTGTGAGCGCCCTGTATTGTAGAATTTGTAACTCGGCCTACGGGGCTCGGAATTTGAGGTGCAGGTACTCGTTTCGAAGGTATCGACGCGAGGAACGTGATAGTATTTTTGTTGGATTTTTTCGAGTCCGTTCTACAGGTGAAAATTTCACATCTTTGAGGCTGATTTCGCAGATTGTGTATACTTGGAATATTTTTGGATTAAGTGTAACGTTGAACCTTATTGTTGTACCAAGGGTGTTTGCAAGTGTTGCTGGACCCGTTGGAACTAAAGACTCTGATTTCGGGGTACTTTCAGCTGTTTGGAGCCGAGGCTTTCGCGATATGTATCGAGGATGCAGTTCCGGCAGAATTTGGACTGTGAGCGTCTGCGCTCTTCACCGACCCCAGGTTGCCTTGTATTGAGCACTTCGGGTGGGTAATCTTAATTTGGTAACTATTTAAGGTTTTTATATCATGGTGAATGTAAGTGCACATGTGGGGATATCACCCCTCTATGATTGATAACAGGCATATTTGTTGTACAACCGATATGAGCGAGAGGTAAGTAAGGAATGGCCTACTTGGATGAGATTGGTATACCATAGTAGGAATATTTTAGCATGCTTTACTAATATATGTTTCACCCACTTTTATTGTTTATGAGGACAAAGCATGCTTGCATGGACATATAGTTAGGCTATCTTTTACTGCTACACTACTTTTGGAACTTACTTAGGAGAAACCATGTTATCCTTTTCTCCTTCTTTGGTAGTCAGGCGGTCTGTGTTGCTCGGGTGCGAGCAGGGGTCTGGGGTAGTGTAGCCGGGACATTGGTGTCAGGGACGGGTTGTGCTGGATTAAGGTTGGCAGGGTTTTGCGGTGACCGCGGACTTTGGGCGGTTGACCGGAGGTGTGACGCCCCACTTCCCAGGGGGTCACCCATCCTAGAACTACTCTAGTTCTAGCACGCTTAACTCTCATGTTCCTCTTGGATCTTGCTACCATCCAAAATGCTATAGCCGGGTTAGAGATTTAGTCCTATTATATCATTTATATAGAGGACTAATCCAAATTCCGGGAGTGTCACATTCTTCCCCCCTTTAAGCCCTGACGTCCACGTCAGGCTCAAGCACACTCACAAGCACCAGGCGATGTGAGACTCGTCTCGCTAGCCCTAGCCGACCTTGTGAGGAGCTGCACTCCACTCACAACGGTCATTAGCCGGGGAGCCTCGCTCTACCCGCTATATAACCCTGGCTCAGCCGAGACTCTTCTCACATTTTCGGCTGGTGAATGGCTCTGATACCAATTCTGACGCCCCACTTCCCAGGGGGTCACCCATCCTAGAACTACTCTAGCTCTAGCATGCTTAACTCTCATGTTACTCTTGGATCTTGCTACCATCAAAAATGCTATAGCCGGGTTAGAGATTTAGTCCTATTATATCATTTATATAGAGGACTAATCCAAATAACGGGGGTGTCACAGGAGGTCGGTTATAGGACTTGATTATAGACGGCAGGGTATTGCGGCAACCGCGGATATTGGGCGGTTGACCGGATATTTACTTATGCACCAGATTGGGTATCTGATTTCTCTAGTGGACAGAGTTTCCCACTATTTGAGTATTTTTGCATCTGATTGAGGACCGAGGCTTTCTTTAGTGGTTGGGCTTTCCCACTTTGATCAGAGTCATGATCCAGTCCTGCTGATTTACGATACTTATGATACATGTTACTGAGGCACTTTACTCGTGTGGGTCGCTCCCCTCGAGTGCCACTCCAGAGTGTGCGATTTACAGACTTCGAGTCCTTGAGACTCCCATCCCCTATCGGTGTTATGCGTAGGCTGGCATACCCGATTTGGCAGGTACAGCAGGCAGTACCACTTTTACTGGTGGCATTAGATTGGGTTTATTACAGACATTTTGCTTTATTGTAGCACTCGTGTCAAGGGGACCGAGTGGAGTCTAGTAGCTGTGTTTAGACCAGTGCTAGTGTTGTTGGGAACCATTTGGGGATACGGTGGTCCCAAGGTCATTGTGAGTTGTTGACCGTTGTACGAGAGGCATAGCAGGCATGGCAGGCATAGCAGGCATGTTTGGGGATACGGTGATCCCAAGGTCATTGTGAGTTGTTGACCGTTGTACGAGAGGCATAGCAGGCATGGCAGGCATAGCAGGCATAGCAGGCATGGCAGGCATGGCAAGTATGGCAGGTATGGCAGGCATGGCAGGCATGGCAGGCATAACAGGCATAGCAGGCATCGCAGGCATGGCAGGCATAGCAGGCATAGCAGGCATGGCAGGCACAGCAGGCATAGCAGGCAGTGCCAGTGATTACTGGTCTATCGATTGGGTCGATTGTGCACTTCATGTGCTGGTGGTTGCATACCACTCTTTGGTTCTCCCCTTTTGGGCATTTAGATAGAGGCATGATAGCTGTTGAGAGTCTCCAGCTTCCTTATTTCAGTCTTTACGGCTTTGGTTAGTTTTTGTCTCTTGGGGACTTAGTGGGCAGACCGTCGGGTTTGGCGGTGGTACCCACTGAGAACTTCCTTTTTGGTGTAGTTCTCACACCCTCTGGTGGTTTTCCCCCTCATTTTTCCTTCCTCTCCTTTGTTTTGCTGAGTCTTAGCGGGTGTTGCTGATTCTGCGGTTGTTGATCGAGGCGAGAGAGTCGCGAGCTAGATCCTTACCCGTCGTTGGAGAATAGCGGTACCCCCCTTCAGAGGAGATCTTCTTTAGATTAGTTATTTTATTTTCCTCTTTTGAGAGACTGTTGTAGTAAGGATGATATGTATTGAGAGCCTGTACACTGATGTATTTATTGGAGATATCTTCCTGTTGAGTTTTGAGCTTAGTGTATGAGGATATTGTATGATTATCATTTTTGGGAGATGGACATTGTTGTATTATTTCTAGTTGTACAGTGGTTGATTCTAGTTATATAGCAGATTTTCATTTATAGCTCTGATATCTGTTAGTTGTAGTACTTTTCTTGCAGGTAGGACGCTTTGCCTATGCGGGGTTTGGCGTAGGTGGCGGATCTGTTGGCGAGCCCGGGTCGCAGTTTCGACCCCCGAGGCGTGACAGATTAGAGTGGTATCAGAGCCTAGGTTGTAGGTCATGGTGGACTTATAAACCCTAGGCTTATGGTTTGACCCTTGGTTGACTTCGTGAGAGTCGTGATTTATAGCGAGAGTCCTGATTGAGTTTTATACCTCTCCCAAGGGACGGGAAGAGTGATTAGCATGTTTATTCTTCTAAGTGATTATGTTGGCTGCAGACAACATAATGTTGTGGAATGGGTGACATGCTCTAGACTTTTACTGGATTGGGTCGAGTGGCTTTTGTGTGCTGATTTGCAGTTTCATCGTGGCGAGCTGTGTCTCCCCGACGCTGGGTTTTGATCCGTGTGCTTCCTGTCATAGCAGTTGAGCTTGAGTGGTTGGTTTTGGGCCGGATACCCGGATTGAGGTCAGAGAGTTCCGGACCCAGATAACAGGATCGTTTGAGGCCTATCAGCGGTAGAGTGAGCGAGCAGCTGGTTTTAGTGACACATTTGTCGGAGCAGTGGGCAGCTCGATAGTGCTTCCTTCTGAGACCACCCGGTTGCAGTATCCTCAGGGGCGGGGATTTCTGTAGCACCAATGGAGTGAGTAGCCCCTCTGTGCCAATGTTTAGTGCCGAGACACCGAGGCAGGGTGGATAGTTGACAGCTGGTGAGCTGAGGGGACGCGATCGATCTATTGAGCCAGATTTGGCAGATGAACCACCCCGACTCGTAAGATTAAGTTTGGAGCCTTTGGAGGCAGAGTCATGGTTGGTGGTGATGGAGTGATCAATTGAGAGCCTCCCTGTGCTAGAGAGTTTTTGCGGTTGTTGAACTGCGCGCTCCATGTTAGAGGGACGAGGCGCACAGGATATGTGTGATGGGAGTGGATTGCGCCAGGATACCTTTCAGTTATTCAGTCCCTCCGTTGCAGGTTTTGACGCCTCGATGGAGTAGGCATTGTATATGTAGCGTGGCGCTGCAGTTCCTTTGGATAGGGATCTGCCGCTAGAGGCGAGTTCAGGATATTGGCGCTTGGCGCCGGGTGATGGAGGACAGATCGGCCGGCAGAGGCACTTCTGATTTTTTTTTCGGGATGACAGGTTCCTGAGAGGCCAGCGATCGGGTGGACCCCGATGGCAGCATCAGCATCTATATCAGAGTGGCGCAGCGGTAGCGTGGACTTGCTATCTACGGAGGACCTTATTCGTCGCCTCAATGTGAGCAGAGACAGAGGTCGTACTCCCTTGTGGATAGTCCTGATTTTCAGGCAGATTGAGCGACAACCACTTGCTTTGAGCGGATGAATCTGTGCCGCCCGGTTGGAGGGCGCCACGGTGGTGGTTCGAGTGTAGATAGGTCCGGGTGGTATCTAGGACCTTTTGATGGAGCTATACTCCGGCGGTTATTGTATGATGCAAGTACCTACTTGGAATCAGACAGCTGAGGACTTCGCCTAGATGGCATTCAGGATCCGGTAAGGGCATTATGAGCTCATAGTGAGGCCAAATGGAATGATTAATGCCCTGTTGTCTTCAAGATTTGAGAAATTGTGTGTCCCAGTGATACTTGGACGGATTGGGAGTGGTGTCCCCCGAGGATATTTTGATTTACTCCCAGAGTGACTTGGAGTAAGAGGAGCACTCGTGGATGTGCTACAATGCTCATGTGGATGAAGCTGTATGCCAAGTTATTGAGGTACAAGTTTTAGCTTCTGAAGCATACCTTCTTGGGTCGCATTGTGTTAGCCGTAGGGGCGGCGGTGGAAATCCGACCAATATGGATACCATTTGGGCATTGGCCGAGGTCGACAATTATGGTCAAGGTAAGGGGCTTCTTGGACTGGGCAGTGCCAGGAGAGCTTGGCAATCGGATGATGAGACTGATACCAGCGCCAATGCTAGCATTTCCAGTGTTGGGAGAGAGATCTGCGAGTTTTAGTAATGCCTTCTATTGTGACCGTGGAGTTATCGTTGGGTCATTATTGAGCATTCTGGATCACCCAGACAGGGCCACGGCGTTGGCGGATACCTGGAGCAGGAAAGCTGTCTGGGGTTGAGTTGGATGATTCCACAGCTGGCGCAGTGTGGACTGTTGATGCAAACATGGCTTGTGGTTGTGTCCCTGAGGGTTCCTTTGGATGATAGACCGCGGCTGAGTAGTTCACTCGGATGGTCAAGATTCGGGAGTGACCGAGTGAGGACCCCTCCTGTTAGGGCTCTTTTCCTTATTGGATAATCGTGTGGGTGTGCTTCGGATTGCCTTGGTTAAGTTGACACAGCTTGTGGTTTGGTGCGTGTTGCACTGGCGGTTATCTTGTTTCCCCCAACTTTTGATGGAACCCCTGTTGTTTTTCATGTCTCACCTCAGGAAGGTTATGTTTTTGGATCCCTCGACCATGATTGACTCGCCCCATTTGAGATCTAGGAATGTTTGGAGTACGAGGGACGCCCGTTACGAATTCTGACTCGAGAGATGAGAGGATTGCGCAACTAGGCCATGCCGTACTTGCTGTTGTTGTTGTTGTTGAGGAGTAATCACGGGGAGTGAGAGGTGACTTGGGAAGCTAGAGACAGTGATAATGAGTACTTACCCTTGGTGTTTGTGACTCCTGGTGGAATTGAGCTAGTTTCGAGGACGAAACTTTCTTTAGTGGGGGAGGATGTGAGGACCTGGATCCCCACGACGAGATTACTGGTTGACCAGCAGCTCCTGGAGGCCTATGTGGTGTGTCGATGGTGTTAGTGCACAATTTGGACACAAGTGATGGACTTCGGGCTTAAAATGGATCACGTGAGTGATCGGGGGACCCTGTCGGATGTTTAGAAGTGGTTTCGCGCAAAACAGATATTAAATTAGACTAAGGGCGAAATTTGGGGTTTAGAACACTTTTTCGGATGCCCTCGGCAATTTTTAGAGTTGGAATTTGGCAAAACGGACAGCGGATTTGGATTCAGCGCGCGAAAACGATGAAAATGGACTATCTACTTGTATTTTTCGGAGCCCGGATGACCTGGCACGGATTTCGAGGTAGAGGTACTGTTCCGGTGGCGGCGGGCGGCGCCGGCGGCGGGGGCAGGCGCGCAGCGCGCGGGCAGGCGCGCGGGCGCGCAGGCAGGTGCGCGGTCCACGGGCCGGCGTGCACCGGAGGGCGGACACGTGGCGGATTTTGATAGGCCAGTGCAGTGGACCGAGTCCACGGAGCAGGTGCAGGTCGCCTCGGGATGCGTGCGTGCAGAGATGGCAGGCGGCGCGCCTGCGCGTGCACGTGGGCGCGTTGATGACTTCTCCCGCGCTCGGGCGCGCCACGCGTCGGCATCACGGTGGGCCACGTGGCGCGAGGTTAGTGGCGGCATCGGCTGTCGCTTGTTATGTGGGTGTCGTGGCGGCCTGTGGGCGTTTCGGGCGCGCACAGTGTTGGGCCGGGTCCAACACTGTAGCGGCCCGATTCTTGCGGGCGCCCGGAAGTTGGGACAAAAGCGGCATTTTCAGATTTGTTTTTCCCAGCCTATAAATAGGTCGAGAACAGGTGGCTTTATCTCTTTCCCTGCTTGGAATCTCGCAGAGCAACCCTCAGCAAGATTTCTCCTCTTTCAGAGCTGGTTCCAACTGTGGATTCCCGGATTTTTTCGTGGCACGAACTTCGAGGTTCCCATTTTTCGGCGCGGCGCGACGCTCGTCCATTTGTGTTCCCCTTCGTCGCATTTCGGTGCGCGAGCTCCCCCGGCCTACTCCGACCACCGTTTTAGGCGATTCTTGCGTCGTTGGATCCGCGACAGACAGAGCTACGATCTTGGTATTTCTGTTTCCCCTAATTTCACACTTTTCGAGGAGTTTTTCCATGCTTACTTGGATGCCATTTTCTGATGGAATTTCTGGACAGCGACACTTTGCCGAATTTTTTATCTCCGCAACCGGGCATCGGATGGAAACGAGCCTTTGGACTTTTTTCATCTACTCGACGCGAGGATTGTCACAGTATTTTTATTGGATTTTTCTAAGGCTTGCCCGAAGGTATATTTTTCTCCCTTTATCTGTGCATGGAAATACATATGTGTGGTTGTGTGTTTGTGAGCGCACTGTATTGTAGAATTTGTAACTCAGCCTACAGGGCTCGGAATTTGACATGCAGGTACTCGTTTCGAAGGTATCGACGCGAGGAACGCGATAGTATTTTTGTTGGATTTTTCCGAGTCCGTTCTACAGGTGGAAATTTCACATCTTTGAGGCTGATTTCGCAGATTGTGTATACTTGGAATATTCTTGGATTAAGTGTGACGTTGAACCTTATTGTTGTACCCAGGGGTGTTTGCAAGTGTTGCTGGACCCGTTGGATTTGAAGACTCTGATTTCGGGTACTTTCAGCTGTTTGGAGCCGAGGCTTTCGCGACATGTACCGAGGATGCAGTTCTGACAGAATTTGGACTGTGAGCGTCTGCGCTCTTCACCGACCCCAGGTTTGCCTTGGATTGAGCACTTCAGGTGGGTAAGCTTAATTTGGTAACTGTTTAAGGTTTTTATATCATGGTGAATGTAAGTGCACATGTGGGGATATCACCCCTCTATGATTGATAACAGACATATTTGTTGTACAACCGATATGAGCGAGAGGTAAGCAAGGAATGGCCTACTTGGGTGAGATTGGTATACCATAGTAGGAATATTTTAGCATGCTTTACTAATATATGTTTTACCCACTTTTATTGTTTCTGAGGACAAAGCATGCTTGCATGGACATGTAGTTAGGCCATCTTTTACTGCTGCACTACTTTTGGAACTTGACTTAGGAGAAACCATGTTATCCTTTTCTCCTTCTTTGGTAGTCAGGCGGTTTGTGTTGCTCGGGTGCAAGCAGGGGTCTGGGGTAGTGTAGCCGGGACATTGGTGTCAGGGACGGGTTGTGCTGGATTAAGGTTGGCAGGGTTTCGCGGTGACCGCGGACTTTGGGCGGTTGACCGGAGGTCGGTTATAGGACTTGATTATAGATTGCAGGGTATTGCGGCAACCGCGGATATTGGGCGGTTGACCGGATATTTACTTATGCACCAGATTGGGTATCTGATTTCTCTAGTGGATAGAGTTTCTCACTATTTGACTATTTTTGCATCTGATTGAGGACTGAGGCTTTCTTTAGTGGTTGGGCTTTACCACTTTGATCAGAGTCATGATCCAGTCCTGCTGATTTACGATACTTATGATACTTGTTACTGAGGCACTTTACTCGTGTGGGTCGCTCCCCTCGAGTGCCACTCCGGAGTGTGTGATTTACAGACTTCGAGTCCTGAGACTCCCATCCCCTATCGGTGTTATGCGTAGGCTGGCATACCCGATTTGGCAAGCACAACAGGCAGTACCAGTTTTATTGGTGGCATTAGATTGGTTTTATAACAGACATTTGCTTTATTGTTGCACTCGTGTCAAGGGGACCGAGTGGAGTCTAGTAGCTGTGTTTAGACCAGTGCTAGTGTTGTTGGGAACCGTTTGGGGATACGGTGGTCCCAATGTCATTGTGAGTTGTTGACCGTTGTACGAGAGGCATAGCAGGCATGGCAGGCATAGCAGGCATGGCAGGCATAGCAGGCATAGCAGGCAGTGCCAGTGATTACTGGTCTATCGATTGGGTCGATTGTGCACTTCATGTGCTGGTGGTTGCATACCATTCTTTGGTTCTCCCCTTTTGGGCATTTAGATAAAGGCATGATAGCTGTTGAGAGTCTCCAGCTTCCTTATTTCAGTCTTTACGGCTTTGGTTAGTTTTTGTCTCTTGGGGACTTAGTGGGCAGACCGTCAGGTCTGGCGGTGGTACCCACTGAGAACTCCTTTTTTGGTGTAGTTCTCACACCCTCTGGGGGTTTTCTCCCTCCTTTTTCCTTCCTCTCCTTTGTTTTGCAGAGTCTTAGCGGGTGTTGCTGATTCTGCGGTTGTTGATCGAGGCGAGAGAGTCGCGAGCTAGATCCCTACCCGTCGTTGGAGAGTAGCGGTACCCCCCCTTCAGTGGAGATCTTCTTTAGATTAGTTATTTTATTTTCCTCTTTTGAGAGACTGTTGTAGTGAGGATGATATGTATTGAGAGTCTGTACACTGATGTATTTATTGTAGATATCTCGCTGTTGAGTTTTGAGCTTAGTATATGAGGATATTGTATGATTATCATTTTTGGGAGATGGACATTGTTGTATTATTTCCAGTTGTACATTGGTTAATTCTAGTTATATAGTAGATTTTCATTTATTGCTCTGATATCTGTTAGTTGTAGTACTTTTCTTGCAGGTAGGACGCTTCGCCTATGCGGGGTTTGGAGTAGGTGGCGGATCTGTTGGCGAGCCCGGGTCGCAGTTTCGACCCCCGGGGCGTGACATGGCGGCCTGTCATTGGCCGATTTTTAGCGCACGGTCCACAGAGCAGCGCGGCTGGGTGCACAGACCCGGCGCAGGGACATGTGGCACCGCCTGATTGGCGGGCTCAAGGCGCGCGGTCTACCGGGCGAGCGCGGCGGTGCATGGACCAAGGCGGGCGACACGTGGCAGCCTCCGGTTGGTTGGTGCACGCGGCGCGGTCCACGAAATTCCAAAGTGGGATGCGTGGACCGGGTGTAGGGGACACGTGTCACCTTCTGATTCGCGGGCGCATCGGGCGCGGTGCACGGGGGACATGGCCGGCGGCCATGCCGCGCGACCGGCATGGGCGGGCGACCCGTCGGCGGGTTCCCCGGCTGGCCACGTGGCGCCGCCTGATTGGCGGGCGCCAACCGCCTTCCTGTGTGGGGAGGGGCCACGTGGCCGATTCTGGGTGGCCCGAACAGCTGTTTGCTGTTTGTCGGGCCACGTGGCGTCACCGGGTGGTTTCGGGCACAAGCAGTGTTGGGCCGGGCCCAACATTGTAGCAGCCCGAAACATTCGGGCGCCCGGAAATTGGGCCCAAAAGCCCAATGAGAGCTTTTCTTTGGATTTTCCGGGTTGGGCCTATAAATAGGCCATTCATACCCTCTTTAGAGGCTTTTTTCGGGCTTTTTGGACTTAGCACCCCTCATCAAAATTGTTGCTCACCTTGTTGTGCATCTTGTGAAGGAAGCTCAGAATTTTTGGAGGCCGCGGCGTCGACGACTTCGGCATCGTAGCGCAGAGCGACGATATACTGTTGGAGGCCCGTTTTCGTCGCACTTCAGTCTGGGAGGTCTACAGAGCTACCCCGACGGTATTTTTGGACCAGTTTCATGGCGTTGGATCCACGAGAGGTAGGCCTATGTTTTTCATGTTGACCATTTTCTTCAGATCCGAGTTCTTCTAGGGGTTCCTGGTACATTTTTAACCCCCATTGCTACAGGATTTCTCGCTTGACAGCAGCACCTTGCCGGATTTTATTCTCCGCGCTCGAGCATTGGATCGAGACGAGCCTGTACTCATTTTTCATCTACTTGTCGCGAGGAGTATCACCGTATTTTTCGTGGATTTTTCTGAGACCTTCCCGGAGGTATACTATTCCCTTTTTATCTGTGCAAGAGTTTACAGTTGTGTGGTTGTGATTGTTTGTGCACCTGTACTGTGGAATTTGTAACTCGGCCTACGGGGCTCGGATTTGGGCGTGCAGGTACCCGTTTCGAAGGTCTCGACGTGACGATCGTAGTGATATTTTTATTGGAATTTTCAGAGCACTTTCAGCAGGTGAAATAAGTGCATCTTTGGGAATGATTTTCTGTATGTGTGTGCGTGGTTAATTTTTGGGATTTAAGTGTAATTGTGAACTTTGTGATGTACCCAGGAGAGTTTGCGGGTATTGCTGGACCCGTTGGAGTTGGAGATTTGGATTTCCTGGTATTTTCAGCTGTGGGACTTGGACAGTTCAGCTCTTCAGGTGGGTGGCCCGTTTCCAAGATCCTCGGATTGCACATTAATTCTATATGTGTAGGAACAAGCATGATAGGAATAGTGTATTGTTAGCATGCTAGTCTGTGAAAGTTGTTATTCCTGTTAAATTCTGATGATCTTGTGATGCTTTATTTCCTACAACTTGTTAATTATTGATATCTTGGAACTTGACCTAGCACCCCCGCCATATACAGCATGTTCAGCCAGACTGTAGAAAACTTCAACTTGGGCTAGGTTTTTATTGCTCTAGACATTCCCACATCACTATTATATATTTCATTCTGGACTTAGCTTTTTTCCTCGCCCGGGTTGTGGGCCGAGAGGTCGGGTTGTTGTGGGATGCATTTACACTCGTGTATGGGGATCGAGTGGAGTTTGATAGCAGTCTGTAGATTAGGGGGGTTTCTTTGGGAGCCGTCAGAGTGACAGTGAGTCTCGGCTGTGTAGTTTTCCAGCCTGTGAGTGAGACAGTGTTTTGTTGGTTTCAGCCGATCTTGTTGATCGAGGATTTGGATCATAGCCTGCGTGAGCCACATTTGAGCTCGACAGAGATGCGCGGATTCTTTACTCGTTGGGGTCGCGCCCCTCGAGTGCCACTCCGGAGTTGGGCCTGATACTTCTATCGCGACTTGTCGACGCATTGTCCCTCTGGCTGGGCCAGTTTTGGCAGTCACGGACACCGTCCCTCTAGCTGGGCCAGTTTTGGCAGTCACGGACGCCCTACGTAAGTCCGGTCCTCCGGGATGTAACGACAGTAGGTAGGCGCAGGTTTGACTGGACCCGATGTGGCAGTCAGTTTAGATTGAGTGATCTGAGTTGAGGGCTAGTTGTGGCATCATGTTCTTTCTGTTCCACTCTTTGAGCATCTAGATAGAGGCATAGTAGCTGTAGAGTTTACTTTTCCAGCTTTTCCTTTCAGCACTGCATATGTTACTTTATGCCTCTAGTAGACTTAGTGGGCAGACCGTCAGGCTTGTTGGCGGCACCCACTGAGAACTACTGTGGGATGTAGTTCTCACACCCGTCGTGGTGTCTTTTCCCCAGGGACTTCTGCTCTGGTTCCTGCTGCTCCAGTTGTTGATCGTGCTCCTTCAGACCGAGGTAAGGGAGTCGCGAGATAGATCCCTTCCAGTCATCCTCTGAGAGAGAGTAGATGTACCCCTTACCAGTTTCTGTGAGTGTTATGTTGAGTGACCCTTGTAGTGAGGTATCGAGTTGTACCTTTCTTTTACTGCAGTGAGAGACTTTTGTATTTTTGGTGAGGTTGGTTTGTATTATATTGGAGTTGTAGTTGTAATTATCTACTTTACTTTTCAACGTTTTACTTTTTCAGCTCTGATAACTGTTAGTGTAGATGATTCTTTTGCAGGTTAGTCGCTACGTCTATACGGGGCTTCTCGTATGGGCGGCGGATCTGTTAGCGAGCCCGGGTCACAGTTTCGACCCCGGGGCGTGACAAGAGCCCTCAAGCAACCTTGTTGATCATCTTGTGCTTCATCTTGCGAAGGAGATTCGGAATTTTTGGAGGCCGCGGCATCGACGTCTTCGGCAAGTTAGCGTAGTGCGACGTTCTTTCGTCGGTGGCCCATTTCCGTCGCGTTTCGGTCCACGAGGTCCACAGAGCTACTTCGATGGAATTTTTGGACGATTTTCACGGCGTCGGATTCAATAGAGGTAAATCTACGATTTTCATATGTTCTACTCCTCCCAAATTTGAGTTTTTTTAGGGGTTTCTGGTACATCTTTAAGCCCCTATTTTGCTGGTAGTTTTCTTGGACAACAGCGCATTGTTGGATTTTTATCTCTGCACTCGAGTATCGGATTTTGACATGTAAGGACTCGATTGACATCTGTGCAATGCGAAGATCGCCGTCGTATTTTTATTGGAATTTTTGGAGATTATCTCACAGGTGGTATTTGCGCATTTTCAGGACAGATTTTTCAGCAGTTGTAAACTTGGAAATTTTGTGTTGATAGTTATGTTTGGACCATATCTTTGTACCCAGGAGGTGTTTTTGGGTGTTTTTGGACCCGTTGGAATTGTGGGAATCCGAGGATTGTCCGTCCCCGTTCAGTTTCAGCCTTTTTGGATCTTGGATTGATATGCGCATCAGGTGGGTTGCCTCGTCTCCAAAATCGGTGGACGGTTCTCTAACTCTATATTTGTTAGCGTGTATGCATTATGCGAGCAGTGTTAGAAAGCATGTTGTATCAGATAGGATTTTCTAGTGTGGTGATTCTGATCATGTTGATTATTACTTCCTATCTGTGTTGATTAAATATTAGTATTGGACTTGACCTAGCACCCTGTCATAAGTTGCATGTTTCAACCAAACTAGTAGAAAACTCTCACTTGGGCTAGGTTTATTTATGCTTTAGACATCCACACGTTATACTTTATTCCTGGACATAGTGTTATCCTCGCCCGGGTAGTGGGCCGAGTGGTCAGGATTTCTCTTAGAGTAGGATGCATGTTACACTCGTGCTTGGGGGCAGAGTGGAGTCTGGTAGATGTAGCTGGTCATATATCTATGGCGGGAGCCGTTTGGGTGAACGGTGGTCCCGGGATGTCTTGTTTGTCTATTTTATGTGTCGCCACTGTGTTAGTGGCAGTAGTATACCAGTGATAGCAGGACCTTGAACCCAGAACCATTTGGACACACACATGATTTTAGTCAACCAATGTTTTCTTCCAAACATCGAAGGGTCGCTGGAGTCTGTTCTTGTCTGATTGGACGACGGCATTGGCCCTTCGGGGTTTGGGTATAAAAACTTGTTTTCCAACTGTTTTTCCTAAAAGAACTAAAAATCATTAAAAATAGATTTTCCTCAAATCAAGATGGCTTTTGAAAAAGGAACTACTTTTAGTCCTCACCCCGCGTGGGTTGAGTGAAAAATGATTTTCAGTAATAAATGTCATATTTTTCCCGTAAACTTCCCCACTCGAGAGGATTTGAGTGGTTTGGGTTCTGAGGGCTGCCTTTTTGTTTGGGTCGAGAATAACGAGAGGCTATGCCTAGAGCCTGTTCTTGTTTGATTTGGGTTGTAGGTTCTAGTCTTTCGGGGTTCTCGGACCCTTCATTATTGTCGGCTGTGGAGTATACCCAGCTAGTGAGTTTGCTTGTTGAGTTGATCTTCCTATTTGGGGAGCCGCTGGGTTGACAGTGGTCCCCACTGTTTGAGTGGTTTCTGTTAGTGATTTAGAGGGGTGATTTGGGTACTATCGATCTTGTTGACCGTGGATTGGACTATAGCCTGCATGAGCCACATTGAGCTCGACAGAGATGCGCGGATACTTTCCTCGGTGGGGTCGCGCCCCTCGAGTACCACTCCGGAGTTGGGCCTGTTACTGTGAGGACCCCAATTTTCGCAAGAGAATTACTGTTGGACAAACAGAGCTTCTGCAGTGTGTTTAGCAGCTTTTGGAGGCCTTTGCTGTGTGTTGGAGGTGTTTGCGCACGAATCAGACCTCAGGATTGGACCCAGCGTGAAATTTGGATTAAGTTTACCTGTTCGGATGCCTTCGACAAATTTTAGAAGTGGAATTTGGCAAAACGGGCTTCAAATTTGGACTTAGTGCGCGAAAACGATAAAAATAGGCTATTTACTTATATTTTTCGGAGCCTGGATGCGCAAACACGGATTTCGAGGCAATAGTTACTGTTCCGACGGCCGGGGCAGCGCCTGCGGTGGCGGGCAGGCGGCGCAGCATGGCGGCGCAGGTGCGGGCGCGGGCCCGGGCGCCGGCAGGCGCATCCCCGGGCGCGGGCAGGCGCATCCGCGGGCGCGGGCAGGCGCGGTGTTCAGAGTTGGGTGTGCCACGAGGCGGCTCCCCATTGGACGCGCTTGGGACACGTGGCGGCTACGGATTCAGCGAGTGCATCAGGTTCGTGCACCGGGCGCAGCGAGTGTAGGCATTGACACGTGGTGCTCAGGGATTGGATGGTCAACGCACGCGAGACAGGGGCGCGTGCGCGGCGCACGATGGACCGACCAGGCCACGTGTCGCCCGCTCATTGGCGGGCGCAGTGACCCGGCGGGTCTGGCGTGAACCGCGGCCCACGGTTCTCGCCGTGGACCACGTCACCACGCGGCGCCCCGCGATAGGCGGGTGCGTGTGCACGGGGCGCGTGGGGCACGGGGCGCGGGGCGCGGTGACGTGGCGCGCCGAGGACGTTTCGGGCGCGCACAGTTTCGGCTTTGGGCCGGATTCGGCCGCCCGAATCCGGCGCCCGAATCCGGTTAGCTTATTGGGCTGGGCTGGCCTATTTAAACCCCTCCTGTCTCTCTTTTTCTGCTTTTTTCGAGTCTTTGAGAGGGATTGAGAGGGAGAGACCCCTAGGAAACTTATTCATCGTGATATTTTTGATCATGTGGTGGATCCCCTGGATTTTTGGAGGCTCGGCAACGGCGATCTTGGTTTTATAGTACGCCTCGACGTTTCCTTTTTTTGGCCCGTTTCCATTGCAGTTCAGTCGGAGATTTCCTGTGCGCAAACCAAGAGGAATTTTTGGGCGATTTCTTCTACAGTGTGTTCCTATGAGGTAAGCCTTCGATTTCTATGTTGATGACTTTGCCTCATTTTGGATTTTTGGCACGGTTCCCGAGGTATCTTTTGACCTCTTGTACCGCTATGAGGATTTGGACAGCGGAGGAGTATTGTTGTGATTTCTCGGTCTACGGGCATCGGAATGAGGCGTATGAGGACTCGATTGACATCTACGCTTCGTGCGGAACGCACTCGTATTTTTATCGAAATTTTTGAAGGACTCTTTGAAGGTGATAATTAAGCTTCTTTAAGACTGAGTGTCTGCAGGCTTGTGTTCGTGAAGGTTTTGACATACAGCGATGTTCTAATTATTTCTTGACCTACAGGTGTCGGATTTGGATGTGCAAGTACTCGTTTTGATCGGCTCGCCGCGAGGATCGTAACGGTTATTTTTCTGGAATTTTCTGAGGTCATCTCGTAGGTGAAAATTGACCATCTTGTGGACTGTTGTGCGGACAGCGGCATTGTATTAATTGTAGGATTAATTTGTGCACCGTGTTGGTTGTTGTTGCAGTGTTCGCAGTGAGCCGGGATTTTCTTTGTGAGAGGGCGAGTTTGAAGTGGTGTTTCATGTACTTCCCGATCGAGGTGGGTGGTTGCTATATCCCTCTATTTTGACATACCCACTAGGAATATTAGAGAGATCCTTTCATTGGACATATTGAGTGATCACCTAATGGATATGCATGCTTAAATTAAAATAATTGTGAGCCTATCATATGGAAAATACTATTGTGGAAATCTGATTGTCACGCCCCGAGTTTAAAAATCAGGTCTGAAATTTTTTTTTTTTTTTTTTTTTTTTAAATCAGAGTTTGCAAAACAGGCGTAACAGACCGCCACACATATAGGAAACTCTCTATTCCGCGAACAGAGACTCCCCTATATATGCACGGCTAAGCTAGTAATCAGCAACAGATATCTCAGTACAACTACTACTCTACTCAGCAGGAAATAATTTAAAATCACTTATTACATCAATGTTTTAATATCTAAACCAAATAGAACTGGAATAAAATGCGGAAATAAAAATCTAAGTAAATCATCGCGGATATCTATCATCTCTGTCTAGAATCATGGGGACAGCTCTACCGTGACAGGCTCACTGGATCGTCCCGATATCTCCCCACCCGACAGACCTAAAAAATGGTCACCCAGGGGGTGTGAGATACACTGTACATGTATCCCAGTGGGCACGACGAGCCGAGGATCAGCTAATCGTACCTACTGGGTACTAAAATCTGCGGATAGTAAGAATCAATAGGAAAAGCTGAAAACGTAAATATCTACTAATAATCAGAATCCACAGATAGGCTAACTAAGCAGGTAATCAACCATAAAAACTACAGATAAGAAATGCTGTAAATCAGGATATGTCAGTGGTAGTCAGTCATAAGAGCAGTAGATCATATATGCTGGAAATCAAAGGTATCTATAATAATCATGCATAAGGAACTGCGGTGATCAAAGTATGACTACCAACTGATACTGAAACTAACTGAGCAGTAATGCGTCAATAAGGAGCTAACAAACATCCAATCAACAGTCACCATATCGGTCCACAAGACCTCAGGGATATCTCGCCAAACCTGGCACCAACCTGGCTGACATACTCCGGCACCCTCGGGCACTAACCTGGGAGTCAACGCTCCGGCACCCTTGGGCACTAACCTGGGAGTCACGGGTCGTACACTTGACCACTTTACCGGTAAAGAACAAGCTCCACGGGGAGCGACCCCGGCCATGTTCGTGAAGTACAGCAGTGCGGGCGATCAATCATGCAAATGCTCAAGCTCACGGTCTAGTGACCGGATAGTCGGCAACATGCCGAGATCCCAACAGGGAATCATCAGTCAACATCTATCGATCAGGATCAATCATGCATATCGGAATATCAACAATATATCGGATGACAGGAATCAACATGTATAATCAGATCACGCAAATCTATGTACTGAAATATAAAACTGATAACCAGGTACATATGATATGTCTCACGTAGATCAAGATCTATCAGGAATAATCATCGGGCATGTCAATACAATCATCAGGGCTAATCTAGATAAAATCAGCAGGTATATATGACGAGTCTCAAGGATCAATGTCTTTCAGGAAGATCATGTGATATATGCAGTCATCATAAGTCGTATAGGTATAATCAGCAGGCTAGTCAAAAACAGGTGTCCGACTGGACTAAAGCAACCAGAGGGCCAAAAAGCTAAAGCCCGGATCGAAAGTAACCCACCTGGATGTAGGCTGATCCACGAACTCCCGCACAGCTACTGGGAGGCTGGTGCTGAACAACTGGGCCCTGAATAAGAAGCTACAATCAGTAATAGACACCCACACACCCATCCCGACGACAATACTATAATAGAATGCTTATACGGGATGACATCGTCGATTTACCGAACATTATCCACTTCCTGTTCAACGAGGGTCTACGACACTCTAATAAATTGTTTAGAGACATGTTTACACCGTTTAAATACTGTTCGTATTGTTACATTAGCAAGTTAAAGAATTAAACTTCACTAAAATGCATAATAACCCTAAGTTAATGGCTTGTTTTATTTCGTTCTCGCAATCCGGGAATCCAAAAGCTGCGCCGTAAGTTTCAGCGCGTCTGTTACGACAAGACGAAGCTCGTGCTCACCATTTGGGAGCAGCACGAGACCCGAGGAAAACTTCGGGCCATGATTTTCCTCTCTAACATAGCCGAATAGCATTTTTGTTTCTCCGGCTCTTCAAAACCAAAATCTAACGTGAGCATCGCGTCCAGTGACCCCAAATAGCCAGGAATACACTGTCGCGGCTTCGCCAACAGCCTTGAACTAAGTTTTATTCCAACATTATTGTTTTATGTTGATTATACTACAACTTTTAATTTAAACTTCAAACCAAACTATTTTGTATATCAAAGTTGGTCTGGGCACTGCCAGGACCTCAGTGCTCACCCTGGTTGAGGCCCAGGGGTGCTGGTTCAAGCAGAACCAAGGTTAGGCTTACACCCTAATTCACAATGCACCAAAACTTCATCCACACATAATCACTTTGATCTGAAGTGAGCACCGAGCTCAGGGGACTATTTGGGGCAAGTTTCATATACAAAGTTTTGTCAGATTCTATTTTAAAGTTCACTGGGGCATTTCATCATACACCTTGCATGCATCTTTCACACACACACACACATAGCACCATCCCAATCTTGATTCTCTGCAATTACTGGACCAAATCCAGATTTTCTTGGATCAATTTGATCCTTCCAGGATCTGGAGCCTTTTCCCTTCATCTGGATCAACCCAGAAGCTCTCGGGTGAGCTTGGCTCGAGGAAGAAGATGGGCTAGGTGCATGGAAAATCGTGATGCTCCATTTGAAAGGTCTGGGGCTCAACTAAATGCACCAGTAGGTGCCATTCACCTCCCTGAAACTCTCCATGCACATGCCTGGCCTCGGGGTGCGGCGGCGGTGCGGCGGCGGCGCGGCGGAGCAAAGCTCCGGTTTGGAGCTTGAGGGCTCTAATGGCGGATTTGCACAGGGATCACCTGGGGCTTTGTAACTTGGAGGGAATGCTCCTCGGGTCCATAGGAAGCTTCCCGACCAGTCCCGCCCCGGCCGGAGTTGGCCGGAGCGCCGGCGACCAATTTTGGTCACTCTCGGGTTCAACCATGGCCGAGCCACCTCTGGCGTGCATGGGAGCCATGCACCGGCATGGTTGCATTCCCCTCGGTCCCAGAAAGTGTTATGGGCAGGTGGCCGGCGACGGGGAAGCCTGCCGGCGCCGGAGCAAGAAGCTCGGTTGAGGCTCAAAAACCCGAAAACTAGGGCATCATGGTTCTCTCAACTTGCTCAACCGTACACCCTCAAACTTTGCAGAATACAACTAAATATTCTACAGTCTCTACCCACCAATTTTGGTGCGGTTGTGCCCCAGGGTTGCCGAGTTCTCTCGAGGCGGAGGGAAACTAGGTTTCCGGCGACCCAATGTGGCCGCCGGCAAACCGGGCTGCAAGGGGGCTCGGGGCTAGGGCTGTAGCATCCTAAGGACCTAATAGGTCCACTGCTAAAGGTCTTGGAGGCTAACATTCAATGGATTGCAACCCTTACCTTGGCTGAGCTCGGGGATGATAGGAAGTAGCCGGAACCCGTACTTCCCACCTTGCGCGGCCACGGCAAGCTCCAGCAAGATTCTGCAGGCACCAAGAAATCCCCAGAACTCACTAGACCCAATCTTGAGGCAACTTGGTCCAACCTTCTCCAACTTCTCCTTCTTTCTCTCACTCTCTCGGATTATTTCTCAAAGTGGTTGTGTTCCTCGGCCTCCAATTCCCTCGGGCTTGGATGCGGCCACCCAGAGGAGTCCACAGGCTGGGTCTTGATCGCCTAGGACCTCTCGATCACCTCCCACTTCAAGCACCCGAGATCAAGACAAATTCTTGATTAATCTTTTCCGGCGATGGCGAGGCGGCGGCAGGTGCGGGGTGGTCCGGGGAGAGCGGCTGTGAGGAGGGTTCTGTTGGAGGTGGCGGCTAGGGCTGGGGTATAGAGGAGATAGGGTTTAGGGCTTTGTGACCTAGCTACACATATATTTACATATATATAGGGTTCGATACAATCGCAATATAGTCCTTCTACATTTAATATTCCACCCTAGGTCCATCATAATATCAATGATCTCACGCTTAGGTCCCTCCCTATACAATGGCACACTTTCCGAGACACGTTTCAAAGGGTTTATGTGTAAAAGTTGCACTTTTCGCCACATTTTTCGCTTTTCGAGAAAATCCGAGCGTCAGATCGAAAAACGGACTTCGCCAGGACGTCCGGCTCGACGGAACCTATCAGGTAGTGATCTCTGTTTTTCAAAATTGTGTACGGATAAATTTTCGGTCCATAAAAACTGTGTCAAAATACAGTTTTCACGCTTTTCGAGACTCCAGGGTCGTCAAACGGAAATTCCGTCAGCGCCATTGCGTCCGGAATGATGAGACCGTTAAAAATGGCTACCTGAAGTGCTATGATCGAAGTTCGGACAGTGAATCGGCCCAATGTTGGCGCGTGAGGGCTCGGGAATTAGGGTTTACTGTTCACTTGTACCCGCGACTTAAGTCGCGGGTCCCGCCAGCTTCAACGCGGATTTCTGAAAGATCCGACCGTCAGATCTGAACAAGCTTAATATGGTTTTCGCTCAGTTCGACGAGACGGTCGCTCTCGTGGTCTCGGATCTTGGAGATCAGGCTCGGATTGAAAGGTGATATTTCTGGCCCTATTTCTGTGCAAATTACACTGCAGAAAAGGGGCACCGAGGCTTCTTGTGCTTTTCGTGATTCAAATTCAACTTGGTTTCAATCCATTTCATTTATTTATTTATTTACAAAATTTCAAATTCTTACACTGATAGTGGTTGGGACTTATACATGTTTGTATGGACATAATATTAGCACTTAACCTTGCATGCCGAATTTACTTTCATGTTGGGATAATATGAAATGTCTTGTAGGAAGGTACCACTTGAGTATCTTTTCGACATGCATAGGTGGATGATTTATGTGAGGGTAATTTGTGGATTATAGACATGTGTGGTTGGATAATGATTTTAGCATGATGGTTATATCCATGCGGAGCAATTAATTGATACACATGTGGAACCTCTATTTGTCACACTTTCTTTTATCTTTCACGAGGACATATGCATGCTTGTATGGTCATCTAGATAGGCCATTATTTGTTGCTACACTATCATATTGGAACTTGACTTAGGAGAAACCATGCTTGCTTCTTTCTCCTTATTCTTTAGTCAGGTGGTTCTTGTTGCTCGGGTTTGAGCAGGGGTACGGGGACATGTGGTATTTGATTATGGGTTGTGGGGTATTGCGGCTACCGCGGATAGTAGGCGGTTGACCGGATACAGAGTATTTTACCTGATTTTGGATTGGGGGTTATTGCGGCTACCGCGGATAGTAGGCGGTTTACCGGATGTCGGATGTGGGACATGATTGTTGATAGTGGGTATCGCGGCGACCGCGGATATTGGGCGGTTGACCGGATGGTTACTTATGCATCAGATTGGGGATCGGGTTATCTTTAGTGGAGGGATTTTTCCCACTTCTATTATTGTCGTGATCCGTGATCCAGTCATGCTATAGTGAGATATCGAGTTCCCCTCTAGAGCATTGGGGAGTTCCCCTCTAGAGCGTTGGGGAGTTCCCCTCTAGAGCGTGGGGGTCAGACAATGATTGAGTTTTTTATCACACCGGCGCGGCTTTATATGCCCGGTGATGCTTTCTCGTGTGGGTCGCTCCCCTCGAGTTCACCTTCGGAGTGTCGGGGTCAGGTAGTTATTGAGTTTTGCTATCACATCGGCGCGGCTTTGTTACGGCTTTTTGGTGTTGGCATATTTCGTGAGTCAAGTCAGTGAGTTGAGTCGGAGTCTTAAAGGGATCAAATTGTCAATCAGCAATCAAAGACTTAGACAAGATTCAACAAGAGCTCAAGTTGACACTCAGTGTCTTGAGTCTTGAAGATTGAAGATGAAGAATTGTGGATCAGTTACATCAATCTCAAGAAGAAAGTATTCCAAAGGATCAGGTATGTTTAACTAAATAATTTTGGTGATCCGAATACTTTCTTATAGTGTAGAAACACTTGGATGAATTTTTAATTGCATAAAAATCAAAAACTGGACATGGGACATGTTCAGGATCCGGATCAGATGATCCAATCCGGATCCCGAAGGGTATTTGTTCATGTGCAAATCCAATCCGGATCCAAGCCTATTCTGATCCGGATCCCGAACATTGGATGTTGCTGAAATTCATGAACGATCCGGATCGGGCCTTGCGATCCGGATCCCGAACCCTTGGATTTCTGGAATCGTCAATCTCGTTACGACGATCCGGATCGCAGTAATCCCGATCCGGATCGCCGTCCTGAAAAATTCCAGATAAGGTATGTTTTTGATTCTTATCTCTTTCCAAAGGTTTCTAAACTATAAATAGACATTTAGGGTTTCTCAAAACGTGGGGAGCACGGCCGATCAATTTATAAAACACTTGAGAGCAACCCTAGAGGCTAGGTTTTTATCGTTCTTCTTTATAGCCTCTTTTAGGTCAATTCGATGGTTCTTCCAAGAACATATCTTTTGTCGAATTGATCTAATCTTTGCTTAGAGATTTTTTCCCATGGATCTTCATTGATAATCTAAGCAAAGGATCACCATCGAAGCCAATATTCTTACCGGCTGAGTTTGCGTCGTGGATTCGACGTGGCATCGTGGATTCGGTGTGTTGAAGGCGTTTCGTGGATTCGAAACGTGTGCTCGTGGATTCGAGTGGCGTTCGTGGATTCGAACGTGTGCAGTGGACGTGCAAACGGTGGAGCGCAAGGTCCGAAGAAGTTGAAGGAGGGGTTAAATCCGTGGAGACGGTAATCACCTTGTTATTCTTCTTTTCTTAGTGGATTGTTATTGCGTGGATATCCAACCGGTCAGCGCAAGGTCCGAAGAAGCTGAAGGAGGGGTTGAGTCCGTGGAGTCGGTAATCACCTTGTTATTCTTCTATTCTTAGTGGATTGTTATTGCGTGTTGGTCCCGTGGTTTTTCTCCTGGATTGGAGTTTCCACGTAAATCTCGGTGTGTTGATTTTTATTTTCCGCATTGTTTTTATTTTTGCACTGAGATTGGTTTTTATAATATTACACCTATTCACCCCCCTCTAGGTGTTTGATAGTACCTATTTAGATCCTTGTGGATCCTAAATAACTCTACAATTGGTATCAGAGCGGGTTTTAGGTTTATCTATCATGTTGGGTGAAAGTGGTAATATTTTTAGACCTCCTCTTTTTGATGGGACCAATTATGCATATTGGAAAGTGCGGATGAGAGCTTTTCTCATCTCTATTGATGAGCGGGTATGGCAAACCGTTGAATACGGTTGGGTGCATCCTGTTGAGGAAGTAGGAAATTCTACTACCCCAAAACCTCGCTCTAGATGGTCCAAAGAGGAAATCGAAAGATCTTCTTACAATGGGAAAGGTATGAACGCTTTATATAATTCTCTTTCCTCGACTGAGTTTACAGAATTTCCGCGTGTGAAACCGCGAAGGAAATTTGGGATATTCTCAAAATTACACATGAGGGTACTAATCTTGTAAAAATTCAAAAGCTCCAGATGCTTACAAGTCAATTTGACTCTATTCATATGGAAGAGCATGAATTGTTTACAGATTATTACACTAGACTTCAAGATGTAATTAATACATGTGCTAATTTAGGAGAA
Organism: Tillandsia fasciculata; assembly: GCA_029168755.2. Taxonomy (NCBI): domain Eukaryota; kingdom Viridiplantae; phylum Streptophyta; class Magnoliopsida; order Poales; family Bromeliaceae; genus Tillandsia; species Tillandsia fasciculata. Next base: position 13,378,381 of record CM054945.1, on the reverse strand, counting down.
AAGATCCCGGAGTCGAAAATTGTAAGAAAGATACTTCGGACTCTTCCGGAACGGTTTAGGGCAAAGGTTACCGCCATTGAAACCGTTAGTCATCCGGATGAGATGAGTGTAGAGGAATTAGTAGGTGCTTTACAAACTTATGAGATGACTTTTCCTACTAATCAAATTTCTTCCAAGTCTTCTTCTAAGCTTACAGGTATTGCATTCAAATCAACAAAGGAAGAAGATGACGAATCGAGTTCCGACGATGAAATCTCTTTTGCCGATTTTGAAGAACAATTGGCGCGGATCACAAAGAAATTTCGTCGGAAATTTTGGAAGAATCGAACCGATGGATCTTCATCCACGAAACCATCTAAAGGATCATCGGGTTCTAAATCCTCTAAACTCAAAGGCGTTGCAAAACCTTCTAAAGAAAAAGAAAAAGATGATTTCGAAGGGGAAATCCGATGTTATCGATGCAAAGGCTACGGCCATATTTCAACGGATTGTCCTTCTAAGAAATCATACAAAAAGAAGGCTTTGCAAGCGAAAACTTGGGACGATTCTAGTTTCGATGAATCGACCTCAAGTGAAGAGGAAAAAGAAAAATTTGTTGCTTTTCATGCCTCTCAAATTCCCTCTTCTAATTTGTGTTTATCATCTTTAGTCACTGACTCTATTCCTTTGATTTTGCATGAAACATCAACATCCGGAGGAGAGTCATCAAGTGAGGGGGAGTCGGACGAAGAAGAACTCGTTGAGGCATACCAACAACTTCTTGCGGAATCAAAGAAGATGGCCAAACTTAACAAGAAGTTGAGGAAGCAACGACATGAAGTTCAAGACGAGAATCAAGCTTTAAAGATCAAACTTCATGATCTCGAGGAGGAACGAGGACGTTTATTGGATAACAATAAAATCCTCCAAGAAAAGATAAACAATCGGAGACAAACGCTAATTCATATATGGACAAGATTGGTTTTCTTGAAAAGCAGTTTGAAGAGATTCATGTCACCAACCAAGCTTTGACCAAGCAAGTTCATCAACTTAAATCCGACATACAAAGGCTTTCAACCGGTTCCAAGAAACTTGATTGTATGTCCGGATTAGGTCAAACAAGCAAGGTTGGTTTGGGATTTAAAAAGAACCAAACTGTGCATGCTTCAAGTTCCACAATAAAATTGAAAGGAAGAACTTGTCACCTATGTGGACTTGAAGGACATTTGGTGAAGAATTGCCCGAAAAAGAGAAAGAAAAATTCTTCGGCAACTTCATCTACGGAGCGGACTCAACGGAATCAAAAGACACATCAAGTCAAAGGAGTTCACTCAACCCACCAAAGGTCCGAGCCACAACATCAATCATTCAAGTGGATCATTGCAGGGCAAAGACCTAAGGTGGACCAACAGTCAAAGCTACCAACCCCCGGCACAACGAATCAAGACAACCCAAAATCCAGCGATTTTGGATTCGGAAAGGTGATATCTTTCCTTGTCTTAAGTTCTAAATAGCTTATGACTGTGTGTAATGCTTTGATTGGTTTTCCTTCATATTTTTCTTAATCTTTGCATTACATGTTTTTCAATGCTCTTTGTTTTTATACTTTGTTTTTGAACAAAAGGGTTTTAACGAACAAGTGCATTGAATAAAAAGGGCTTCACGTTCATTCACTCCAAATTAAATTTTCTTGGATTATCAACTTGACTCCATATTCATAATCTTGAAGACACTTCATTTAGAGGAGTTGTTTAATTGAGCATTGGTTAAATTGACTTTAATTGCATCCTTTCACGCATTTAGAAATTTATTATGCTTTTGATATCATAATATTTCAATGTTGCAATGATCATTTATGTTAATTAATTCATCTTTTAAGTGATCAAAGTCAATTTCTCTCTCAATGATCTCTTGGTATAGTCATTATCATATTTGATTGCTTAGTCGAGTATGAATGCGAGATCAATTTTTGGTTGAATACCTTATATATTAAATAATTGATAGCCAATTGAGGGGGAGTCAAAGAAAAGTAAAATGCTCAAAAGATGTGGAAAGAGTTACATCCCAATGAGGAGTGTGAAAACTACCACCACATGGAGGAAAAGAAAAAAAAAGATACTCCATGAATGCAAAGCAAATTTTGTTTAAAATGTTGATGAAATGCATAATGAAATACTTGACTCAGTCATATTTCATGGTTGGTATAAGGTGGGATTTTTGATAAAAGATGCTCAAAGAGCCACTCCTTCAACAGATTGTCTAGATATATTATCTAACTTATCGGGGATTTCAAACATCTATTGATCTTTGTATTTCATTTTCTTTACCAAAATTGATGATTTGATAAAGGCATTACGCATAAGATCAGGTTAGATGTAATTGAAAGTGGTCAACTTTAAGAGTTTTAATTTTCATAAATTTTCGTTTCATTTTTGAGTATTTTTGATAGATTTGGTATAATCTATTTCTTGTTGCATGAAACGATGACTTTTGTTTAAAGTTGATGCGCTAAAGTGCTTACATACTCTTTCTGGTTTTTATTTTTCTAAATTATTCTAATGAAAGAAATTTGGATTGAATGACATCTATGTGAATTCATTGTTCTTCAAAGCACTTAAATTGATTTCTTGATGGAATACAAATCGGTATTTGAAAAGTTTCCAAAATCTGGATTTGTTTCAAGAAATTATTTGATTTTTGCTTTCTGGTACCGGTACGCAATCTGCATTTTTGTTATATACCGGAACTGAGCTTTTATCTCTCTTTCTCTATGAACTAATTTCCTTTTGTCTAGTATGTTCACTGTTTGACAATTTGTGACAAAAAGGGGGAGAAGAGAAATGACGGAGATGAGATCATCAAGAGAGGACAAACGAAAATGGAAAAATGGGGGAGAACGGAAAATGATGATCGTATCACAAAGGGGAGAACATAGATGCTCAAGAACATGGAGAACATGGAGAACATGTTAGAGATGCTCAAGATAGGGGGAGATAAAGAAAAAATTGAAAGAGCCGAAAAACAAAAGAACCAAAAGGACGAATCAAATGTAGGATTTTAATTTCTAACGACTAACGTTTGATTTTGTTTGGAGTTTTGTTTTGCAGGAATTACATCACTTTAAGACTCCAAGTCCTAAGTCATAGAGTATGTTCTAGGACTGTTTGGTTCAAATGTAATTTTGTATTTATTGGATCTTTCACGCAAAGAAAATCAATGTTTTGGTGATGACATTGAATTTCGATTTTTTGGTTTAAGATGAGTGACTTGAGCGTTTTTATGTATTTTTGGGTTTTGTCACGAAATTGCCAAAGGGGGAGATTGTTACGGCTTTTTGGTGTTGGCATATTTCGTGAGTCAAGTCAGTGAGTTGAGTCGGAGTCTTAAAGGGATCAAATTGTCAATCAGCAATCAAAGACTTAGAGAAGATTCAACAAGAGCTCAAGTTGACACTCAGTGTCTTGAGTCTTGAAGATTGAAGATGAAGAATTGTGGATCAGTTACATCAATCTCAAGAAGAAAGTATTCAAAAGGATCAGGTATGTTTAACTAAATAATTTTGGTGATCCGAATACTTTCTTATAGTGTAGAAACACTTGGATGAATTTTTAATTGCATAAAAATCAAAAACTGGACATGGGACATGTTCAGGATCCGGATCAGATGATCCAATCCGGATCCCGAAGGGTATTAGTTCATGTGCAAATCCAATCCGGATCCAAGCCTATTCTGATCCGGATCCCGAACATTGGATGTTGCTGAAATTCATGAACGATCCGGATCGGGCCTTGCGATCCGGATCCCGAACCCTTGGATTTCTGGAATCGTCAATCTCGTTACGACGATCCGGATCGCAGTAATCCCGATCCGGATCGCCGTCCTGAAAATTCCAGATAAGGTATGTTTTTGATTCTTATCTCTTTCCAAAGGTTTCTAAACTATAAATAGACATTTAGGGTTTCTCAAAAACGTGGGAGCACGGCCGATCAATTTATAAAACACTTGAGAGCAACCCTAGAGGCTAGGTTTTTATCGTTCTTCTTTATAGCCTCTTTTAGGTCAATTCGATGGTTCTTCCAAGAACATATCTTTTGTCGAATTGATCTAATCTTTGCTTAGAGATTTTTCCCATGGATCTTCATTGATAATCTAAGCAAAGGATCACCATCGAAGCCAATATTCTTACCGGCTGAGTTTGCGTCGTGGATTCGACGTGGCATCGTGGATTCGGTGTGTAAAGGCGTTTCGTGGATTCGAAACGTGTGCTCGTGGATTCGAGTGGCGTTCGTGGATTCGAACGTGTGCAGTGGACGTGCAAACGGTGGAGCGCAAGGTCCGAAGAAGTTGAAGGAGGGGTAAATCCGTGGAGACGGTAATCACCTTGTTATTCTTCTTTTCTTAGTGGATTGTTATTGCGTGGATATCCAACCGGTCAGCGCAAGGTCCGAAGAAGCTGAAGGAGGGGTTGAGTCCGTGGAGTCGGTAATCACCTTGTTATTCTTCTATTCTTAGTGGATTGTTATTGCGTGTTGGTCCCGTGGTTTTTCTCCTGGATTGGAGTTTCCACGTAAATCTCGGTGTGTTGATTTTTATTTTCCGCATTGTTTTTATTTTTGCACTGAGATTGGTTTTTATAATATTACACCTATTCACCCCCTCTAGGTGTTTGATAGTACCTATTTAGATCCTTGTGGATCCTAAATAACTCTACA
>CM054945.1:13282026-13373590 GCA_029168755.2 Tillandsia fasciculata | reverse complement strand
ATATAATATATATATACTATATATATCTATATTATATATATAATTTGAGTTTCTATATTTTTAAAAGTATAAAGTCATTAGTGCTTGTAGGTTCTTAGCCCTTGAATGAAAGATGTATGGTTAGCATGATAGTGAGCTCCTTGGGTTAAATAGCACCAAGTGTTTTTGTGCTATCGATATATAGCATAATAGCTGGGCTCCCTGTGTGTGTGTATATATATATATATATATATATATATATATATATATATAATATACACACACACACGGGAGCCCAGCTATTATGCTATATATCGATAGCACAAAACACTTGGTGCTACCAAGTTTTCCACCATTATATCTACCCCTTGGATCATTTCCACCCTTTAGATCATACTATTTACCCAACCACCCACTAAACCCGTGGGCCTGCTATCATCCTAACCACACATCTCCTCTTCTAAGGGTAAAAACCCTAATAGCACCAAGGAATTAGTACTATCAATTGCATAGTAGCCTAGTTATATATATATAGAGTGAGAGAGAGAGAGAGAGAGAGAGAGAGAGAGAGAGAGTAATGCTCCTATACTATTGGTAGTATTAGGACCTTACTACTATAGAATTTTTGACCTTTGGATGACGGGATGTGTGGTTAGGATTATAGTGGTCTTGTAGTGACCCCGATCCCCGTGCAGCTTTCCCCATGACCCAGGTAGTGGAACACCTATTATTGGTGTGTCGGACCTGCAAACGCGTCAAATGGACGCGTTGGACTGACTCAGTGAGGTTTCTGGATCAAACCCTCCTTCGGTTGCTTTCACCGAATTTTAGAAAGGGTTTCAGGCTAATCCGAGGTCATATTTGGTTTCAGCACGGAAAAATATCGAAAATCGGCTATTTACTTGCCTTTTTCGGAGTCCGAAAAAAAGGACTCCCGAAAGTTTTCTGTGGATTCTGGTACATGGGGGAAGCTGTGGACAGCTGGATGCCACGTGGCGGCCCCTGATTGGCCGGCGCTTGCAACGCGGTCCACCGAGAAGGCGCGGGTGCATGGACCGGGCGCGGGGGACACGTGGCAGCTTCGGATTCGCGGGCTGACGCGGCGTGGTCCACGGCGTTGAGCGGGTTGGTGCATAGACCGGGGCGGGCCACGTGGCGGCTTGTGAGTGGCCGGCTTTGGAACGCGCAGTCCACGCATCAGGCGGAGCAGGCGGGGTAGGTGGGGGCAGGTTTGGGCAGGTGGCCGCCGTACGCGGGGCGCCATATGGCTCCCGGTGATTGGTGGGAGCCACCCGCTCCGCTGCTCCCTGTCTGGCCACGTGGCAGCGCCCGAATGGCAGGGTGCCCGCTGTCCCGTGTTCGGGACACGTGGCGCGCCCAGGTAGATTCGGGCGCTGACAGGATCCGGTGTGGGCGAGCACTGTTGGGCACTGTTTGCGCCCGAATCTCTTTCGGGTGCCCGAAATCAGGGCCCAAAAGCCCAATAGCTTGGTTTTTGGTTTCTTTTGGTGGGGGCCCATAAATAGGCTGGGTTCTTGGGCTCTTGGACTCTTTTCCCTAGCCGATTTGCGAAAGAGCCCTAAGCAACCTTGTTGATCATCTTGAGCTGCATCTTGCGAAGGAGTTTCGGAATTTTTGGAGGCCGCGGCATCAACGTCTTCGGCGAGTTAGCGCAGTGCGACGTTCTTTCATCGGTGGCCTATTTCCGTCGCGTTTCGGTCCATGAGGTCCACAGAGCTACTCCGACGGAATTTTTAGACGATTCTCACAGCGTCAGATTCACGAGAGGTAAATCTACGATTTTCATAAGTTCCACTCCTCCCAGATTTGAGTTTTTTTAGGGGTTTCTTGTACATCTTTAAGCCCCTATTTTGCTGGTATTCCTAGATAGCAGCGCATTGTTGGATTTTTATCTCTGCACTCGAGTATCGGATTTTGACATATAAGGACTTGATTGACATCTACGCATCGCGAGGATCACCGTCGTATTTTATTGGAATCTTTGGAGATTATCTAATAGGTGGTATTTGCGCATCTTCAGGACTGAATTTTCAGCAATTGTAAACTTGGAAATTTTGTGTTGATAGTTATGTTTGGACCATATCTTTGTACCCAGGAGGTGTTTTTGGTGTTTTTTGACCCGTTGGAATCGTGGGAATCCGAAGATTGTCCCCGTTCAGTTTCAGCCTTTTCGGATCTTGGATTGATGTGCGCTTCAGGTGGGTTGCTTCGTCTCCAAAATCGATGGACGGTTCTCTAACTCTATATTTGTTAGCGTGTATGCATTATGTGAGCAGTGTTAGAAAGCATGTTGTATCAGATAGGATTTTCTAGTGTGGTGATTCTGATCATGTTGATTATTACTTCCTATCTGTGTTGATTAAATGTTAGAATTGGACTTGACCTAGCACCCTGTCATATGTTGCATGTTTCAGCCAGACTAGTAGAATACTCTCACTTGGGCTAGATTTATTTATGCTTTAGACATCCACACGTTATACTCTATTCCTGGATATAGTGTTATCCTCGCCCGGGTAGTGGGCCGAGTGGTCGGAATTTCTCTTAGTGTGGGATGCATGTTACACTCGTGCTTGGGGGCAGAGTGGAGTCTGGTAGATGTAGCTGGTCTTATATCTGTGGCGGGAGCCGTTTGTGTGAACGGTGGTCCCAGGATGTCTTGTTTCTCTGTTTTATGTGTCGCCACTGTGTTAGTGGCAGTAGTATACCAGTGATAGCAGGACCTTGAACCCAGAACCTTTTGGACACACACATGATTTTAGTCAACCAATATTTTCTTCCAAACATCGAAGGGTCGCTGGAGTCTATTCTTGTCTGATTGGACGAAGGCATTAGCCCTTCGGGGTTTGGGTATAAAAACTTGTTTTCCAACTGTTTTTCCTAAAAGAATTAAAAATCATTAAAAATGGGTTTTCCTCAAATCAAGATGGTTTTTTAAAAAGGAACTACTTTTAGTACTCACCCCGCGTGGGTTGAGTGAAAAATGATTTTCAGTAATAAATGTCACATTTTTTCTGTAAACTTCCCCACTCGAGAGGATTCGAGTGGTCTGGGTTTTAAGGGCTGCCTTTTTGTTTGGGTCGAGAATAACGAGAGGCTACACCTAGAGCCTGTTCTTGTTTGATTTGGGTTGTAGGCTCTAGTCTTTCGGGGTTTCCGGACCCTTCATTGTTGTGGGCCGTGGAGTATACCCAGCTAGTGAGTTTGCTTGTTGAATTGATGTTCCTATTTGGGGAGCCGTTGGGTTGACAGCGGTCCCGACTGTTCGAGTGGTTTCTATTAGTGAGTTAGAGGGGTGATTTGGGTACTGTCGATCTTGTTGATCGTAGTTTGGACTATAGCCTGCATGAGCCACATTGAGCTCGATAGAGATGCGCGGATACTTTCCTCGGTGGGGTCGCGCCCCTCGAGTGCCACTCCGGAGTTGGGCATGTTACTTTTCTATCGCGACTTTTCGATGCAGTCCCTCTGGCTGGGCCAATTTTGGCAGTCACGGACGCCCTACGTAAGTCCGGTCCTCTATGGATGTAACGGCCGTAGGTGGGCGCAGATTTGACTGGTCCCTATGTGGCAATCAGTGTAGATTGGGTGATTGTATTTGAGAGATAGTAGATGCATCATGTTTCTATCTATATTACTCCTTGAGCATTTAGATAGAGGCATAGTAGCTGTAGAGTTATTTTCCAGCTTTTTTCCTTTCAGTATTGCATTTGTTACTTTATGCCTCTAGTAGACTTAGTGGGTAGACCGTCGGGCTTGTTGACGGTGCCCACTGAGAACTACTGTGGGATGTAGTTCTCACACCCACCGTGGTGACCTTTCCCCATGGATCTCTACTCCAGTTCCTGCTGCTCCAGTTGCTGATCCTGCTGATCGAGGTAAGGGAGTCGCGAGCTAGATCCCTACCAGTCTTCTTCCAGCGAGAGTAGATGTACCCTTTTGGTGTTGTACTAGTATTGTCAGTGATTTTGGGATTGTATCATGTACATTTTATTTTTGAGAGTTTTAGTTTTAGAGAGACTTATGTTTTGTGAGGACCTGGCATGTACTATTTGAGGAGTTGTATATATTTATTTCAGTTGTTACTTTTCAGCTCTGATATCTGTATAGCTATATGTTGGGTTTAGGTTAATAAGGATCTAATAGGGGAAAAAACACCTAGAGGGGGGTGAATAGGTGTAAACAATAAACACTCAAAAAATCATTGTGCGATAAAACCCAATGCGGAAAAATAAAAGAACACACAAGATTTTTACGTGGAAAAACTCCAAACCGGAGTAAAAAACCACGGGACCGATAACACGGCGAAATCCACTAGAATTAACACACGTACAAGGTGATATAGCGTACTCACTGACGACTCAACCTCTTACCATACGCTCCTAGTAGATCTTCTCCGCTCGCTCCACGACGCTTCTCGAATCCACGATCCGCGCCCAACGCTGAATCCACAGCGTCCAACGTCGAGTCCACGACGTCCAACCGAATCCACGGTCTTCACCCAATGGCACGCTTCGAATCCACGAACGCACCTCGCTCCGAATCCACGAGAGCGGTAACACCTTGAATCCACAAGGCCACGCGAGTCCACGCGCCGATTTTGGGTAAATCGTTGTTTGTTTGGGTGGTGATGATCCGCCGAATACTTAGATTAAAGATAGATCGGAAATACCATCTAAGTATTCATTGATTTGATTCTACTCAAAATGTGAGTATGGAAAACCTAGAATCAAATCAATCAATATAGATGAAGAACCATAGAATAGATCTAATGATTTCCTTTCTTCTCTATATATGTGGATTTTTCTTTTCGGCTATCTTTTCTTAACCAGCCGATCTATTGCGGATGCCCTAGAAATGAAATGGAAGGGCTATTTATAGGTTAGAAACCCTAGGAAGAATATTCGGATCAAAAACAGCCTTTTCTGGAAAGTTTTACCGACGGCGATCCGGATTGGATCTGGCGATCCGGATTGCAGAAGCACAAACCACGATTTCCAGAAAATTGCCTGTTCGGGATCCGGATCGTAGTCCCCGATCCGGATCGTTCATACAGTTTTACCAGAACATCATGTTCGGGATCCGGATTGCAATTCCTGATCCGGATCGAAGAAGCAAACAGGTAAAACTAGTGTTCGGGATCCGGATCAGAGATGCTGCGATCCGGATTGAACCAGTGTATGAACAAACACCTTTCGGGATCCGGATTGAAAGCCACGATCCGGATCCTGAACATGTCCCATGTCCAGTTTTTGATGAATAAGCAATTAAAACCTCTTCCAGGTGTTTCTACACTATAAGAAGTATTCGGATCATCAAAATTCTTTAGTTAAACGTACCTGATCCTTTTGAATTCTTCTTTCTTGAGATTGAGGTATACGATCCAAAGTTTCTTCATCTTCAATCTTCAAGACTTAATACATTCACGAAATACGCCAACTCAAATTCCGTAACAATCTCCCCCTTGGCGGTTTCGTGACAAAACACAAATCCACAAAGAAAATTCAAAAAGAATATTTTTGTTGCTATCACCATACAACAAAAATTTACAAAAGAGTTCCAGAAATTAAAAACATGAGATAAACTCCTAGAACAGACTCTAGACTTAGACATCTGTAATCTCTGCACACAGAAAACATTCTTGACAAACAAATTCGTTAGATACCTCAAGAATTGGAACATACAAAACCAAATACAGAGATAGAGTTTAGTCTCATCATGACATTTGAAAAAAATCAGATATGTGAAAGAAGCATAGTTAAAAACCAACATATCTTCTAAGCAGTTGAAAACCAAATGTCAAAGTATGTTAGTCCAACATCAACTTGTTAGTCATATTACATGCCCAAATAGTTAGTCGAATAGTTAGTATAGAAGCATGTCACAAATCACAAAAGAAAAACCAAAGTTGAGTTGAGGTTCATACTTACCTTTCATACTTACCTTGATATCATCGATATTCACAATCATTCATTGTTCAGAGTTCTTTCTAACTCTCTCACTCTCTCCCCCTTTTTGTCACAAAACAAAGCCAAAACGTAGCATGAGCTACAATATGTAAGGAGAGTAAAGAAAACATAAAGTCCTAATAGTATGCACAAACTGAAAACTAAACTAAAAGAATCGTTAAAAACAAATAATCCTGCACAAAAAGAAAAGGTCAGTTTTCAGAATCTGAATCTTCAGAACTTGTGCAACCAATCTTGGACATTATCTTTCGCATCCGCTTGTCCATTGAATTTATCTTCTTCGTGATGGTGATGTGAGCTGCTGTTGATATTTCTAGCTCATTGGTAATCCGCTGTTGTTCTTTCAAAATTTGTTCCTGCTGGATAGACAGTCGTTGCTGTACCTTGAAAATCGAATTCAATGATGCGTCATCATCTGTGCCAGGTGCTTGATGAGATGGTGATGCAGCCGTGCTTGGGTCAGGCTTCTTCCCAGATGCAGAAGCTTGAGTGATGATAGGTTGTAGAGGTGATGTCAACTTGAAGTTTCTTTAAAATCCTCATTATAATCAGTGGAAAAGGAATTCTTTCGCTGGGGTGAGGATGCTCAACATATCGTGCCATTCTATTCCAGATGATGTACGGGATGTTGATATTCAATGCCGTTGCCTCTGATGGATGTCCGATGAGATATAAGAACAACAATCGTTCCCATCTCACAACCTTCGTCTGCATGTTTGGAAGTATATTGTAACACGTGATGAAATTTAAGAAGCGATATTCAAGACGAAGTTCTTTAGATCGAACTGATTTTTCGGTTGACTGTGTTCCCTCGAGACAAATTCCTTCGATAACTTTTTGCCATAAAGTATTTGTCAAATTTATCCCTTTCAGGTAGTGGACTCCTTTCTTGCTGGCTTCCATTCCCAAAACCTCGCCAATCAACTGTGGAGTGATTTTGAATCTCGTGCCTTGGATATTCGTGTAGAACTCCATAGGACCGTTTTCAAATTCGCGAAGATGCCGTGCGTTGGTATAGAAGGTCCTCACCTGGTGCAGGCAGTAACCGAGAGTTTCTGGGAAGCGACATACTTGAATGAGATTTGCTTGTTCAATCAAAGTACCAAATTCAGGGGAGTGACCTTGTAGAGCCTCAATGTTCACGTGCCTTTCGCCAATGCATTCGCGATGTGCAAACGCTCTAAGACGGTCACTGTTAACAAATACTTCTTCAACACGTGGCGGAGAGTCAGGAGCTATTGGTGGGTCAACCTTGGTCTCCTGTCTCAGTCCAAAACGTCGAGCAAGTCGCTTACGTTTTATAGAGATAGATGGGGCAGGCATAGGAGCATTCCCAGTGTCCAAGGGAGCTTTTCCTTTTCGTGTTGAGTTAGTCGGCAATACCTCATCATCTTCATCATCTGTTATCATGTCCCAATGAATCTCATTCTCATTCTCTTCAAGTTCAGTGTCACTTATGACATCGACTTCTCCTTTTCTTTGGAGTTTCTTGGCTCTTTTCAACTTATTAGTTGCTCTGGTGAGCACCATTGTAACCAGTAGCAGAATTAACCAGGAGAAGGCCATTGCGTCTAGTGCTTTGAGTTTAAGAAAGTGTCCTGTGAAACCAACTCAAGAACATACAAAAAGCGTCAATTTTGAAAAATTTAAAAACATTGTACCTAGACAATCATAATCATATAGAGAAGCCAAGAATCAAATTAGTTTTTCAAAAAGAATTTTAAAAATAGATCAATTCCATGATTTACAAAAATTCCTCTTTTATGCCCTAAAATCGAATTTTTAGAAATCGAAGCCTAAAAACTCGTTAATCAAGTAAAATCCCAGCATAAAAGCAAAACTAATTGACCCAGAGTTCTTATTTCAAAAGAAATTTGATCAAAAACCATTCACAAACGAAAAAGTTCCAATTTTTCAACTCACGTTTGGTGAAAAAACATAAAAACTGAGAAAAACCGAGTTTTGATCATGAAAACTTACTTGAATCCGAAGAACTTTGAGTTTTGAAGCACCAAGAAGCAAGAAATCTAGAGAGAGAAACTCTAGAGGCTTGAAAACCAGAGATTAGGGTAAAGAAATCAAGAATCTGTATGTTTCTATATAAAACCCTATCCGTGATCCGGATCGGCCGAGAATGTGATCCGGATCGGCTATCCGCAGGAAAAATCCTGCGTTCGGGATCCGGATCACTTGCTCCGATCCGGATCGGCTACACCTTTTTCTTGAGAAAAATTTAGAAAAACACAATAAAATCCAGAAAAAGTATGTAAGCACTTTACCATGTCAACTTCAAACAAATGGCATCGTTTCTGTCACGTCCCGGGGGTTTGTTTTAGCGGAAACGATGCACAAATGGAAGCTTTAGCAGCGTACAAAATTTTTTTGAATAAAACCCTACTTCCCCGGCGCGTGCCCAGACCCGCCGCATATACAGATTCACTCAAAAACCGGCAGAGTCTCCTCTGTATATGCACGGCGTCGCGGCTATAACCTCATACAAATACAAGTAATCACTTTCCATTTAATCACAACAGCTCTGACTCTATCTACGCATGAAAGCTAAAGCAATGCCCGTGGCCAATCAAGTTGAAAGGATAAACACATAGTTTTGAAATCAGGCCCATACGGCCTCAGGTTTCGAAAACAGATTAGAAAACGGCATAAATCCACAAGGTTTGGAAAACGGGTCCACACGACCCGAGATTTTTGAAAATGGTTTTCGAAATCCTTTTTCTCCTGTCTTCTAGTTGGTTTAGTTAGAAAACGGCCGAACGGGAACAATAAAGAAAGCAGTAGTGCATATCCAGAACCAAAAAAGGAAATCAACATCCACGCGACCCCACAAGGGTATCGAGAACCACACAGTAACCTACAACAGTAAATGAAATGCAAGGGTAATAAAGATAACCACAGACTAGGGCTCCTACGCCCCAAACTGCTCCCACCTCGGCCTCTCCGTCGCCTACCTCTCACCCCCGAAAGTACCTGTCACAGAGGGGATAGTCAGCGACACTATCATGATAAAGTACTAAAGCAGTAAAATGATACCAAGCCTCAAAGTAAGACTAGCTGGAGCAACCACTCCTCTCAAACGGGTAACACCTGTAACACCTGTAATACCTGTAACACTTTTATCACCTTTACCCCTGTAATACCTTTAACACCTGACCTCGACGGGCACCAATCCCGACAGGTCGCACCGCTCACACCTTTGTGCCTCAAACCCCACAACTACGGGGGCCCCCACTACGTCACCTCGTGGGTAAACACGGGTCAGAGACCGCCTTTCCGGAAAAGAGCACCCTTTGCGGTGGCCAAACCGCGGATGCGCGTGTCGCACTCGAGCATAGTAACAAAACACGGGGTAATATAGTAAATCATAGAAGCCATCAGTGTTAGTACAGGTTAACATAATATTTAACATCCTCTCCGAAAAACTAACTTTACTAGACCTCGGAAGAAAAAACCCACCTTTATCGTTGTCGCGCTCCTGACCGGTACTAGGCTCCTCTGCGTCTTGGTGGGTTCGCCCGGACCTACACGCACCTGTGATACAGGAGTTGGTAACTCAGGACTCCGCCAAGCTAAAAGGACTGGAACGCCCGCACATGTGCGGCGCTGCCCGCATGGGGCGCGGGCGTTGTCGCCCGCATACGGAGTTGCCCGCATGCGGCGTGTGCGGCGTCGCCCACACTCGGTGCTGTCCGCGTGCGGGTGCGCGCTCCGCCGCCCGCACGCGGCGCTGTCCGCATGCACGCAGCGCGGCCCGTACGCGGCGCTGTCCGCGTGCGGGTGCGGTGCTGCCACCCGCATGCGGCGCTGCCCGCATGGGGGTGCGGCGCCGCCCGCATGGAGGTGCGGCGCCGCCGCCCCGCGCGCGGAAATGCCCGCACGCGGGCGGGTGCGGGCGCCGCCCGCACGCGGTATTGTCCGCGTGCGGGTGCGGGCGCCGCCGCCCGCATGCGGTATTGCCCGCATGGGGCGCGGCGCCGCCCGCGCGCAGAGTTGCCCGCGCGCGGGCGAGTGCGGGCGCCGCCCGCACGCGGCATTGTCCGCGTGCGGTGCGGGCGCCGCCGCCCGCATGCGGCCTTGCCCGCATGGGGGCGCGGCGCCGCCCGCGCGCGGAGTTGCCCGCGCGCGGGCGGGTGCGGGTGCGGGCGCCGCCCGCACGCGGCATTGTCGGCGTGCGGTGCGGGCGCCGCCGCCCGCATGCGGCCTTGCCCGCATGGGGGCGCGGCGCCGCCCGCGCGCGGAGTTGCCCGCGCGCGGGCGGGTGCGGGTGCGGGCGCCGCCCGCACGCGGCATTGTCCGCGTGGGGGCGCGGCGCCGCCCGCATGCGGCGTTGCCCGCATGCGAGCGCCGCCCGCATGCGGCGCTTCCCGCAAGCGCGGCTCCGCGTGCGCCGGCTCCGGTGGTGTTGCCGACCCTTCTTCCCCCCGTTTCCAAGAAGGGACCAAGAATTGAGAAGAAACCTTAATTTAGACTTGCCTTGATTTCGTCGGCTAAGGTTCAACGAGGGAAGACTCGTCCCGTCTTGTGTGCCCGGTCCCAAGGCAGAGGATGTGCGGTGTTCCTCCTCCTCCTCCTTGATCGCTCCGCCGGATGCTCTACGCCGATTGATAGGGGTAAGGAAGAATTGGGGAATAGGAAGTTTGGGAAATGGGACCTGGGTTGCGTACGACTAAGAGGTGAGAGGGGGGTGGGGGAAAGTAACTGTCGTAACCCCCTGTTTCCCCACGATTTGAAAAGGGCGGGAGCGGTTAGGAAGCGGGAGCGGTTGAGGAATGGGAATTAACCCAATTTAAATCAAACGCGGATAATTAAAACGGGTGCGAACCGGGGTCCGGTCCGTTTCAAAACCGTGCTGGTTGCCTGAATCGTTAGCCAACTTCCGGAATTTATTCTGGAAGCACCCGGCGTCGGAATTCAAAACCGATTGCACCGCCGTTCTCCGTTTCGCGAGCTTTATTAACTAAAAATACCCGCGAGTCCGACGGTCTGACCGGGAACAAGAAATTATGGATCACCCTCCGAGTCTAATTGGAAATAAATAAAACCAAAAGTGGACCCGAGCAATTATTTTAAACCAGCGGTTACTACATCACTCACCTCTTAAAACGAGTTTCGTCCTCGAAACTCATTCCTGGTTCTCGGTGAAGAGATGGGGGTAACCCTCCCTCATCTTCGATTCCAGCTCCCATGTCGCCTCCCGCTCCTCGTGGTTGTTCCAGAGCACTTTCACGTAGGGAATGACTCGGTTTCGAAGTGTCTTGCTTTCTCTTGCTAGGATCCGCACCGGGGTTTCCTCGAAGCTTAGGTCCTCCTTTAGTTCGAGCGTCGAGACGTCCAGGACATGCGACGGGTCGGGAAGGTATTTCTTAAGCATCGAAACGTGGAACACGTCGTGAATCCGATCGAGGTTTGGTGGTAGGGCAAGGCGATAAGCCACTGGGCCAATCCGTTCCAGGATCTCGAATGGCCCCACAAACCGCGGGCTCAGTTTGCCTTTTAACCCAAATCGCTTGATCCCCCTCGACGGCGAGACCCGCAAAAACACGTGTTCCCCCACCTGGAACTCTAAGTCGCGGCGTCTCCGATCCGCATAGCTCTTTTGTCGACTCTGGGCGGTTAGTAAGCGCTGTCTGATGAGGCGCACCTTCTCTTCTGTTTCCTCCACCAACTCGGGTCCCAAAAATTCCGTTCTCCCAAGTCGTCCCAACAGATCGGGGATCGGCAGCGTCTCCCGTATAAGGCTTCGTAGGGTGCCATCTAAATGCTGGCCTGGTAACTATTGTTGTAAGCAAATTCTACAAGTGGCAAATAACGCTCCCAACCGATTCCCCAATCAAGTACACAGGCCCGAAGTAGGTCCTCTAGCGTCTGTATCACTCGCTCTGATTGCCCGTCTGTCTGAGGGTGGAAGGCTGTGCTGAACTGCAACTTAGTCCCTAAGGCTCGTTGCAGACTCTGCCAAAACTTTGAGACGAAACGCGTGTCTCTGTCTGATGTGATCGATGCCGGTACTCCATGTAATCTCACAATCTCGCTGAGGTAGACTTGGGCCAACCGCTCTCTGGTCCAAGTTGTGTGAATCGGCAGGAAGTGTGCTGACTTGGTTAGCCGGTCCACCACGACCCATATTGTGTCATGTCCTTGTTGTGAGCGCGGAAATCCGGTGACAAAATCCATGGTGATATGATCCCATTTCCACTCCGGTATCGGTAAGGGTTGTAACTTTCCCGCCGGCCGTTGATGTTCCGCCTTTATCTGCTGGCACACCAAGCAGTGAGCTACATATCGAGTCACATCTCCCTTCATCTTGGGCCACCAGAAGGTCTGTTTGAGGTCCTTGTACATCTTTGTGCCTCCTGGATGCGCTGCGTAAGGGGCGCTGTGTGCCTCATATAGAATTTCCTTCTTTAATTCCGGGTATCTGGCACGCAGATCCGTTCGCGAAATCGTAGAGTGCCGTCGCCTTCCACTGAAAAATCTCCTTCCCGATCCAGTGATATCTTGTCTCTTACGAGCTGTAGATACGAGTCCGCCTGCTGCCCCTCTCGTATCTTCTCGAGTAGGGTTGGCTTGACCACCAAAGTTAGAAGTTGAGCAACCGTGCCTGCTGGCACTACTTCCAACCCTAGTCGTGAGAATTCTGCGATCAAATTGTTTTGCTCAGTTATCGCACCTGCTGATTCTCCTTCCGGTCGCCCCTTCCTGCTCAAAGCGTCCGCTACCACATTTGCTTTCCCAGGGTGGTATTGAATTGTTAGGTCGTAATCCTTCAGTAACTCGAGCCACCGCCTCTGCCGCAGATTTAGTTCCTTTTGGGTGAACAGGTATTTAAGACTCTGGTGATCTGAGAAGATGTTACAATGAACACCAAAGAGATAGTGTCTCCATAACTTCAGGACGAAGACCACCGCAGCCAGCTCCAAGTCGTGTGTTGGGTAATTTCTCTCATAGTGTTTTAGTTGCCTAGACGCATAGGCTATCACCTTCCCCTGTTGCATTAAAACACCCCCAAGGCCGATCCTCGAAGCGTCGCAGTTGTAGTGCACCGGTTTTTGGGATGAGCTTTCTGACTCCACCGACGAGCTTTCCGACTGGAAAAAGGCGTGAGCGCGTGTATTTTTGAATTACAGCGGGGTTCGGGTGGTTCCGGGCGGCGGCGGAAGACCCGAAGGCAAAAAGTGAGTTATGGTTGGTTTTTTATTTGAATATTTTATTATTTTAATTTAAAGTTTATAATTGTGTTGCTTTTGGTGTTGTTGGCTGTAAGGGTGGTGGAGCTTTTTTTTTTAAGCTAATTGTGTGTGGTGGGATTTAATTAACTCCCTTAATTAAAGTTCTATCCTTATGCATTAATTAAGGGTAGGTGCTTGCATTAAATACACCCATCACCTCCCTCTCCACCTCACCTCACCATACCTTTACTTCTTTTTCTCCCAATCGTGAAGCAGCAGCTTGCTAGGGACCTTTGGTTTGGTGCTAAGAGAAGAAGAAGAAGAGAGGAGTAGGAAGAGAGAGTTCTTGGACCTTGGAGCTTCGCTTCGAGGAGGTGGACCGAGCGAAGCGTACGAGGCAACCAACTTCAAGGTTAGAGCTTTGAGTTTCGTTTGGGTTTTTCTCTTCCCTCCTCTACTTTTCTTTTTTTTTCTTCTTCTTCTTCTTCTTCTTGCTGTCGGCTGGGAAGTTTTGGTGTCCGGGGCTGCAGGCCGCGCGTACCGCACTCAAATTATTGCGGCGCGTGTTTTTCGTGGGCTGCGCTGCGCGTGCGCGCTTGCTCGCTGCGCGCAGCGCGCGCCCTGCTGCCATATTGGGCAGCAGGGCGCCTCTCTGCCTGGACTGGGCGCTGGGGCCGCGCGGCCCTGCAGGCCGCGCGCTGGGCGCGCGGCACTGCAGGGTGCCGCGCGGGCGGCCCCCAGTGCCGCGCGGCATTGCAGGCCGCGCGCCAGGCGCGCGGCCCTGCAATGTGCCGCGCGGGCGGCCCCTGCAGGCCGCGCGCCAGGGCGCGCGGCACTGCAGGGTGCCGCGCGGGCGGCCCTGCAGGCCGCGCGCCAGGCGCGCGGCACTGCAGGGGGCCGCGCGGTGCGCCTGGCCCCGCGGCCCTGCAGGCCGCGCACCAGGGCGCACGGCACTGCAGGTGCCGCGCGGGCGGCCCTGCAGGCCGCGCGCCAGGGCGCGCGGCACTGCAGGTGCCGCGCAGGTGCCGCTTGGGGCCCCGCGGCCCTGCAGGCCGCGCGCCAGGCGCGCGGCACTGCAGGGGCCGCGCGGCGGCCCTTGGGCCCCGCGGCCCTGCAGGCCGCGCGCCAGGCGCGCGGCACTGCAGGGGCCGCGCGGGTGCCCCTTGGGGGCCCCGCGGCCCTGCAGGCCGCGCGCCAGGCGCGCGGCACTGCAGGGGCCGCGCGGCGGCCCCTTGGGCCCCGCGGCCCTGCAGGCCGCGCGCCAGGGCGCGCGGCACTGCAGGGCCGCGCGGGTGCCCCTTGGGGGCCCCGCGGCCCTGCAGGCCGCGCGCCAGGCGCGCGGCACTGCAGGGGCCGCGCGGCGGCCCCTTGGGCCCCGCGGCCCTGCAGGCCGCGCGCCAGGCGCGCGGCACTGCAGGGGCCGCGCGGGTGCCCCTTGGGGCCCCGCGGCCCTGCAGGCCGCGCGCCAGGCGCGCGGCACTGCAGGGCCGCGCGGCGGCCCCTTGGGCCCCGCGGCCCTGCAGGCCGCGCGCCAGGGCGCGCGGCACTGCAGGTGCCGCGCGGGTGCCCCTTGGGGGCCCCGCGGCCCTGCAGGCCGCGCGCCAGGCGCGCGGCACTGCAGGGGCCGCGCGGCGGCCCGCTTGGGCCCCGCGGCCCTGCAGGCCGCGCGCAGGCGCGCGGCACTGCAGGGCCCGCGCGGGTGCCCCTTGGGGCCCCGCGGCCCTGCAGGCCGCGCGCCAGGCGCGCGGCACTGCAGGGGCCGCGCGGCGGCCCTCTTGGGCCCCGCGGCCCTGCAGGCCGCGCGCCAGGCGCGCGGCACTGCAGGGGCCGCGCGGCGGCCCCCTTGGGCCCCGCGGCCCTGCAGGCCGCGTGCTTGGCACGCGGCGCTGCAGGGCGCTGCGTGGGCTGTTCTTGAGCTGTGCGGCCGCGATTGTTCTGAGCCGCAGGGCTTGCGGTTCGGCGGCGCGGCATGGCGATCGCGCGAGGGGATTTCCGCGCATCGTCCGACGTTCTTCGTCGCCGGACGGGGTTTTTCCCCCAGTCTTTTCTCGAGCCTTTCTTTTGACCCCAGTTTCACCGTTTTTGCAGTATGACCTAGTGCTGGCCTGAGTTTGGGGTCAGCGGTGCGCTTTGTGCTGTTTGGAGCTTTAGGATTGCACCAGGACCTTCGTTGGGCGCGCGGCTTCTGCGGGTTCTTCACAGGTGGGTTGGGTTCTTCCGAGAATGCTACGGAATGCCCGTTATATTTGCAAATGCAAACGTAATGAGATCTTGGGATATTTAGTAAGGCGGAGCAGCCGTGTAAGTCGTGGGATATGGGTACCGACTGAAACACGCAATATACTCCTAAAAGTAAGTCCTGAATACAAGATGGTATCCAATGCCCCTGGCTGAGCTACCAGGAGGGTGTTTTTTCCCCGGCCGTGCTACCGGGAGGGTTCTTCCCTGGCCGAGTTACCAGGTGAGTCAATTTCCCTGGCCGAGTTACCAGGTAAGTGTATTTCCCTGGCTGGGTTACCAGGAGGGTATATCCCTGGCCGAGTTACCAGGTAGATGTTGTTCCCTGGCTGAGTTACCAGGAGTGAGTTCGACCTGGCCGAGTTACCAGAGGGCAGCGGGGGAATGGCTTGAGCGGATGGTCATATTTTGCGAATCCAGATGCCATTCATATTGCATTGCATTCCTGCATATAGTGATAGACTTATTTACAGCTTTTCCTTCTGTATCTATCTATCTATCTATCTATCTATCTATCTGCTTATCTGTTTTACCTCCAGGGGACTTAGTGGGCTACCGTGGATCAGACATTGGTACCCACTGAGATCTGACTTTTCAGTGATCTCACACCCGCTGTGTGTGTGACAGGTGCTTCCGAGGCGGCCGCTTCTGGGTCGGTTCGTGCGGAGTTTACTGACCGAGGCAAGGGTGTGGCGGAGTAGTGCCCCCGGGTTAGAGTTCGAGGTAGAGTCTCCGGGTATTTTTGGTTTCCACTTTTGTACTAGATAGTGATGTTGTACCCGATTTTGGGAGACTTTGGATTGTTGTACCTGAACTCTTTACTTAGTGACTCCTTTTTACAGTTTGCTCTTTCAGCTTAGCTTCCTTTCTGCTCTGATACTTGTATAGCTAGATCTCCTTTGCAGGCTGGACGCTTCGTCTGTGCGGCAGTTTCCGTACAGACGGCGGATCTGTTGGTGAGCCCGGGTCACAGTTCGACCCCGGGGCGTGACAGATTTAGGTGGTATCAGAGCCTAGGTGTATAGGTCATTCGGGACTTAGAGACCCTAGGCTTTATGGTTGGGCTGTAGGATGACTGTCGTGGGGGTTGTCTTGAGCGAGAGTTTCTGCATGTTAGCTCTCTAAAGTAGTTCTGTTGGCTGCAGACAACACAACACTTTAGAGTTGGAAACATGTTTTTCACTTTCGCTTATTTGCTAGTGAGGTCTGGTTCTCTGACAACTTGTTTCTTTGTATGAGCAGCTCGAGATGCCTCCGAGACGCCGCGCGACGACTAGGGCGCACTCCGCGTCTGATGATGTACCCGAGCAGGAAGAGGCCACTCAGGGGGAGGTCCAGGAGTTGCGGGCCCAGGTGGCCCAGATGTCTGAGGCGCTGCGGCGCCAGGAGGAGGCAGCCAAGCGCCAAGAAGAAAGTATGGAGCGGATGATGAGGCTACTTGAGCAGAGGACATCTGCGGCACCTCCAGCAGCGACTTCGTCGACCTCATCGCAGATAGTCCCCTTGACGGAGGCAGAACAGAAGGAGCTCTCAGATCGTCTAACTTATGTCAGCCAGTTCCGTCCTCCGCGTTTTGCCGGGCAGAGTTCCGAGCCACGGGAAGTAGAAAACTGGATTTCTGCAATGGAAAAGACATTCGAGAACCTGTTTATCAAGGAGCAGCATCAGGTGTTCATAGCCACGCACTTTCTGGAGGGAGACGCCGAGACCTGGTGGCGCCGGGTCCGACCAGTTGGACCGCCGGGAGCCCAGTTGATGTCTTGGCAGGATTTTCGAGCCTTGCTACTCGGGGCTTATTTTCCCGATAGCGCGAAGCAGAAGTTAGAGGGGGATCTTCGTCGACTGCAGCAGGGTAGTCAACCTATTGCAGACTATATCCGAGAGTTTCAGAGACTTCTGAGCAGTGTGCCGCATGTTGCCCCTGATGAGGCTCAGCGGGTGGATCTTTTTGAGAGGGGGCTTCACCCTGATATCTATCATCTTGTTCATGCACAGCGATCTCCGACGCTTGATGCAGCCATGGAGCATGCACGTTGGGTCTCTCGAGGGAGGGTGATCATGGCAGAGAGGGGCGGAGCGCCTGGGAGTAGTTCCGGAGAGAAGCGCCCCGCACCGCAGGACCTTGGGCAGACTAGCAGGCCGAGGCCCCCGAGACCGCCACAGTCACAGCCTCGGGGCCGCGGGACTCAGAGGAGGCAGAGATCGGGGGGCTCCCGATCTACTAGAAGCAGCAGCAGCAGCTGGTCCGTACTGATAGCTGTGTGATTTGCGGCGGGCCCCACGCCCCTCAGCAGTGTGATCAGCGACAGGGCCGGTGCTACCGGTGTGGACAGGCAGGGCACAGATCATGGTCTTGTCCTACAGCTGGGGCATCAGCAGCTTCGGCGGCTTCGACTCTTCCTTCACCGCCCTATCAGACGGGCGGATCTTCGGTAGGTGTTGGCCAGGGGGACAGGGCCACTTCGTCGCGGCAGTCTGACAGGCGACCACCCCCGAGCGGCAGGGTGTATACCTCACAGGTCGAGGACTCGGGGGCAGCTGGCCACGTTGTGGCAGGTATTATTCTTATCTCCTCTACTCGCACTAGAGCTTTGTTTGATACTGGAGCATCACATTCATTCATCAGTAAGGCATTTGCATCCATGCATGGGCTTGAGATAGGACCGTTGCCTTGTGCTCGTGAGGTTCAGATACCCGATCACGTTTTGCACGTTGATGAGTGCTGTTGGTCCTGCCCTGTGCAGTTAGGGCCTTGGATTTTGCCTGTTGATCTTTTTGTCCTTCGCCAGCTCCAGGATTTCGACGTAATATTGGGTATGGATTGGTTGACTCAGTATTACGCCACTATTGATTGTCGAGAGAGGACTGTGACTCTCCGGGAGCCGGACCAGGGAGAGTATGTCTTCAGAGGTTGCCAGAGCACGCTTTTTGCAGCGACGATCTCTTCAGCCAGGGCACGACAGTTGATGAGTCGAGGTTGTGTTGCTTTCTTAGCCACTGTTGTAGAGGTGCCTACGGCGATGCCTGGGCTCGAGGACATTCCTATCGTCCGAGAGTATCCAGATGTTTTCCCTCCTGAGTTATCTTCTATGCCGCCGGATCGAGAGATTGAGTTTGTGATTGACGTGGTTCCTGGAACTACGCCGATCTCTAAGGCACCCTACAGAATGGCACCGGCAGAATTGAGAGAATTAAAGGCTCAGCTTCAGGATCTCTTGGATCGCGGGTTTATTCGTCCTAGTGTTTCTCCTTGGGGAGCCCCGATACTATTTGTAAAGAAGAAAGACGGGTCGCTTAGGCTTTGTGTGGACTATAGAGAGTTGAATAAAGTAACCGTCAAGAACAAGTATCCACTTCCTCGGATTGACGATCTGTTTGATCAGCTTCAGGGAGCCACGGTTTTCTCGAAGATAGATCTCCAGTCCGGTTACCACCAGCTGAGGGTGAGGGCCGAGGATGTGTCCAAGACGGCGTTTAGGACTCGCTATGGGCATTATGAGTTTACAGTATTACCTTTTGGGTTGACGAATGCCCCGGCGGCGTTTATGGATCTGATGAACCGAGTCTTTCAGCCGTACTTGGATCGTTTTGTGGTGGTTTTCATCGACGACATTTTGATCTATTCCCGTAGTGACTCTGAGCATGAGGAGCACCTGAGGGTTGTACTACAGCTTCTGAGGGAGAAGAAGCTGTATGCGAAGTTGAAGAAATGCGCCTTTTGGCTACGGGAGGTTTCTTTTCTAGGCCACATTGTTTCAGCCGCAGGAGTGGCAGTGGACCCGACGAAGATTGTTTCAGTTCGGGATTGGCCTAGACCCACGACGGTGACAGAGATTCGGAGTTTCTTGGGCCTTGCAGGCTACTATCGTCGTTTTGTGGAGGGCTTTGCGAAGCTCTCTACCCCCCTCACTAGACTGACCAAGAAGGGGGTAAAATTTGTGTGGTCAGAGCAGTGCCAACAAAGCTTCGAGGAGCTGAAGCAGAGATTGATTACAGCGCCAGTGCTTGCACTACCAGTCATGGGGGAGGGTTTGTGATTTCAGTGATGCCTCCCACAGCGGCCTTGGATGTGTATTGATGCAGCACGGTAGGATAATTGCCTATGCCTCCCGTCAGTTAAAGGACTATGAGAAGAATTACCCTACTCACGACTTGGAGTTGGCTGCGGTTGTCTTTGCCTTGAAGCTCTGGCGGCACTATTTGTATGGCGAGCGCTGTGAGATCTTCACTGATCATCAGAGTTTGAAATATCTTTTCACCCAGAAAGAACTCAACTTGAGGCAGCGCAGGTGGCTTGAGCTGTTAAAGGATTATGACTTGAGCATTCTTTATCATCCCGGCAAGGCTAACGTGGTCGCGGATGCTTTGAGCAGGCGAGCAGGGCAGACTTTGAGTATGCTTATTACCCAGCAGAGACCACTGAGAGAGCAGCTGAGGAGTTTGGATATAGAGGTGGTGTCCCCGGGGATTCTGCAAGACTTATGTCTATGGTCTTGCAGCCCACTCTACTGGACAGGATTAGAGAGAAGCAGAGTGGGGACCCCTATCTTCTCAGGATTCGAGACCAGATGCAGCTTGGGCAGAGCAGGGACTTTTCAGTAGATGTGGCGGGAGTACTCAGGTACAGGGACCGCATTTGTGTGCCGGCGGATTTGGATATTAGGGAGCTGATCCTGAAAGAGGCTCACTATACACCTTACACCCTCCATCCTGGGGGAACTAAGATGTATAGGGATTTGAAAGCTCAGTTTTGGTGGCCAGGCATGAAGAGGGATGTTGGTAGGTTTGTGGCCCACTGTCTAACTTGCCAACAGGTTAAGGCGGAACACCAGGTTCCCGCTGGCAAGTTACAAAGCCTACCAATCCCTGAGTGGAAATGGGATTGTGTCACCATGGACTTTATTGTGGGTCTGCCGAGGACTCAGAGAGGAGCCGATGCTATTTGGGTGATCGTTGATCGGTTGACTAAATCAGCGCACTTTCTGCCGATTCAGTCAGGTTGGGCCTTGGAGAGTTTAGCACATTTGTACCTTGACGAGATTGTGAGGCTTCATGGAGTGCCAGCTTCTATTGTATCAGACAGGGATCCCAGATTTACCTCTCAGCTTTGGAGGAGCTTACAGACGGCTATGGGGACCCAGCTTCAGTTCAGCACTGCCTTTCACCCACAGACCGACGGACAGTCTGAGCGGACTATTCAGACTTTGGAGGACATGTTGAGAGCTTGTGTCCTGAGCTTTGGTGGCAGTTGGGATCGACACTTGAGACTAGCAGAGTTTGCCTACAACAATAGCTTCCAGGCGAGTATCCAGATGGCGCCCTTTGAAGCATTGTATGGTAGAAAGTGTCGATCGCCTCTTTGTTGGAGTGATGTGGGAGAAAGGAAAACTTTGGGGCCTGACTTGCTTTTGGAAGCTGAAGAAAAGGTCAAGGTTATTCGGCGCCACTTGGTCACTGCTCAGAGCCGACAAAAGAGCTACGCCGATAAGAGGCGGCGAGACTTGGAGTTTCTGGTAGGAGACCATGTGTTTTTAAAAGTCTCGCCCTCTAGAGGGATTCGGCGCTTTGGGGTGCGCGGGAAGTTGAGCCCGCGTTTTATCGGCCCTTTTGAGATTTTGGAGCGTGTTGGACCTGTCGCCTATCGGATTGCTCTACCGCCGCGGCTAGCCGGTACTCATGATGTGTTTCACGTGTCTGTGTTGAGGAGGTATGTCTATGATCCCTCTCACATTGTGGACTTCACTTCTTTAGAGCTGGACGAGGATTTACACTTCCAGGAGCGCCCGATTCGAATTCTTGCTCGTGAGTCGAGAGAATTGCGAAGTCGGGCAATACCTTATGTGAAGGTATTGTGGAGCCACCATGATGAGAGAGAGGCTACTTGGGAGCCCGAGGATGAGATGAGGACTACCTACCCACACCTTTTTGAGGCCCCCTCCTGACTTTTGAGCTTCTTGGGTTTCGAGGACGAAACCGTTTGAAGGGGGGGAGAGTGTAGTGCACCGGTTTTTGTGATGAGCTTTTTGACTCCACCGACGAGCTTTCCGACTGGAAAAAGGCGTGAGCGCGTGTATTTTCGATTTACAGCGGGGTTCGGGTGGTTCCGGGCGGCGGCGGAAGACCCGAAGGCAAAAAGTGAGTTATGGTTGGCTTTTTTTTGAATATTTTATTATTTTAATTTAAACTTTATAATTGTGTTGCTTTTAGTGTTGTTGGCTGTAGGGGTGGTGGAGCTTTTTTTTTAAGCTAATTGTGTGTTGGTGGGATTAATTAACTCCCTTATTTAATGTTCTATCCTTATGCATTAATTAAGGGTAGGTGCTTGCATTAAATACAGCCATCACCTCCCTCTCCACCTCACCTCACCATACCTTTACTTCTTTTTCTCCCAATCGTGAAGCAGCAGCTTGCTTGGGACTTTGGGTTGGTGCTAAGAGAAGAAGAAGAAGAGAGGAGTAGGAAGAGAGAGTTCTTGGACCTTGGAGCTTCGCTTCGAGGAGGTGGACCGAGCGAAGCGTACGAGGCAACCAACTTCAAGGTTAGTGCTTTGAGTTTCGTTTGGGTTTTCTCTTCCCTCCTCTACTTTTCTTTTTTTTTCTTCTTTCTTCTTCTTCTTGCTGTGGCTGGAAGTTTTGGTGTCCGGGGCTGCAGGCCGCGCGTACCGCACTCAAATTATTGCGGCGCGTGTTTTCGTGGGCTGCGCTGCGCGTGCGCGCTTGCTCGCTGCGCGCAGCGCGCGCCCTGCTGCCACATTGGGCAGCAGGGCGCCTCTCTGCCTGGACTGGGCGCTGGGGCCGCGCGGCCCTGCAGGCCGCGCGCTGGGCGCGCGGCACTGCAGGGTGCGCGCGGGCGGCCCCCAGTGCGCGCGGCACTGCAGGCCGCGCGCCAGGGCGCGGCCCTGCAGTGCCGCGCGGCGGCCTGCAGGCCGCGCGCCAGGGCGCGCGGCACTGCAGGGTGCCGCGCGGGCGGCCCTGCAGGCCGCGCGCCAGGCGCGCGGCACTGCAGGCCGCGCGCGCCTGGGCCCGCGGCCCTGCAGCCGCGCACCGGGCGCACGGCTGCAGGTGCCGCGCGGGCGGCCCTGCAGGCCGCGCGCCAGGCGCGCGGCACTGCAGGTGCCGCGCGGTGCGCTTGGGGCCCGCGGCCCTGCAGGCCGCGCGCCAGGCGCGCGGCACTGCAGGGGCCGCGCGGCGGCCCTTGGGCCCCGCGGCCCTGCAGGCCGCGCGCCAGGCGCGCGGCACTGCAGGGGCCGCGCGGGTGCCCCTTGGGGCCCCGCGGCCCTGCAGGCCGCGCGCCAGGCGCGCGGCACTGCAGGGGCCGCGCGGCGGCCCCTTGGGCCCCGCGGCCCTGCAGGCCGCGCGCCAGGCGCGCGGCACTGCAGGGGCCGCGCGGGTGCCCCTTGGGGCCCCGCGGCCCTGCAGGCCGCGCGCCAGGCGCGCGGCACTGCAGGGGCCGCGCGGCGGCCCCTTGGGCCCCGCGGCCCTGCAGGCCGCGCGCCAGGCGCGCGGCACTGCAGGGGCCGCGCGGGTGCCCCTTGGGGCCCCGCGGCCCTGCAGGCCGCGCGCCAGGCGCGCGGCACTGCAGGGGCCGCGCGGCGGCCCCTTGGGCCCCGCGGCCCTGCAGGCCGCGCGCCAGGGCGCGCGGCACTGCAGGTGCCGCGCGGGTGCCCCTTGGGCCCCGCGGCCCTGCAGGCCGCGCGCCAGGCGCGCGGCACTGCAGGGCCGCGCGGCGGCCCCTGGGCCCCGCGGCCCTGCAGGCCGCGCGCAGGCGCGCGGCACTGCAGGGGCCGCGCGGGTGCCCCTTGGGCCCCGCGGCCCTGCAGGCCGCGCGCCAGGCGCGCGGCACTGCAGGGGCCGCGCGGCGGCCCCTTGGGGCCCGCGGCCCTGCAGGCCGCGCGCCAGGCGCGCGGCACTGCAGGGGCCGCGCGGCGGCCCCCTTGGGCCCCGCGGCCCTGCAGGCCGCGTGCTTGGCACGCGGCGCTGCAGGGCGCTGCGTGGGCTGTTCTTGAGCTGCGCGGCCGCGATTGTTCAGAGCCGCAGGGCTTGCGGTTCGGCGGCGCGGCATGGCGATCGCGCGAGGGGATTTCCGCGCATCGTCCGACGTTCTTCGTCGCCGGACGGGGTTTTTCCACCAGTCTTTTCTCGAGCCTTTCTTTTGACCCCAGTTTCACCGTTTTTGCAGTATGACCTAGTGCTGGCCTGAGTTTGGGGTCAGCGGTGCGCTTTGTGCTGTTTGGAGCTTTAGGATTGCACCAGGACCTTCGTTGGGCGCGCGGCTTTTGCGGGTTCTTCACAGGTGGGTTGGGTTCTTCCGAGAATGCTACGGAATGCCCGTTATATTTGCAAATGCAAACGTAATGAGATCTTGGGATATTTAGTAAAGGCGGAGCAGCCGTGTAAGTCGTGGGATATGGGTACCGACTGAAACACGCAATATACTCCTAAAAGTAAGTCCTGAATACAAGATGGTATCCAATGCCCCTGGCTGAGCTACCAGGAGGGTGTTTTTTCCCCGGCCGTGCTACCGGGAGGGTTCTTCCCTGGCCGAGTTACCAGGTGAGTCAATTTCCCTGGCCGAGTTACCAGGTAAGTGTATTTCCCTGGCTGGGTTACCAGGAGGGTATATCCCTGGCCGAGTTACCAGGTAGATGTTGTTCCCTGGCTGAGTTACCAGGAGTGAGTTCGACCTGGCCGAGTTACCAGAGGGCAGCGGGGGAATGGCTTGAGCGGATGGTCGTATTTTGCGAATCCAGATGCCATTCATATTGCATTGCATTCCTGCATATAGTGATAGACTTATTTACAGCTTTTCCTTCTGTATCTATCTATCTATCTATCTATCTATCTATCTGCTTATCTGTTTTACCTCCAGGGGACTTAGTGGGCTACCGTGGATCTGACATTGGTACCCACTGAGATCCGACTTTTCAGTGATCTCACACCCGCTGTGTGTGTGACAGGTGCTTCCGAGGCGGCCGCTTCTGGGTCGGTTCGTGCGGAGTTTACTGACCGAGGCAAGGGTGTGGCGGAGTAGTGCCCCGGGTTAGAGTTCGAGGTAGAGTCTCCGGGTATTTTTGGTTTCCACTTTTGTACTAGATAGTGATGTTGTACCCGATTTTGGGAGACTTTGGATTGTTGTACCTGAACTCTTTACTTAGTGACTCCTTTTTACAGTTTGCTCTTTCAGCTTAGCTTCCTTTCTGCTCTGATACTTGTATAGCTAGATCTCCTTTGCAGGCTGGACGCTTCGTCTGTGCGGCAGTTTCCGTACAGACGGCGGATCTGTTGGTGAGCCCGGGTCACAGTTCGACCCCGGGGCGTGACAGCAGTACACCTCATAGTCCTCTCCGGGTGTTGGTAGTACAAGAATTGGTGCCTTGGTTAATCTTCTTTTGAGTTCTTCAAAACTTTCTTGGCATTTGGTCGTCCATACAAACTTTTCTCCTTTCTTGGTCAACCGGTTTAAAGGGGCCGCGATCTTCGAGAAACCCTCGACAAAAAGTCTATAGTACCCTGCCAGCCCCAAGAAACTGCGGATCTCCGTCACCGTCGTAGGCGGCTGCCAGTCGATCACCGATTCCACCTTCTTGGGGTCCACGGCGATTCCCTTCGCCGAGATCACATGCCCCAGGAACCCCACTTCGCGTAGCCAGAATTCACACTTTTGAGCTTAGCGAACAGCTTCTGCTCTCTGAGGGTTTGGAGAATTGCTCGTAATGGTCCTTGTGCTCCTCATCGGTGGATGAATAGATTAGTATGTCATCGATGAAGACCACTACGAACCGGCAAGAACGGCCTGAAGATCCGGTTCATCATGTCCATAAAAGCGGGAGCGTTCGTAAGTCCAATGGCATGACTGTAAACTCGTAATGGCCATACCGGGTCCGGAATGCGGTCTTAGAATGTCCTCGTCCGAACCCGGAGCTGGTGGTAGCCCACTGCAGATCAATTTTTGAAAAGACCGTCTCCTCGAGTGATCGAAGAGGTCGTCGATTCTGGGCAGAGGGTACTTGTTTTTCACCGTAACCTTGTTTATTCCTCTGTAGTCAATGCAGAGTCACAGGCTTCCATCTTTCTTCCGTACGAAGAGCACCGGTGCGCCCCAGGGTGACACACTCGGCCTGATAAACCCTTTGTCCAAAAGGTCCTCCAGTTGCGCCTTTAACCTTTAACTCCGCGAAGGCCATTCGGTAGGGCGTCTTCGTTATAGGTTGAGTATCTGGCAAGAGTTCAATGGGAAATACCACCTCTCGTTCAGGGGTATCCCGGGCAGCTCCCTCG
Organism: Tillandsia fasciculata; assembly: GCA_029168755.2. Taxonomy (NCBI): domain Eukaryota; kingdom Viridiplantae; phylum Streptophyta; class Magnoliopsida; order Poales; family Bromeliaceae; genus Tillandsia; species Tillandsia fasciculata. Next base: position 13,347,925 of record CM054945.1, on the reverse strand, counting down.
GAAAAACATCGGGAAGTCCCTTACCACTGGGATGTCTGAAGGTGTCGTCGAGGGTCGGGTGACCAGATCCACCGATGCTATGTAGGCCACACACCCACCCTCTACCAGACTCCTGGCTCGAGCCGCTGAGATGACCGCCGGAAGGAGGTGCTCTTACACGCCAGGTACGCTCCTAGGGAAACTTGGCTCTTGTAATTGCACCATCCGCTTCTCGCAGTCAATAAGCACTTGGTACCTTGAGAGCCAGTCCATGCCCAGAACAACGTCATACTCTTTCAGGGGAATCACCATAAATCCCAAGGGCAAAGCAGCCGCCCCAGCTTAATCGGGCAGGTGGCCACTAAACTAGTCGCCTCTAGTGTCCACCCGCTGTCTGAACTGTCAAACAGTTTTGGAGAGGTGTTTCCTCGAGGTCGTGTGAGATACGTAATCGCGAGAAATGAACGAGTGCGTTGCTCCAGTATCAAAGAGGGTTCTAGAACTAAAATTTGAAACAGAAGTTATACCTGCGAGTACGTCAGCCGGCGGGTCCGATTCCTGGCGGCCCATGGAATAAATTCGCCCGCCCGGTTGAGGCTGCCTATCCTCTTCACGCCGCGTAGCCGGGGTCCTAGAGGTCGACCCCATAGGAGCTTTCCCCCGCCCGTGAGTTGTGGTGAAGGCGTGGAAGCGGCGGAGGAGGCTGATCCCACGACAAGGGGGCAGCTGCGGCGGAAGTGCCCCTGCTTGCCGCAACGGAAGCAATGGTCGCCTCTCTGGGGACACTCCAACACTCGGTGCGCTCCCCCGCAGATCACACAAGGCCTGTCTCTTGGCCTCGGCTCTCCCGTAGGTGCACTCCGTGCTCCTGACGGTGTCCTCCACCGTTTGGGGGGGTCGGCTCCCTGCAGTTGTCCCCCCCCCCGTAGCTCTGCTGCTGCCGCTTCCTGTCTTCATGATATGCCGAGACCTCCCTCCTAGCACGGGTAACGGCGAACCCACGCTCTACAACAGTGGCCCGATCGATCACTTTCTGGAACGTATCAAGTCAGCGCCTGAACCACCTGGAATATATCACTTCGCAACCATCCACGAACAGTTGCGCTTGTGGGGTTCGTCCCTTATGACAAAAGGGACGCAATTTGCCAAGCGCACGAATTCGCGCTGATCTCCATAACCGTCTTGTTCCCTTGCTGAATGTGGTTTAGGTCGTCCTCCAGTTTCTTCTTGACGCTCTTGGTGAAGAAGGCCCAAACAAATCCTGTTTGAACGTCGTCCATGATAGAAGCACGGTGCGTGGTGGGGTCAGGGCGCACCGTCTTCCACCATAGACGAGCGTTACCCTCCAAAAGTGAACTGCCAGGGGGACGCGCTCGGGGTCCTCGATGAGTAGGTCCTCGAACAACTTTTCCATCGATCCCACCCATTTTTCGACGACCCAGGGATCAGTCGTCTCCCCCTCGAACGTGGGCGGTTCGAATTCATAAAATCTGCAGGTTGGCCCTCACTCGTTCCCGTTCCGTTCGCGTAACCATCCCTCCCCCAGCGGTGGCGGCGGCGGCGGAGGTACTCCGCCGAGGGTCCCCGGCGCCGGCCCTGCGGGCGCTGTTGCAGGTGCTGCCGTCGGCGCCGTGGTCTGGGTAGGTGCTAGTCCGGCCGTTGCTGCCGGTAGAGGGGCTGCCCCTACCCAGCCCCGGTCGCTTGCGGTGCTGTGGCCGGTGAAATCGGTCCCTGTGGAGGGGCAGGAGTGACTGGTGGCTGTTGCGTCAGTTGACGCACATGCTCCGTAAGGATCGTCAGCTGCCCCGCCATCTCCCTCAATTGTTGCCGCAGGAGTTGATTTTCTGCAGCCGCTGGTGTCGTCGCATCCGCCCCAACATCCTCTGTCGATGCTCTGGTTCGGACCATTGTCTGTACAGACACACCACCCAGACTTAGCACTCAACTCCGCTAGAAAGAACCACCGTACTATTGAGAAGGAAAAGAAAACGTTATCTACTAATCCCCTCCCCGATCTCTCACGTCCTAATCCCTAAACCCTGCATATTTCATTTATTCGTAGTTAAGTGTGATGTCTCGGTGGATGTTGGGCCGTCACTGTTGTGATTAAAGCGAAGTCTCTGATACCATCTTAATCTGTCACGTCCCGGGGGTTTGTTTTAGCGAAAACGATGCACAAATGGAAGCTTTAGCAGCGTACAAAATTTTTTTGAATAAAACCCTACTTCCCCGGCGCGTGCCCAGACCCGCCGCATATACAGATTCACTCAAAAACCGGCAGAGTCTCCTCTGTATATGCACGGCGTCGCGGCTATAACCTCATACAAATACAAGTAATCACTTTCCATTTAATCACAACAGCTCGACTCTATCTACGCATGAAAGCTAAAGCAATGCCCGTGGCCAATCAAGTTGAAAGGATAAACACATAGTTTTGAAATCAGGCCCATACGGCCTCAGGTTTCGAAAACAGATTAGAAAACGGCATAAATCCACAAGGTTTGGAAAACGGGTCCACACGACCTAGATTTTTGAAAATGGTTTTCGAAATCCTTTTCCCTGTCTTCTAGTTGGTTTAGTTAGAAAACGGCCGAACGGGAACAATAAAGAAAGCAGTAGTGCATATCCAGAACCAAAAAAGGAAATCAACATCCACGCGACCCCACAAGGGTATCGAGAACCACACAGTAACCTACAACAGTAAATGAAATGCAAGGTAATAAAGATAACCACAGACTAGGGCTCCTACGCCCAAACTGCTCCCACCTCGGCCTCTCCGTCGCCTACCTCTCACCCCCGAAAGTACCTGTCACAGAGGGGATAGTCAGCGACACTATCATGATAAAGTACTAAAGCAGTAAATGATACCAAGCCTCAAAGTAAGACTAGCTGGAGCAACCACTCCTCTCAAACGGGTAACACCTGTAACACCTGTAATACCTGTAACACTTTTATCACCTTTACCCCTGTAATACCTTTAACACCTAACCTCGACGGGCACCAATCCCGACAGGTCGCACCGCTCACACCTTTGTGCCTCAAACCCCACAACTACGGGGGCCCCCACTACGTCACCTCGTGGGTAAACACGGGTCAGAGACCGCCTTTCCGGAAAAGAGCACCCTTTGCGGTGGCCAAACCGCGGATGCGCGTGTCGCACTCGAGCATAGTAACAAAACACGGGTAATATAGTAAATCATAGAAGCCATCAGTGTTAGTACAGGTTAACATAATATTTAACATCCTCTCCGGAAAACTAACTTTACTAGACCTCGGAAGAAAAAACCCACCTTTATCGTTGTCGCGCTCCTGACCGGTACTAGGCTCCTCTGCGTCTTGGTGGGTTCGCCCGGACCTACACGCACCTGTGATACAGGAGTTGGTAACTCAGGACTCCGCCAGGCTAAAAGGACTGGAACGCCCGCACATGTGCGGCGCTGCCCGCATGGGGCGCGGGCGTTGTCGCCCGCATACGGAGTTGCCCGCATGCGGCGTGTGCGGCGTCGCCCACACTCGGTGCTGTCCGCGACGGGGTGCGCGCTCCGCCGCCCGCACGCGGCGCTATCCGCATGCACGCAGCGCGGCCCGTACGCGGGCTGTCCGCGTGCGGGTGCGGTGCTGCCACCCGCATGCGGCGCTGCCCGCATGGGGGTGCGGCGCCGCCCGCATGGAGGTGCGGCGCCGCCGCCCGCGTGCGGAAATGCCCGCACGCAGCGGGTGCGGGCGCCGCCCGCACGCGGCATTGTCCGCGTGCGGGTGTGGCGCCGCCGCCCGCATGCGGTATTGCCCGCATGGGGCGCGGCGCCGCCCGCGCGCGGAGTTGCCCGGCGCGGCGAGTGCGGGCGCCGCCCGCACGCGGCATTGTCCGCGTGCGGTGCGGGCGCCGCCGCCGCATGCGGCCTTGCCCGCATGGGGCGCGGCGCCGCCCGCGCGCGGAGTTGCCCGCGCGCGGGCGGGTGCGGGTGCGGGCGCCGCCCGCACGCGGCATTGTCCGCGTGCGGTGCGGGCGCCGCCGCCCGCATGCGGCCTTGCCCGCATGGGGGCGCGGCGCGCCCGCGCGCGGAGTTGCCCGCGTGCGGGCGGGTGCGGGTGCGGGCGCCGCCCGCACGCGGCATTGTCCGCGTGGGGGCGCGGCGCCGCCCGCATGCGGCGTTGCCCGCATGCGAGCGCCGCCCGCATGCGGCGCTTCCCGCAAGCGCGGCTCCGCGTGCGCCGGCTCCGGTGGTGTTGCCGACCCTTCTTCCCCCCGTTTCCAAGAAGGGACCAAGAATTGAGAAGAAACCTTAATTTAGACTTGCCTTGATTTCGTCGGCTAAGGTTCAACGAGGGAAGACTCGTCCCGTCTTGTGTGCCCGGTCCCAAGGCAGAGGATGTGCGGTGTTCCTCCTCCTCCTCCTTGATCGCTCCGCCGGATGCTCTATGCCGATTGATAGGGGTAAGGAAGAATTGGGAATAGGAAGTTTCGGAAATGGGACCTGGGTTGCGTACGACTAAGAGGTGAGAGGGGGGGGGGAAAAGTAACTGTCGTAACCCCCTGTTTCCCCACGATTTGAAAAGGGCGGGAGCGGTTAGGAAGCGGGAGCGGTTGAGGAATGGGAATTAACCCAATTTAAATCAAACGCGGATAATTAAAACGGGTGCGAACCGGGGTCCGGTCCGTTTCAAAACCGTGCTGGTTGCCTGAATCGTTAGCCAACTTCCGGAATTTATTCTGGAAGCACCCGGCGTCGGAATTCAAAACCGATTGCACCGCCGTTCTCCGTTTTGCGAGCTTTATTAACTAAAAATACCCGCGAGTCCCGACGGTCTGACCGGGAACAAGAAATTATGGATCACCCTCCGAGTCTAATTGGAAATAAATAAAACCAAAAGTGGACCCGAGCAATTATTTTAAACCAGCGGTTACTACAGTTTCATGCAACAAGAAATAGATTATGCAAAATCTATCAAAAATATCCAAAAATGAAACGAAGATTTACGAAAGTTAAAACACTTAAAGTTGAACAACTTCAATTACATCTATCCTGATCCTATGTGTAATGTCTTTATCAAATCATCAATTTCAGTAAAGAAAATGAAGTACCAAGATCAATAGATGTTTGAAATCCCAGATAAGTTAGATAATATATCTAGACAATCTGTTGAAGGAGTGGCTCTTTGAGCATCTTTTACTAAAAATCCCACCTTATACCAACCATGAAATACGACTGAGTCAAGTATTTCAATATGAATTTCATCAACAATTTTCAAAACAAAAATTTGCTTTTCATTCATGGAGTATATTTTTTTTTTTATTTTCTCCATGTGGTGGTAGTTTTCACACTCCTCATTGGGATGTAACTCTTTCCACATCTTTTGAGCATTTCACATTTCATTGACTCCCCCTCAATTGGCTATCAATTATATAATATATAAGGTATTCAACCAAACCATTGATCTCGAATTCATACTCGACTAAGCAATCAAATATGATAATGACTATACCAAGAGATCATTGAGAGAGAAATTGACTTTGATCACTTAAAAGATGGTTTAATTAACGTAAATGATCATTGCAACATTGAAATATTATGACATCAAAAGCATAATAAATTTCTAAATGCATAAAAGGATGCAATTAAAGTCAATTATGATTTATGCTCAATTAGTGTGCTATGTACAAAACATAGATAAAGAACAAAACAAAAAAAAACAAAAACAAAACCTAATCTAAGCAAAGGTTTCAAAAAGAGTTTATTTCAAGGAAAGCATGCCAATTGCTTTACGCAAGTGAATAAAACGTTTTTGATCCAAAGGTTTTGTTAAGATGTCAGCTAATTGATCCTCAGTTGAAATATATGACAGTTGAAGAATGTTTGATTCAACTAGCTCTCTAAGAAAATGATATCTAAGTTCAATATGTTTTGTTCTAGAGTGCAACACAGGGTTTTTAGAAATGTTAATAGCACTAGTGTTGTCACATAAAATGGTTACCGAAGATGTTGAAATTCGGAAATCGCTCAACACGCTTTTCATCCAAATCAATTGGGTTGAACAACTTCCTGCAGAAATGTACTCCGCTTCGGCAGTCGAGAGTGCTATGCAGTTCTGCTTTTTACTGTGCCATGCAACAAGGCAGTGGCCAAGATAGAAGCATGCACCACTCGTGCTTTTCCGGTCATCCACCGATCCAGCCCAATCGGCATCTGAGTATCCAACAATATCCAAAGTCGTTCCCATAGGATACCAAATTCCGAAATTGATTGTACCTTTGATATACCGGATGATCCGTTTCACCGCTTTCAGGTGAACCTCCTTCGGTGCTGATTGATATCTCGCACAAATCCCAACACTGAAGGATATATCCGGGCGACTAGCCGTGAGATATAGTAGACTTCCAATCATACTGCGGTACAGTTTCTCGTCTACATTCTCACTTTGTGATTCACTTCCAAGTCCCTTATGGCTAGTTCCCATTGGAGTCGGAAAATCTTTAGAATTTTCGAGATCAAACTTTTTGACCAACTCCAGTGCATACTTGGATTGACACAAGTGAATTCCTTCATCGTTTTGTTTAACTTGTAATCCAAGAAAATAATTCAACTCGCCCATCATGGACATCTCAAATTCGCTTTCCATGGTCTCCGCGAATTTAGAAGCATCATTATCTCTTGTTGCTCCAAAAACAATGTCATCGACATAGATTTGAGCAACTATGAAATTGTTTTGATAATGCTTCACAAAGAGAGTCCTGTCAGCTCCCCCTCGAGTGTAGCCCTTTTCCAAAAGGTGCTTTGTCAACCTTTCGTACCATGCTCGCGGTGCTTGTTTCAGACCGTAAAGAGCCTTTTTCAGACGAAAAACATGGTTAGGTAGTTTATGATCCACAAAACCTTTCGGTTGAGCTACATAAACTTCCTCATTTAAAAATCCATTTAAAAAGGCGCTCTTAACGTCCATTTGAAATAATTTGATTTTAAAATGACAAGCGATCGCAAACAATATACGAATGGACTCGAGTCTAGCTACAGGGGCGAAGGTTTCATCAAAGTCTATACCTTCTACTTGAGAATAGCCTTGAGCAACTAACCTTGCTTTGTTCCTGATGATAGTACCTTCTTCGTTTTTCTTGTTCTTGAAGATCCATTTGGTACCTATCACATTGTGTTGCTTCGGAGGCTTCGTCAGTTCCCAGACTTTGTTTCGCTCGAATTGATGGAGCTCTTCCTGCATTGCTTTAATCCAATAATCATCTTGGAGAGCTTCATCAACATTCTTTGGTTCGATTTGAGATACATAGCATGCAAATCCGCAAACCAATTGTCTCCGTGTTCTAACTCCTTCTTGTGGATCTCCAATTATGTTCGATTCAGGGTGATCCTTGGAGATGCGTAACGTTTGAGGTAGAGGAGTAGGCGGAGGTACACGAGATGATTCCTGCACATCAGATAAGCTTGAAGAACCGTTAGATGCATCAACATTATTATCGAAAGAATTGTTAGAAGAAGATGCATTAGCAGGTGTATCATCATCAAGAGAGATATCGAGGGTAGATTTTTCAGATTCAAAGTGAAAAGCTTCATCTACCTTAACATTTATCGATTCTACGATCGTCTTAGATTCTAAGTTAAAAACTCGATATGCTCTGCTGTTTGTAGAATAACCTAAGAAAATCCCTTCGTCACTTCGAGAGTCAAATTTTCCAAGATTCTCACGATCACGTAAAATAAAACACCGACTCCCAAAGATGCGAAAATATTTGATGTTAGGTTTTCTACAAAACCAAAGTTCATATGGTGTATTCAAAGTCCCCGGGCGCAAATACACGCGATTGATAACATAAACAGCAGTGTTCACCGCTTCAGCCCAAAAATAAAAGGTAAGTTCCGGCTGTGAAGCATAACACGTGCCATTTCCTGTACGACCCTGTTTTTGCGCTCGACTACACCATTTTGTTGAGGTGTGTAAGGTGCGGAGAATTCATGTTTAATGCCATTAGAAATGCAAAAATCAATGAATTTGGAATTTATGAATTCCCCACCTCTATCACTCCTAACTCGAGTAATCCTATCATTCTTTTCTATCATAATACGATTGCAGATTTCGAGAAAAGAATCAAAGGTATCAGCTTTTTCTTTTAAGAAGGCTACCCAAGTATATCTAGAAAAGTCATCAACCAACAAGAAAATATACCATTTACCTCCCAGAGATGGTTGACGAGTTGGCCCCAAAATAATACCTACATAACTCCTACACAACATTTTAATCGTAGAAAGATTAAAGACAAGGAAAAATTTCACCTTTGCATACCCAAACCTTTTGAGTTTTGGAGTATGTTGGCAATGGTTGAGAAATTTTCCTTGATGAAGACGTCTTGTATGTTTGATCTTTTTCTTTTGTCTTCGTCTTGTTTGAAGTACTACCAATGTTCTTTTCCTTCAAATGATTTGCACTTGATTTCTGAGGAATCGCCCTTTTGGTAGTCATTGCAAGAGATGCTTGAGGTGTACGTTTGGCTTCCGTCTTGCAATTTCTTCTTATGTGCCCTGAAATGCCACAACGAAAACATACCTTGGTTCTTGTCGATTCCGAGGAAGATGTAGTAGGTTCGTTGTCGTTGCTTGTCGTGAACACCGATGTCGGAGGAGGAGATACCGACTGGGGCACAAACACTGTACCACTCGAACTTGGAATGTCTCCAGTTTGAGTGTATCCGAGGCCGAACTTATTTCTTTGACCGAGACCAAGCAGTCTGTCCAACTTACTCCTTCCAGAAGAAAATCTCTGTAAGTCATCCTTTAGTTGGCGTATGGTCTCTGTCATTTCCGATTTTTCCTGTCGGGCCTCGCCGTAGAGCTTCAAGAAGTAATTCGCTTTGTTCACCATATCCATATAATTCTTCTCGAATTGCTCATTGGACTCTTGAAGGGAAACATTTGTCTTAATCAGATTGTCCCTTTCCACTTCAAGATCGGTTGAGATAGAGATCACCTTTTTTACTTCATCTTCAAGATCCTGTAATCTCTCTTTCAACCCCTTGTTTTGCTTAGCCAGTTTCTTTGAATCCCTCAAAAGCTTATGGTAGGCTAAAACAAAATCTTCACCTTCCGAATCATCTGATTCATCGTCCGTTGCAATCTTTTCAACAGTGGAGTTGGACAGTGAGTCGGATGTACTTGCCATTAAGCACATGAAGGGAGAAGATGTAGTGGACGCGTGGAAAGCTGTCGCGTTGTCTTCTTCATCACTTGACGATGACTCATTTGACGTGGAGTTGTCATCCCAAGTAACTACTTGCATCGCTTTCTTCTTAGCCGGATTCTTGTTGGGACATTCCGTTGCTATGTGGCCGTAGCCTCGACATTTGAAACACTGAACTTGTCCCTCAAAACTTTTCTTATCCTTTGAGAAGTTCTCTTGCTTCTTGACTTGTAACTTGAAGGACCCTTGCCTTTCTTCGACTTTCCGAAGGATTGAGTTTTGCTTGAATTTCCCCTTCGAAAGTTGCGGCGAAACTTCCTTGTCAAGAGAGCGAGCTGCTTCTCAAAGTCCTCCATAGAAATGTTCTCGTCGTCGTCCGAGGAGGATGAATCCGCGTCTTCTTCTTTAGTTGATTTCAATGCGTAACCTGAAGACTTAGAAGAGGATGCCTTTCCAGAAGAATAGTTAGTAGGAAAAGTCATTTCATAAGTTTGTAAAGCACCTACTAATTCTTCTACACGCATTTCGTCCGGGTGTTTAATTGTTTCAATGGCTGCGACCTTCGGGCGAAATCGTTCAGGAAGAGTTCTTAGAATTTTTCTTACAACTTTAAATTCTGGAATCTTCTCTCCCAAGTTAGCACATGAGTTCACGATGTCTTGCAATCGTGTGTAATAGTCAGTGAAGGATTCATTCTCTGCCATAGAGATAGAGTCAAACTTGCTCGTGAGCATTTGCAGTTTCTGAATCTTCACTAAGTTAGTTCCCTCATGCGTAACTTGAAGAACATCCCAGATTTCTTTCGCAGTCTCACATGCCGAGACGCGAGAGAACTCAGTTTGTGACAAAGCATTAAATAGAGCATTAATCCCTTTGCCATTGTAAGAAGATAAGTCTATCTCTTCCTTGGTCCATTTCGACCTAGGTTTTAAGGTGCGAACATCATCTAAAATTTCAGTTGGATTAGACCATCCTAATTCAATTGATTGCCACACCCTTTCGTCGATGGAAATTAAGAAAGCTTTCATCCGTACTTTCCAGTACGCATAATTTGTTCCATCAAAGAAAGGGGGTCGATTGATGTTTCCACCTTCAACCATTGTTTACAACCCTATTCCCGCTCTGATACCACTTGTTGGGTTTAGGTTAATAAGGATCTAATAGGGGAAAAAACACCTAGAGGGGGGTGAATAGGTGTAAACAATAAACACTCAAAAAATCATTGTGCGATAAAACCCAATGCGGAAAAATAAAAGAACACACAAGATTTTTACGTGGAAAAACTCCAAACCGGAGTAAAAAACCACGGGACCGATAACACGGCGAAATCCACTAGAATTAACACACGTACAAGGTGATATAACGTACTCACAGACGACTCAACCTCTTACCATACGCTCCTAGTAGATCTTCTCCGCTCGCTCCACGACGCTTCTCGAATCCACGATCCGCGCCCAACGCTGAATCCACAGCGTCCAACGTCGAGTCCACGACGTCCAACCGAATCCACGGTCTTCACCCAATGGCACGCTTCGAATCCACGAACGCACCTCGCTCCGAATCCACGAGAGCGGTTGCACCTTGAATCCACAAGGCCACGCGAGTCCACGCGCCGATTTTGGGTAAATCGTTGTTTGTTTGGGTGGTGATGATCCGCCGAATACTTAGATTAAAGATAGATCGGAAATACCATCTAAGTATTCATTGATTTGATTCTACTCAAAATGTGAGTATGGAAAACCTAGAATCAAATCAATCAATATAGATGAAGAACCATAGAATAGATCTAATGATTTCCGTTCTTCTCTATATATGTGGATTTTTCTTTTCGGCTATCTTTTCTTAACCAGCCGATCTATTGCGGATGCCCTAGAAATGAAATGGAAGGGCTATTTATAGGTTAGAAACCCTAGGAAGAATATTCGGATCAAAAACAGCCTTTTCTGGAAAGTTTTACCGACGGCGATCCGGATTGGATTTGGCGATCCGGATTGCAGAAGCACAAACCACGATTTCCAGAAAATTGCCTGTTCGGGATCCGGATCGTAGTCCCCGATCCGGATCGTTCATACAGTTTTACCAGAACATCATGTTCAGGATCCGGATTGCAATTCCTGATCCGGATCGAAGAAGCAAACAGGTAAAACTAGTGTTCGGGATCCGGATCAGAGAGTGCTGCGATCCGGATTGAACCAGTGTATGAACAAACACCTTTCGGGATCCGGATTGAAAGCCACGATCCGGATCCTGAACATGTCCCATGTCCAGTTTTTGATGAATAAGCAATTAAAACCTCTTCCAGGTGTTTCTACACTATAAGAAGTATTCGGATCATCAAAATTCTTTAGTTAAACGTACCTGATCCTTTTGAATTCTTCTTTCTTGAGATTGAGGTATACGATCCGAAGTTTCTTCATCTTCAATCTTCAAGACTTAACACATTCACGAAATACGCCAACTCAAATTCCGTAACACTATAGTATCCTTCGTTTTGCAGGTTAGACGCGTCGTCTATATAGGGTTTTCTGTATGGGCGGCGGATCTGTTGGCGAGCCCGGGTCGCAGTTTCAACCCCGGGGCGTGACAGATTAGAGTGGTATCAGAGCCTAGGTTGTAGGTCATTTTGGACTTAGAAACCTTAGTGTAGTGATCCGACCCTTCGGGTATTTTTGAACTCACATGTAATCGCTTAGGCCTTAAGCGAAATAAAATTTATTTAATTTTCTTAAGTCGGCCGGGACTAGGTGTGTGTATTTTTCTGCAATAGAGCGCGAAAAACGATGACCGACGGTGCGATCGGATTCGAAATCCGATATCGGGATCTCCCGGAACGGGATCCTTAGCGTTGCGGTAATTAGTCACGCAACGGGGACCGTGCAAAATATCTTGCACCCGTTAGAGATAAGGTGGGTAATCTCGTAGGGGTAATTAATTAATTAATTAACTAATTATCCGGTGAGGGAAATTTAAATCCTCCTACGTACGAATTAATTTAGGATTTAAATTGTATTAGATAAGAGATAAAATCGGGATATTTAAATCGGGGATTTGTTTCCCACAAGATTATTTAATAAAGGTGATTAAATAATCGGTGACTAAAATTTAAAAAAAAGGTTGATTTAAATATCCGGTAATTTGAATCCAATTGGGATTTGATTATTTAATAAGGGTGGTTAAATAATCGGGTGGTCAGAATTTAAGGTGATTAAATAACCGGTGGTCAGATTTTAAGATTTAATATCCCGTCAGCCGATATTTATGTGAGAGATAGAAACGGGGAGATTCGGGTTTTCCTACGTACGTAAAATTAAGGAAGTTAAAGATAGGGTTATCGGTAGGGATTAATTAATTAATAAATTAATTAATCGAACCGAAAATATCCGAAGGGATTTTTGGCGTGATTTTGGATAAGTAAATGGGAGAACTATTTATTCTCCTGTTTACCGAGCGCCGAGCGAAACCCTATTCTTATTTTACCGCCTCCTCAAACCCTCCTCTTTCGTGCTACCGAAACCCCCAACCGGTGAGGAAAAGTAAGAGAAAAGAGAGAACGGATCCATAACCGGAGAAAGGAGAAGGAACCAATCGTCCCAAACGCCGACCCGAGGGCAAGAAACGTGACCGGACACTTTCCCGAAGATCTCCGGTTAGTTTTATATTTTTAATAATTTTTCCGAATTTTCCTAGTCGCCCGTTTTAGGTTTCTTGAATTTCTCCCCCGTCCCCGTTACCGTCGTCGTCATCGTAGTTATGTTAGACGAACGGAACGGACAAAGGAGGCGCGCGGTGCCACTAGGGCATCGCGCGGGGTGAAGGGGAGAAACACACGGACGACCGGGCGCCACCGCAAGCGGCGGCGGCGCCGCGCGGGTCACACCCGCGCGGGCGCCGCGCGGACACCGCGCGGCCACCGCGCGGGCGGCCCCGCGCGGGGTGCCGCGCGGGGTGCCGCGCGGGCGCCGCGCGGGCACCCGCGCGGGGCGCCGCGCGGGCGGCCCCGCGCGGGCGGCCCTGCGCGGGCGGCCCCGCGCGGGGTGCCGCGCGGGCACCCGCGCGGGGCCGCGCGGGGTGCCGCGCGGGCGGCCCGCGCGGGCGGCCCTGCGCGGGCGGCCCCGCGCGGGGTGCCGCGCGGGCGGCCCCGCGCGGGGAGCCACGCGGGGTGCCGCGGGCACCCGCGCGGGGTGCCGCACGGGCGCCGCGCGGGCGTTCGCGCGGGCGCCGCGCGGACCCGTGTCCGCACGAGCACCGCGCGAACGCCGCGCTGGGTGCTGTGAGGACGCCGTCCGCGGAGCCCCGCCATGCGCGGCTCCGACGGACGGTGACGGCCGTTCAAGGCATGGGTGCCCCGCCGGACAGCCGGACGGTGCCGGACTTTTGTAAATAATAATGTGGGGTATTTTTCTATTGCGATATGTTAGTATATTTTCTGACCTTAGTGTCCGTGCGGACTTTATATAGGTCCGGGTGCGCAGCGGGAGAGTGCAAAGGGCTCGGGTGACCCGTCTTCTCTCCAACCAGGTGGGTAGAGTTGCCATAAGTGCAACAAGTGCAGTAAGTGCATTTATCGCCATTAAAGTATTCTTTAATTTACCTAACAAAGTAGATGGTAAGCTAACCTTTCGATTAAAGATATTTTATCTGACAATTTAAGCGGCTGCGGTCGCGGTGCTCACTACACGCCAATTTTGGCAATCCGGTGACGGATGCTGCACGTACACTGGCGGACCGGGCCACCGCATGGTGTACTTTTCCGGAAAAGTGGTCTTTTTGACCCGTGTGCCTCACAAAGGAGTGGGAGCCGTGAGGACCTCTTCACGGCTGCTATAGGGGCCGCACTAGCCCCGTGAAGTGGTTAAAGCATCAAAAGGTGTTTGTGCACGAGGGGGGACTTTAGTCACCCCGACAGGTACTCTGGGACTGGTGCCCAGCTTAAAATATGCACAGGGGGTTTAACGAAAGGTTACGGGGTACTCGGTGTATTCGGTTTGTTTTCCCTTCTTGTTACTATTAGACATCTACTTTGTTTGTCACTGACGTTACCCACTCCGTGACAGGTACTGCTATTAGGTGCGTCAGCCGGGGTGACGGTGGGACTGCGTAGTGAGGACCGTAGTCGGACACTTGGTTATCTTGATTCTTTTGACTCCAACTCATTTCCTTATGCATGAATCTTTATTTTGCTTGTGGATGGCTTAGTTGTGAACTTGTATTAGCTCTGTGGATGAGGTGTGGGTTATAGTATGATACTTTTAGTAGAGTTCTTATGTGCGGCATGTTTTCATGATGAGTTAAAGGATTGCGAAAATGTTTTCTCAAAATGAAGTGCCGTGTGGGCACGGGTTTTCAACTCTGGGCTTTATCCTTTCCAAACAGTGATGCCGCTTAATTAACTTGCTATAATTGAAGGTGAACGTCTACGGTATGGTTGTTGGTTGGGAATTGATGCATAATATTTGTGATTGAATGACATGTTGTAAATAAGACGCCGTGCATATGCAAAGGAGACTCTGTTCGTGGACAGAGTGAATTTGCGTATGTGGCGGTCTGGCACGCACCGGGGTTGAAGATTATGTTTCCTTATTAAAAAGAAAAAAAAAAAAAATAGACACGTTTTTCCGCTTCACATGACTCAAAAACCCCCGGGGGCGTGACACTTAGGCTTGTGGTCGGACCGTAGGGTGACTACGTGAGAGTCGTGACTTATAGTGAGAGTCCTGATTGAGTTTTCATACCTCTCCCAAGAGACGGGATGAGTGATTGGCATGTTTATTCTCCTAAGTGATTATGTTGGTTGCAGACACATAATGCTGTGGAATGGATGACTTGTTTTAGACTTTCGCTGGATTGGGTCGAGTATTTGTTCTATCCTGACGTTTGAATGTTATCGCAGGTGAGCACGATGCCTCCCCGACGCAGGATGCAAACGCGTTTTCAGCCTTCCTCCTCCGATGAGCCTGAGCAGGAGGAGTTAGCACAGGGTCAGCAGAGTAAGGTACAGGAGCTTCGGGCTCAGATAGTCCAGTTGTCGGAGGCTCCGACGTCAGGAGGAGGCTTCCCGACGCCAGGAGGAGGTCATGGACCGGATGATGTGCATGTTTGAGCAAAGAGCGCAGCCTGTCACAACACCCCCTGAGAGTTTCTCTACACCTTCTTCCCCTGCCGTGGCACCCCCTGTTGTACCAGCGGCATCGGCGGCCCCTATTGTACCGGTTACCAGTAGACAGGCGTCCGGGACGGCAGGACAGTTGACTCCTGCGGAGCGGCAGGAGGTGGTAGATTGTTTGATGAGATTCCGCCAGTTTGACCTGCCTCGTTTCTCTGGGCAGAGTTTGGAGCCGTGGGAGGCAGAGTCGTGGATTACGACGATGGAGCGACATTTTGAGAGTTTGTTTATCGAAGAGAGGTTTCAGGTTCTGCTGGCGACGAACTTCTTGGAGCACAATGCCGAGGACTGGTGGCGGCGCGTTCGACCTATTGGTCTGCCTGGGACTCAGCTTCTTACTTGGGTGGAGTTTTGCAGTTTACTTCTTAGAGCCTTCTTCCTAGAGAGTGTTAGGCAGAGGTTGGAGGAGGAGTTGAAAAATCTTCGACAGGGAGACCGTACCTTGCAGGCGTACATCGTAGACTTCAACTGGTTGTTGGCCAGTGTACCACACGCGGCCAGGGACAAGGCGCATCGGATCTACATGTTTGAGCGAGGTTTGCGCCGAGACATCTATCAGTTCGTCCGTTCGCGCAGACTGCAGACGTTGGATGCCTCTATGGAGCATGCACTCTATGTAGAGTGCGGGGAGGCAGTGATGGACGAGGTGGCTCCAGCTCCCGCAGTGATTCCAGGGACAAAGCGCCCAGCACAGGTTGACGAGGGACAAACGATTCGGCAAGGACCTCCCAGACCTTCACAATTTCACCCTGAGGATCGTGGGTTTCAGAGGTGTTGGGTTTAGGTTAATAAGGATCTAATAGGGGAAAAAACACCTAGAGGGGGGTGAATAGGTGTAAACAATAAACACTCAAAAAATCATTGTGCGATAAAACCCAATGCGGAAAAATAAAAGAACACACAAGATTTTTACGTGGAAAAACTCCAAACCGGAGTAAAAAACCACGGGACCGATAACACGGCGAAATCCACTAGAGTTAACACACGTACAAGGTGATATAACGTACTCACAGACGACTCAACCTTTTACCATACGCTCCTAGTAGATCTTCCCGCTCGCTCCACGACGCTTCTCGAATCCACGATCCACGCCCAACGCTGAATCCACAGCGTCCAACGTCGAGTCCACGACGTCCGACCGAATCCACGGTCTTCACCCAATGGTACGCTTCGAATCCACGAACGCACCTCGCTCCGAATCCACGAGAGCGGTAACACCTTGAATCCACAAGGCCACGCGAGTCCACGCGCCGATTTTGGGGTAAATCGTTGTTTGTTTGGGTGGTGATGATCCGCCGAATACTTAGATCAAGAGTAGATCGGAAATACCATCTAAGTATTCATTAGTTTGATTCAACTCAAGATGTGAGTATGAAAACCTAGAATCAAACTAATCAATATAGATGAAGAACCATAGAATAGATCTAATGATTTCCGTTCTTCTCTATATGTGGATCTAAGGCCGTATAAAATGATATTTGAAAATGACGGCTCTATTTTCCGATGCCCTAGAAATGAAATAGAAGGGCTATTTATAGGTTAGAAACCCTAGGAAGAATATTCGGATCAAAAACAAACTTTTCTGGAAAGTTTTACCGACGGCGATCCGGATTGCATAAGCCACGATCCGGATCGCAGACGCACAGAATGCAGTTTCCAGAAAATCGCCTGTTCGGGATCCGGATCATAATCCACGATCCGGATCGTTCATACATTTTCACAAAACACCCCATTCGGGATCCGGACTGCCCAAGCTGTGATCCGGATTGCAGCAATGTATGAACGAACACCTTTCGGGATCCGGATTGAAAGTCCACGATCCGGATCCTGAACATGTCCCATGTCCAGTTTTTGATGAATATGCAATTAAAACCTCTTCCAGGTGTTTCTACACTATAAGAAGTATTCGGATCATCAAAATTATTTAGTTAAACGTACCTGATCCTTTTGAATTCTTCTTTCTTGAGATTGAGGTATATGATCCAAAGTTTCTTCATCTTCAATCTTCAAGACTTAAACAATCACGAAATACGCCAACTCAAATTCCGTAACAATCTCCCCCTTTGGCGGTTTCGTGACAAAACACAAATCCACAAAGAAAATTCAAAAAGATATTTTTGTTGCTATCACC
This sequence comes from Tillandsia fasciculata, assembly GCA_029168755.2. NCBI lineage: Eukaryota > Viridiplantae > Streptophyta > Magnoliopsida > Poales > Bromeliaceae > Tillandsia > Tillandsia fasciculata. The sequence continues at coordinate 13,330,472 of CM054945.1, read as the reverse complement.
ATACAACAAAAATTTACAAAAGAGTTCCAGAAATTAAAAACATGAGATAAACTCCTAAGACAGACTCTAGACTTAGACATCTGTAACCTCTGCACACAGAAAACATTCTTGACAAACAAATTCGTTAGATACCTCAAGAATTGGAACATAGAAAAACCAAGTACAGAGATAGAGTTTGATCTCACCATGACATTTAAAAGAATCAGATATGTGAAAGAAACATAGTTAAAAACCAACATATCTTCTAAGCAGTTGAAAAACCAAATGTCAAAGTATGTTAGTCCAACACCAACTTGTTAGTCATATTACATGCCCAAATAGTTAGTCAAATAGTTAGTATAGAAGCATGTCACAATCCACAAAAGAAAACCAAAGTTGAGTTGAGATTCATACTTACCTTGATATCACAATCATTGTTCATTGTTTTCGCTAACTCTCTCCCCCTTTTTGTCACAAAAACAAGCCAAAACGTAGCAAGAGCTACAATATGTAAGGAGAGTAACAAAAAATTCATAAGGTTCTAAAGATATGCACAAACTGAGAACTAAACTAAAGGAGTAAAGAAAAACAATGTTCTGAGAACTAAGAACCCAAACTAAGGTGACCAATTCTGTTGCTCAATCTGAAGAGTCAGAACTAGTACAGCTCAGCTTGCTTAAAATCCCTTTAAGCAAGTTCTTAAGGTTTGAATATTTTTTCTTGATCTTCTTGTGTTCAGAGGAGATTTGCTGAAGCTCTCTCGATATTCTTTCATGTGTAGCAGAGATTCTTTGTTGTTCCTGACGAATCGATTCCAATATCTCTGTCTCAGTTGTCCGTGTCTTTGAATAAGATGAACGCTGTCTGGATGCAGATGGCGCATCAGGTCCTGCAGTCCATGGTGATCCAGTTTGCAAAATTCCTGAAAGTGAGCGTGCTCTGGTTAGAGGCCCACTCTGCTGGCTTGTACTTCTTTGAACACTTTTCCTTCTTGTATATTGTATGGTCGTGGAGGCAGATTTCATAAGTCTCTTCCCTTTGGTGAACTTCCTTTCTTCTTCATCAATTTTTCTTTGAACATCCTTAAAGAATTCGTCCCATTCTTCACTATTGTAATCCGAGCTGTCTTCATTGGCTCCTTCCGGTTTGTCTCCAGTTGAGACGCCTGGTTCTTCTTTAACCGATGAACCCCCAGGCAGCATTGCGACCAGCAAGATGATCAACCAGGAGAATGCCATTGATTCTAGTGCTTTGAGTTTAAGAAAGTGTCCTGTGAAGACCAACTCAAGAACATATGAAAAATCGTCAATTTTGAAAAATTTGAAAACATTGTACCTAGACAATCATAATCATATAGAGAAGCCAAGAATCAAATTAGTTTTCCAAAAAGAATTTTAAAAATAGATCAAATCCATGATTTACAAAAATTCCTCTTTTATGCCCTAAAACCGAATTTTTAGAAATCGAAGCCTAAAAACTCGTTAATCAAGTGAAATCCCAGCATAAAAGCAAAACTAATTGACCCAGAGTTCTTATTTCAAAAGAAATTTGATCAAAAACCATTCACAAACGAAAAAAATCCAACTTTTCAACTCACGTTTGATGAAAAAACAGAAAAACTGTGAAAAACCGAGTTTTGATCATGAAAACTTACTTGAATCCGAAGAACTTTGAGTTTTGAAGCACCAGGAAGCAAGAAATCTAGAGAGAGAAACTCTAGAAGCTTGAAAACCAGAAATTAGGGTAAAGAAATCTCGAATCTGAAAGTTTCTATATAGAACCCTAGCCGTGATCCGGATCGGCCGAGAATGTGATCCGGATCGGCCACACGCAGGAAAAATCCTGCGTTCGGGATCCGGATCACTTGCCACGATCCGGATCGGCTACACCTTTTTCTTCAGAAAAATTAAGAAAAATACATAAAATCCAGAAAAAGTATGTAAGCACTTTATCATGTCAACTTTAAACAAATGACATCGTTTCATACAACAAGAAATAGATTATGAAAAATCTATCAAAAATATCCAAAAATGAAACGAAGATTTACGAAAGTTAAAACACTTAAAGTTGAACAACTTCAATTACATCTATCCTGATCCTATGTGTAATGTCTTTATCAAATCATCAATTTCAGTAAAGAAAATGAAGTACCAAGATCAATAGATGTTTGAAATCCCAGATAAGTTAGATAATATATCTAGACAATCTGTTGAAGGAGTGGCTCTTTGAGCATCTTAAATCAAAAATCCCACCTTATACCAACCATGAAATACGACTGAGTCAAGTATTTCAATATGAGTTTTATCAACAATTTTTCAAACAAAAGTTTGCTTTTCATTCATGGAGTATCTTTTTCTTTCATTTTCTCCATGTGGTGGTAGTTTTCACACTCCTCATTGGGATGTAACTCTTTCCACATCTTTTGAGCATTTCACATTTCATTGACTCCCCCTCAATTGGCTATCAATTATTTAATATATAAAGTATTCAACCAAACCATTGATCTCGAATTCATACTCGACTAAGCAATCAAATATGATAATGACTATACCAAGAGATCATTGAGAGAGAAATTGACTTTGATCACAGAAAGATGGTTTAATTAACGTAAATGATCATTGCAACATTGAAACATTATGACATCAAAAACATAATAAATTTCTAAATGCATAAAAGGATGCAATTAAAGTCAATTATGATATATGCTCAATTAGTGTGCTATGTACAGAACATAGATAAAGAACAAAACAAAAACAAGAACAAAAACAAAACCTAATCTAAGCAAAGGTTTCAAAAAGAGTTTATTTCAAGGAAAGCATGCCAATTGCTTTACGCAAGTGAATAAAACGTTTTTGATCCAAAGGTTTTGTCAAGATGTCGGCTAATTGATCCTCAGTTGAAATATATGACAGTTGAAGAATGTTTGATTCAACTAGCTCTCTAAGAAAATGATATCTAAGTTCAATATGTTTTGTTCTAGAGTGCAACACAGGGTTTTTAGAAATGTTAATAGCACTAGTGTTGTCACATAAAATGGTTACCGAAGATGTTGAAATTCGGAAATCGCTCAACACGCTCTTCATCCAAATCAATTGGGTTGAACAACTTCCTGCAGAAATGTACTCCGCTTCGGCAGTCGAGAGTGCTATGCAGTTCTGTTTTTACTGTGCCATGCAACAAGGCAGTGGCCAAGATAGAAGCATGCACCACTCGTGCTTTTCCGGTCATCCACCGATCCAGCCCAATCGGCATCTGAGTATCCAACAATATCCAAAGTCGTTCCCATAGGATACCAAATTCCGAAATTGATTGTACCTTTGATATACCGGATGATCCGTTTCACCGCTTTCAGGTGAACCTCCTTCGGTGCTGATTGATATCTCGCACAAATCCCAACACTGAAGGATATATCCGGGCGACTAGCCGTGAGATATAGTAGACTTCCAATCATACTGCGGTACAGTTTCTCGTCTACATTCTCACTTTGTGATTCACTTCCAAGTCCCTTATGGCTAGTTCCCATTGGAGTTGGAAAATCTTTAGAATTTTCAAGATCAAACTTTTTGACCAACTCCAGTGCATACTTGGATTGACACAAGTGAATTCCTTCATCGTTTTGCTTAACTTGTAATCCAAGAAAATAATTCAATTCGCCCATCATGGACATCTCAAATTCGCTTTCCATGGTCTCCGCGAATTTAGAAGCATCATTATCTCTCGTTGCTCCAAAAACAATGTCATCAACATAGATTTGAGCAACTATGAAATTGTTTTGATAATGCTTCACAAAGAGAGTCCTGTCAGCTCCCCCTCGAGTGTAGCCCTTTTCCAAAAGGTGCTTTGTCAACCTTTCGTACCATGCTCGCGGTGCTTGTTTCAGACCGTAAAGAGCCTTTTTCAGTCGAAAAACATGGTTAGGTAGTTTATGATCCACAAAACCTTTCGGTTGAGCTACATAAACTTCCTCATTTAAAAATCCATTTAAAAAGGCGCTCTTAACGTCCATTTGAAATAATCTGATTTTAAAATGACAAGCGATCGCAAACAATATACGAATGGACTCGAGTCTAGCTACAGGGGCGAAGGTTTCATCAAAGTCTATACCTTCTACTTGAGAATAGCCTTGAGCAACTAACCTTGCTTTGTTCCTGATGATAGTACCTTCTTCGTTTTTCTTGTTCTTGAAGATCCATTTGGTACCTATCACATTGTGTTGCTTCGGAGGCTTCGTCAGTTCCCAGACTTTGTTTCGCTCGAATTGATGGAGCTCTTCCTGCATTGCTTTAATCCAATAATCATCTTGGAGAGCTTCATCAACATTCCTTGGTTCGATTTGAGATACATAGCATGCAAATCCGCAAACCAATTGTCTCCGTGTTCTAACTCCTTCTTGTGGATCTCCAATTATGTTCGATTCAGGGTGATCCTTGGAGATGCGTAACGTTTGAGGTAGAGGAGTAGGCGGAGGTACACGAGATGATTCCTGCACATCAGATAAGCTTGAAGAACCGTTAGATGCATCAACATTATTATCGAAAGAATTGTTAGAAGAAGATGCATTAGCAGGTGTATCATCATCAAGAGAGATATCGAGGGTAGATTTTTCAGATTCAAAATGAAAAGCTTCATCTACCTTAACATTTATCGATTCTACGATCGTCTTAGATTCTAAGTTAAAAACTCGATATGCTCTACTGTTTGTAGAATAACCTAAGAAAATCCCTTCGTCACTTCGAGAGTCAAATTTTCCAAGATTTTCGCGATCACGCAAAATAAAACACCGACTCCCAAAATACGAAAATATTTGATGTTAGGTTTTCTACAAAACCATAGTTCATATGGTGTATTCAAAGTCCCCGGGCGCAAATACACTCGATTGATAACATAGACAGCAGTGTTCACCGCTTCAGCCCAAAAATATAAAGGTAAGGTTCCGGCTATGAAGCATAACACGTGCCATCTCCTGTACGACCCTGTTTTTGCGCTCGACTACACCATTTTGTTGAGGTGTGTAAGGTGCAGAGAATTCATGTTTAATGCCGTTAGAAGAGCAAAAATCAATGAATTTGGAATTTATGAATTCCCCACCTCTATCACTCCTAACTCGAGTAATCCTTTCATTCTTTTCAATCATAATACGATTGCAGATTTCGAGAAAAGAATCAAAAGTATCAGCTTTTTCTTTTAAAAAGGCTACCCAAGTATATCTAGAAAAATCATCAACCAACAAGAAAATATACCATTTACCTCCCAGAGATGGTTGACGAGTTGGCCCCATTAAGTCCATATGCAAAAGTTCCAAAGGCCGTTTTGTACCTATGTGGTTCAAATTCTTGTGTGCAGTCCTAGACTGTTTTCCCTTTTGGCAACCGCCACACACAAGGTTTTGTTCAAAAGAAAGTTTCGGAACCCCCTTGACCACATCTTTATTTGAAATTCTAGCAAGTTCCTTAAAGTTTATGTGACCTAGCCTTTCATGCCAAAGTGTTTCATTTTTCAAAGATGCTAGGTTACATTTTTCAGAAATCTTAGAAGGAACTACATAACAATTGTTTTCTGATCTAACCCCCTTTAAAAAGAAAGCATGGTTCATGTCAGTTACAGTGCATTTATCAGATGAAAAATTAACTGAATAACCATTATCACACAGTTGACTTATGCTTATGAGGTTAGTCTTAAGGCCATGAACAAATAATACATTATCTAGAACCGGGCCATCTGGAATAGCTACCGTTCCCTTTCCAACAATTTTGGAAGACCGACCATCTCCGAAAACAACAAGTCCTCCGGAGTTTTTCTCAAAGTTTGAAAACAGTTTTTATCACCGGTCATATGACGGGAACACCCGCTATCCAGGTACCAAGACGAACTATCATATGCATGCAAGGAAACATTGGTAGCAAGACAGGGAAAGATTTCACCTTTGCGCACCCAAACCTTTTTGGAGTGCGTCGGTAATGGTCGTGAAGTTGATTTCCTAGGTGAGAGCGTCTTGCTTGAAGAATTGCTGCTCCTTGATGATGTCGTCTTGAGCGGTGTACTACCAAGGCTCTTTTCCTTCAATTTGATTGCAGTTGATTTCCGAGGAATAGCCCTTTTGGTAGTCATTGCAAGATGTGCTTGAGGTGTGCGTTTGGCTCCAGTCTTGCAATTTCTTCTTATGTGCCCTGAAATGCCACAACGAAAACATACCTTGGATCTTGTCGATTCCGAAGAAGATGTAGTAGGTTCGTTGTCGTTGCTTGTCGTGAACACCGGTGTCGGAGGAGGAGATACCGACTGAGGCACAAATACTGTACCACTCGAACTTGGAATGTCTCCAGTTTGAGTGTATCCGAGGCCGAACTTATTTCTTTGACCGAGACCAAGAAGTCTGTCCAACTTACTCCTTCCAGAAGTAAATCTCTGTAAGTCATCCTTTAGTTGGCGTATGGTCTCCGTCATTTCCAATTTTTCCTGTCGGGCCTCGCCGTTGAGCTTCAAGAAGTAATTCGCTTTGTTCACCATATCCATATAATTCTTCTCGAAATGCTCATTGGACTCTTGAAGGGAAACATTTGTCTTAACCAGATTGTCCCTTTCCACTTCAAGATCGGTTGAGATAGAGGTTACTCTTTTTAATTCATCTTCAAGATCCAGTAATCTCTCTTTCAACCCCTTGTTTTGCTTAGCCAATTTCTTTGAATCCCTCAAAAGCTTATGGTAGGCTAAAACAAAATCTTCACCTTCCGAATCATCTGACTCATCGTCCGTTGCAATCTTTTCCACAGTGGAGTTGGACAATGACTCTGTAGTAGTCTGGCGCTCCGATGCCTTTGTATACCTTCGTTTTATGACGGGATTGTTGGGGAGGCTCTTCACTGTGTTTTCTACAATGGACTGGACCTGGACCGCGAGTATTTTTCTGCGTTTGAGCTCGGAAAACAGAGAACGGCAAAGCGATCGGATTCGGATTCCGATTTACGGATCTCCCGGAATGGGGATCAAAGCGTTTGCCTTTGTGTTGTGCACTAGTTTCTGTGCTAAGTGGCCAGCACGCTTTTCGAGGTGATCGGACGGGATCCTGCTGTAGTCGGACTTTTCATCTTCTTATGTCAGCGGGCTATTTGATGGTTTTGGGTGGTCCCTCGACCCCCCGGCTTTCCATCTTCATCTTAATTGGATCTTCTTAGTTGTTAGAGAAGGGGGTTGAAATTCGTGAATTTTTGGGCTGATCGTCGGGGCTTGCGAGTATTTTTAGGTGGTAGGGGCCGCAAAATGACGAGCGGCGGTGCGATCGGATTCGAATTCCGACTCCCGGATCTCCCAGAATTAATTTTTTTAAAAAAGTTTCCCATCAGTTTAGGTGCTCCGGGATCCGTGCGAGCGATTGACACGCTTTACGAGACAATCTTACCCGCCGGTTTCTTTTGTTCCGGTTAAGTTGGGGTTTCTTTAAAACCGGGGGCAGTAGGGTTTTTCCCCTCCTTGGTGTTTCCCCTGACGGCTAGGGTTTAAGGCGGCGTTTTAAGAAGGAAAAAGGGGAACCCCAATTCATATTTTCTCTCGTTTCAAACCGTGGGCGTGAGGAACCGAGGAGACGAGACGGAACAGGACGATCCCCTTTCTTCCTCCCTCACTGGCGAAAACAAGGTGAGCGGTTCGGGTCTTTCCGTTTTTTAGTATGAGGTTTTCCTTTTGTCGTTGTCGGGGGCAATACGGGGCGCTTCGTTGGAGCATATGGGGTTGACGGGAGGCCGCCGCCGCCGTTGTCAAACGGGAGGCCGCCGCCGCCGTTACCATGGTCGCGGGGTCTTCGCCGGAGTCGCACGGGAGCGAAAACGGAGAAGAAAACCGGAAAAAAGGGGTTACTGTACGGATTCTCGGCCCGCGGTCCACGGGCCGGGGCGTGCACCCGGTGCACGCCCTGCGGCGCGGAAGCCGCAGACCCGGTGCACGCTGTCGTGCACCGGCCCGGCCCGCCTAGGCGCGGTGCACGCCACAGCGTGCACCCGGTGCGCGCAGAAGGCGATTGCGGTCGTGAGCCCGGTGCACGCTCAGGTCGTGCACCGGCCCGGCCCGCCTAGGCCCGGTGCACGCCGCAGCGTGCACCCGGTGCGCGCGGAAGGCCATTGCGGCCGTGAGCCCGGTGCACGCTCGGGTCGTGCACCGGCCCGGCCCGAGACCCGCGGTGCACGCTCCCTGCGTGCACCCGGCGCATGCCGCCACCGCCCGACGCTGTGGACCCGGTCCACGCTTCTGCCCGTGCACCAGCCCCCAACCCGGAAGCCCAGAAACTCCGTTTTTGGCCCGTTTCGCCCCGTTTTTGAGTGTTTTTGACCGCGATGATGTTATTAACGATGCTTCTTACTGTAGTTCTTTTCGGGCACAAGGTGGGAGCGTTTTAACTGAGGCTTCCGCACACCTTCTTCGCGTTTCAGGTGGGTACATCCTTAGAACCCCTTTATGCCCATTTTCGTTACTGTCATGATTATCGTGTGGTGTGTACTCGGCTCATTATTGTTGGTTACGTTTTGGGTGCTTGGTTCATTATGGTTGGGTTCGTCTTGGGTACTTGGTTCATTATTGTGGGTTCTGTTTTGGGATTCGGCGTCGGGTTTTCGGCAATTGTATCTTGTTTAAAATAAATATTTAATTGTGCTAACGTGGTGTTCTTTGTGGTATTTATTGTTGAGTATGCATGTTAGCGGGTTACTTCTAGCACACATATTATCGCCCTGTTTTCGATTATACATGTTAGCGGGTTACCTTCGATCACACGTGTTACTGTTTTACTCTTAATTATACATGTTGCCGTTTTACTCTTGTTATATATTATGATGCTAACATGATGGTGGTTATGGTTACTTGGCTCGAGGCTGCAGCACGCGCACCCGCGGTTTGGCCACCGCAAAGGGTGCGCTTTTCCGGAAAAGTGGTCTATGACCCGTGTATACCCACGAGGTGACGTAGTGGGGCCCCTTATTAGTTGTGGGGTTGAGGCGCCGAGGTGCGAGCGGTGCGACCCGTCGGTTTAGTTGTCCGACGTGGTCGGGTATTGCAGGTACGGTGCGACCCGTCGGTTTAGTTGTCCGACGTGGTCGGATATTGCAGGTACGGTACGGCCGTCGGTTTAGTCGTCCGACGTGGCCAGGTATTACAGGTTACAGGCGTACAGGTTGCCGTTTCCCCTCTTGAGTGGGTGGTTGCTCCGGTTGTCTTCACGGTTTGTTTATTATATTTTCCCGTTCTGTTATTATTAGTCACTGACTTCCCACTTCGTGACAGGGTTCAGGCGGGGGGAGTGGTAGGCGGCGGTGAGGACGGGGCAGGAGCAGCTGGGTCGCTGGGGACCCTGGATTGTATTTTCTCTTTTATTCCTTGCATTTCATTTACTTTGTAGTTATGTGTGAGGTTCTCGATACCCTCGTGGGGTCGGCATGGATGTCGGTATGGATTGCATTTAGCTATCTTCGTATGCGTTACTTTTCCTTTCACTTCTGTTGGCCGATTGAAAAAGAAAACCAAACCAAAGAAAAGATTTCGAAAACCGTTTTTAAAATCTAAGTGTCGCGTGGGCACTGGTTTCAAAACCCTGTGGATTTATGGATTGCGAAATGGATTTCAAAACTTGGGTGTCGTGTGGGCACCGTTTTCAAAACCTTGTGGATTTATGCGGATTGTGAAACTCGTTTTCAAAACATAAGCGCCGGGTGGGTGCTCTTTTAAATCTGTGGATTTATCCTTTTCAAATTAATCGGCCATACGCTTTAACAAACTTGAATGCTAGTTGTATGTTAGTAACCGTTGTGATTGAATGGTTGTGAATGTTTGGGGGATGTACTAAATGCTACGCCGTGCACATACAGGGGAGACTCTGTCCGTTTGCAGAGAGATCCTGTATGTGCGGCGGGTCTGGGCACGCGCCGGGGAAGAGAAGTCTTCTTTTGAAAAAAAAAAAAAAAAAAAAAAAACGAACCGTTTCCGCTAAAACAAACCCCCGGGGCGTGACAGATTAAGATGGTATCAGAGAGGTTCTTTCAATCACAACAGTTAGTGCCGACATCCGTGGGGATACCTCACTTGCCTACAGGTGAATGAAATGGGTAGGGCATAGGAAGGTAGAACGCGAGTGATCGAGGGGTGGGAAAAGTTCGAGTCCTTTTCTCTCGCTAGGTGGTTCATTGTTTTGTAGGTGAAGTCTAGAGCTGACTCTTGTTGTGTGTGTACAGATATGGCCCGTACCAGATCATCGGCCGGGGACGCGGAGGCAGATACGACGACGTCGATGGCCGCGGAAAACTAGCTCCTGCGGCAACAAATGCGAGAGTGCGGGGACTATCGAGTTTCCTTTCTCGATATGGCTCGGGTGGTAGCGCAACCCACCGGTGGTTGTTGGTTTGTTGGCCGTCTGTCGGCCATGAGTAACCGGATAGTTGTTTGCCTAAACTTGTACCTTCTGGGTCTCCTGGTGTTAAGTTACAGCGGGTAGTCGGTCGATTCCTTTTGCACCATGGGCAAGGTACTGGTGGGAATGAGGATTCCTCCCCTATGATCGTTACCCATAGTTCGGCTTTTCACCGTAACCACTGCGATTGGTTGTAGAGATCGTCGTGTTGGGGTAGTGGTGGTAAAGCTATGGGTTTGCGTGTGATCCCTCGAGTACGTTTTGTGAACCTAGGCAACTTTTGACACGGTTCTTCTCGCTGTTATCGTTGCTTGTCTTCTTCCGACCCTTAGATTTCAGATGGATAGTCTTCAGTACCTGGAGGTCTTCGTTGGACGGGCATAGAGCTTAGTTTTTTTTTCTTCTAGTTGGGAGTGTCACTGTTAGTCTGGAAGCTTACCGCTCGATTCGGTGCCCGGTACTTGGTGGGGCAACGGTTTGGGACCAAGAGATAGCGGCAATTTAGAGCGTCGCACCCCGTCGGTGCCAGGTCGGAGGTAGGACCTCACCTGGTGGGTTTTGTCGCCAGCTTCCCATGACTAAGTTATAGCCTTGAGGGTTGGTTTGGGAGCGCTGTGGATGGTGATCTTTTGGGGCAGGTGTGAGTCAAGGGGGAAAATCTGGCGACTACTTGGAGGTTTAGCTCTAGTCATCTTCGGCTAGGAGGCCCTGTACGCGGCCCTTTTTGTGGGGTAGACTTGGTGGTAGGTCTTAGAGCCGAAACCTAACGTTAGTTTCGACCGTCGCCTCGGTAGGACGGGTAGTCGGAGCGAGTGGTCCGGGATGGTGGTTACGCTCCCAGCTTGTGGCCCGTGTTGGTGACGGGTGGAAGTATCCAGTGTTGGGGACGGAGGGGAGCGGTCCGTGTCGGAGACAGGTGAGTTCTTTGTTTTCAGGGGGGGGACGTTATGGTAGTTAGTAACCCAGCCTGTTTGGTTGGCACCTCTCGGAGCCTTGTGAGGGCGTTGTGTGGCTTGTTTTCCTCGTCGTCGGGTTGGATTTTTTTTTTGGACTTTTAAAGGATCATTGATATGGGTTGGGCGGTATGACTGGGGCACCTCGACGCATCGCGAGACTTTGTTGCTGACGGCTCAGCGCCGGCTGGGGTGGCGTGCGGACCGGTGTCGTCGTGACTGGGAATTTCGAGTCGGGAGGCAGGAATACGACGAGGTGCTGGGCAGGGACTGGTTCACGAGATATCCGGCGGATGTATAGCTACTTGGTTTCAGTGAGCCTAGCGACTCGACCCTTTACGTCGTTCACTGACACCCCCGTGGTAGGGGTTTCTTCTGCCATCCTCCTGACTGAATTGCCGGGAATACTCCCGGGCAAGAGGTCACCCTATCTTTCGAGCTTCTACCAGACACGCAATCTATTACTTAGGCGCCTTGCGGAATGGCTTTCGCGGAACTGAGGGAATCTAAGGCACGACAAGGAGTTTCTTTTTCTGATTAAAGGGTTCATCAGACCGAGTGTGTCGCCTTGGGGCGCACCCGTGCGTTTCGTGCAAAAGAAGAACGGAAGCCCACGCCTACGCATCGACCATAGAGAGATAAACAATGTTACAGTGAAGAACAAGTCCGGGATTGATGACCTCTCCAATCAACTGCGAGGAGCACTTACGGACTTTTCTCCGGAATCTCAGGGACCAGAAGCTGTTTGCTAAGCTTAAGAATGTGAGTTCTGACTTCGCGAAGTGGACTTTTTGGGACACAGTTCAGCAACGAAAATCGTAGAGAATGTGAGCAGAATTACCCGACATACGATCCGGAACTGGCAACAGTCGTTTTCGTGTTAAAGCTTTGGAGACACCACATTTTGGAGTTCATCGTGATGTGTTTTCGGACCGCCAGAGTCTTAAGTTTTGTTCACATAGAAGGTTTGATTTTTCCGGCAGAAACATTGGTTAGAGTTACTGAAGGACTCGGCTTGTCCATTTAGTACCACCCCGGGAAAAGCAAGTGTAGTAGCGGATGTTTTAAGCAGGAAGAGTCAAATCAGACGGGGGGAACCGATGAGTGCGAGTACTCAGCAGGACCGGTGCTGTCGCGCGATTTTTTGGTCCTTGATGGTCAAGCCAACCCTTTTAGAGAAACCCTAGAAGGTCAGAGGATGGGTGCACGGATACAGCTTATTCGAGACAAGACCCCCCCCCGGACCACGCAAGCGACTTTTCGGCGAGTACGAACAACGCAATACGTTTTCGAGGGCGGACTTGCGTGCCCGAGCTGCCAGAGTTGAAGAAGAAGATACTGTCAGAGGCGCACTTCGCCCCCTATGCGGCGCATCCAGGTGACACGAGGATGTACAAGGACCTCAAAGCAGAATTTTTTTTTTTGGTGGGCTAAACCAAAGGGGGATGTAATACAGTTCACTGCCCGATGTTTAAATGGCTAACAAGTAAAGTTCGAACATCAGCGCCCAGCGGGGAAAACTACAATCTCTACCGGTACCAGAATGGAAATGGGAGCGAATCAGCATGGAATTCGTCACGGGTTTTCTGCGTCGCATCAAGAGCACGATGCAGTTGGAGTCACAGTGGATCGACGGACGAAATCGACTCTTCTCCCACCCACCCGTACGACGTGGACTAGAGACACTCGGCTGGTGTCGAGCCTTTGGCAAAGTCTACAATGAGCCCTAGAGACTAAACCTCACTTCAGCACGACGTTCCACCTCCAGACCGACGGACAGTCCGAGCAAGTGAACCAGATTCACGAAGAGGTGCTCTGAACCTGACATACTTGATTTTGGGTGACGGATGGTCACCGGTTTTGAGCTTAGAGGGGACCTGAACTCCGAAGGGATGCCGGTGCGGACCTTAGCACGAGAGGACAAAAAGGATTACGCAACCGGACGATCCCCTATGGGAAGGTGCTGTGAAGCAACCAGGAAGAACGCGAAGCGACTTGGGGAACTGGAGTCAAAGATGGAGGAGTGCTACCCAGTTTTATTCGTTGCGGATCAGGATTAAGTTTCGAGGACGAAACTTGTTTTAAGAGGTGAGTGATGTAGTAGTCTGGCGCTCCGATGCCTTTGTATACCTTCGTTTTATGACGGGATTGTTGGGGAGGCTCTTCACTGTGTTTTCTACAATGGACTGGACCTGGACCGCGAGTATTTTTCTGCGTTTGAGCTCGGAAAACAGAGAACGGCAAAGCGATCGGATTCGGATTCCGATTTACGGATCTCCCGGAATGGGGATCAAAGCGTTTGCCTTTGTGTTGTGCACTAGTTTCTGTGCTAAGTGGCCAGCACGCTTTTCGAGGTGATCGGACGGGATCCTGCTGTAGTCGGACTTTTCATCTTCTTATGTCAGCGGGCTATTTGATGGTTTTGGGTGGTCCCTCGACCCCCCGGCTTTCCATCTTCATCTTAATTGGATCTTCTTAGTTGTTAGAGAAGGGGGTTGAAATTCGTGAATTTTTGGGCTGATCGTCGGGGCTTGCGAGTATTTTTAGGTGGTAGGGGCCGCAAAATGACGAGCGGCGGTGCGATCGGATTCGAATTCCGACTCCCGGATCTCCCAGAATTAATTTTTTTAAAAAGTTTCCCATCAGTTTAGGTGCTCCGGGATCCGTGCGAGCGATTGACACGCTTTACGAGACAATCTTACCCGCCGGTTTCTTTTGTTCCGGTTAAGTTGGGGTTTCTTTAAAACCGGGGGCAGTAGGGTTTTTCCCCTCCTTGGTGTTTCCCCTGACGGCTAGGGTTTAAGGCGGCGTTTTAAGAAGGAAAAAGGGGAACCCCAATTCATATTTTCTCTCGTTTCAAACCGTGGGCGTGAGGAACCGAGGAGACGAGACGGAACAGGACGATCCCCTTTCTTCCTCCCTCACTGGCGAAAACAAGGTGAGCGGTTCGGGTCTTTCCGTTTTTTAGTATGAGGTTTTCCTTTTGTCGTTGTCGGGGGCAATACGGGGCGCTTCGTTGGAGCATATGGGGTTGACGGGAGGCCGCCGCCGCCGTTGTCAAACGGGAGGCCGCCGCCGCCGTTACCATGGTCGCGGGGTCTTCGCCGGAGTCGCACGGGAGCGAAAACGGAGAAGAAAACCGGAAAAAAGGGGTTACTGTACGGATTCTCGGCCCGCGGTCCACGGGCCGGGGCGTGCACCCGGTGCACGCCCTGCGGCGCGGAAGCCGCAGACCCGGTGCACGCTGTCGTGCACCGGCCCGGCCCGCCTAGGCGCGGTGCACGCCACAGCGTGCACCCGGTGCGCGCAGAAGGCGATTGCGGTCGTGAGCCCGGTGCACGCTCAGGTCGTGCACCGGCCCGGCCCGCCTAGGCCCGGTGCACGCCGCAGCGTGCACCCGGTGCGCGCGGAAGGCCATTGCGGCCGTGAGCCCGGTGCACGCTCGGGTCGTGCACCGGCCCGGCCCGAGACCCGCGGTGCACGCTCCCTGCGTGCACCCGGCGCATGCCGCCACCGCCCGACGCTGTGGACCCGGTCCACGCTTCTGCCCGTGCACCAGCCCCCAACCCGGAAGCCCAGAAACTCCGTTTTTGGCCCGTTTCGCCCCGTTTTTGAGTGTTTTTGACCGCGATGATGTTATTAACGATGCTTCTTACTGTAGTTCTTTTCGGGCACAAGGTGGGAGCGTTTTAACTGAGGCTTCCGCACACCTTCTTCGCGTTTCAGGTGGGTACATCCTTAGAACCCCTTTATGCCCATTTTCGTTACTGTCATGATTATCGTGTGGTGTGTACTCGGCTCATTATTGTTGGTTACGTTTTGGGTGCTTGGTTCATTATGGTTGGGTTCGTCTTGGGTACTTGGTTCATTATTGTGGGTTCTGTTTTGGGATTTGGCGTCGGGTCTTCGGCAATTGTATCTTGTTTAAAATAAGTATTTAATTGTGCTAACGTGGTGTTCTTTGTGGTATTTATTGTTGAGTATGCATGTTAGCGGGTTACTTCTAGCACACATATTATCGCCCTGTTTTCGATTATACATGTTTGCGGGTTACCTTCGATCACACGTGTTACTGTTTTACTCTTAATTATACATGTTGCCGTTTTACTCTTGTTATATATTATGATGCTAACATGATGGTGGTTATGGTTACTTGGCTCGAGGCTGCAGCACGCGCACCCGCGGTTTGGCCACCGCAAAGGGTGCGCTTTTCCGGAAAAGTGGTCTATGACCCGTGTATACCCACGAGGTGACGTAGTGGGGCCCCTTATTAGTTGTGGGGTTGAGGCGCCGAGGTGCGAGCGGTGCGACCCGTCGGTTTAGTTGTCCGACGTGGTCGGGTATTGCAGGTACGGTGCGACCCGTCGGTTTAGTTGTCCGACGTGGTCGGGTATTGCAGGTACGGTACGGCCGTCGGTTTAGTCGTCCGACGTGGCCAGGTATTACAGGTTACAGGCGTACAGGTTGCCGTTTCCCCTCTTGAGTGGGTGGTTGCTCCGGTTGTCTTCACGGTTTGTTTATTATATTTTCCCGTTCTGTTATTATTAGTCACTGACTTCCCACTTCGTGACAGGGTTCAGGCGGGGGGAGTGGTAGGCGGCGGTGAGGACGGGGCAGGAGCAGCTGGGTCGCTGGGGACCCTGGATTGTATTTTCTCTTTTATTCCTTGCATTTCATTTACTTTGTAGTTATGTGTGAGGTTCTCGATACCCTCGTGGGGTCGGCATGGATGTCGGTATGGATTGCATTTAGCTATCTTCGTATGCGTTACTTTTCCTTTCACTTCTGTTGGCCGATTGAAAAAGAAAACCAAACCAAAGAAAAGATTTCGAAAACCGTTTTTAAAATCTAAGTGTCGCGTGGGCACTGGTTTCAAAACCCTGTGGATTTATGGATTGCGAAATGGATTTCAAAACTTGGGTGTCGTGTGGGCACCGTTTTCAAAACCTTGTGGATTTATGCGGATTGTGAAACTCGTTTTCAAAACATAAGCGCCGGGTGGGTGCTCTTTTAAATCTGTGGATTTATCCTTTTCAAATTAATCGGCCATACGCTTTAACAAACTTGAATGCTAGTTGTATTTTAGTAACCGTTGTGATTGAATGGTTGTGAATGTTTGGGGGATGTACTAAATGCTACGCCGTGCACATACAGGGGAGACTCTGTCCGTTTGCAGAGAGATCCTGTATGTGCGGCGGGTCTGGGCACGCGCCGGGGAAGAGAAGTCTTCTTTTGAAAAAAAAAAAAAAAAAAAAAAAAAACGAACCGTTTCCGCTAAAACAAACCCCCGGGGCGTGACAGACTCGGATGTACTCGCCATTAAGCACATGAAGGGAGAAGATGTAGTGGACGCGTGGAAAGCTGTCGCGTTGTCTTCTTCATCACTTGACGATGACTCATTCGACGTGGAGTTGTCATCCCAAGTAACTACTTGCATCGCCTTCTTCTTTGCCGGATTCTTGTTGGGACATTCCGTTGCTATGTGGCCGTAGCCTCGACATTTGAAACACTGAACTTGTCCCTCAGAACTTTTCTTATCCTTTGAGAAGTTCTCCTGGCTTCTTGACTTGTAACTTGAAGGACCCTTGCCTTTCTTCGACTTTCCGAAGGATTGAGTTTTGCTTGAATTTCCCCTTCGAAAGTTGCGGCGAAACTTCCTTGTCAAGAGAGCGAGCTGCTTCTCAAAGTCCTCCATAGAAATGTTCTCGTCGTCGTCCGAGGAGGATGAATCCGCGTCTTCTTCTTTAGTTGATTTCAATGCGTAACCTGAAGACTTAGAAGAGGATGCCTTTCCAGAAGAATAGTTAGTAGGAAAAGTCATTTCATAAGTTTGTAAAGCACCTACTAATTCTTCTACACGCATTTCGTCCGGGTGTTTAATTGTTTCAATGGCTGCAACCTTCGGGCGAAATCGTTCAGGAAGAGTTCTTAGAATTTTTCTTACAACTTTAAATTCTGGAATCTTCTCTCCCAAGTTAGCACATGAGTTCACGATGTCTTGCAATCGTGTGTAATAGTCAGTGAAGGATTCATTCTCTGCCATAGAGATAGAGTCAAACTTGCTCGTGAGCATTTGCAGTTTCTGAATCTTCACTAAGTTAGTTCCCTCATGCGTAACTTGAAGAACATCCCAGATTTCTTTCGCAGTCTCACATGCCGAGACGCGAGAGAACTCAGTTTGTGACAAAGCATTAAATAGAGCATTAATCCCTTTGCCATTGTAAGAAGATAAGTCTATCTCTTCCTTGGTCCATTTCGACCTAGGTTTTAAGGTGCGAACATCATCTAAAATTTCAGTTGGATTAGACCATCCTAATTCAATTGATTGCCACACCCTTTCGTCGATGGAAATTAAGAAAGCTTTCATCCGTACTTTCCAGTACGCATAATTTGTTCCATCAAAGAAAGGGGGTCGATTGATGTTTCCACCTTCAACCATTGTTTACAACCCTATTCCCGCTCTGATACCACTTGTTGGGTTTAGGTTAATAAGGATCTAAATAAGGGAAAAAACACCTAGAGGGGGGTGAATAGGTGTAAACAATAAACACTCAAAAAATCATTGTGCGATAAAACCCAATGCGGAAAAATAAAAGAACACGCAAGATTTTTACGTGGAAAAACTCCAAACCGGAGTAAAAAACCACGGGACCGATAACACGGCGAAATCCACTAGAATTAACACACGTACAAGGTGATATAACGTACTCACAGACGACTCAACCTTTTACCATACGCTCCTAGTAGATCTTCCCGCTCGCTCCACGACGCTTCTCGAATCCACGATCCGCGCCCAACGCTGAATCCACAGCATCCAACGTCGAGTCCACGACGTCCGACCGAATCCACGGTCTTCACCCAATGGCACGCTTCGAATCCACGAACGCACCTCGCTCCGAATCCACGAGAGCGGTAACACCTTGAATCCACAAGGCCACGCGAGTCCACGCGCCGATTTTGGGGTAAATCGTTGTTTGTTTGGGTGGTGATGATCCGCCGAATACTTAGATCAAGAGTAGATCGGAAATACCATCTAAGTATTCATTAGTTTGATTCTACTCAAGATGTGAGTATGAAAACCTAGAATCAAACTAATCAATATAGATGAAGAAACATAGAATAGATCTATTGATTTCCTTTCTTCTCTATATGTGGATCTAAGGCCGTATAAAATGATATTTGAAAATGACGGCTCTATTTCCGATACCCTAGAAATGAAATAGAAGGGCTATTTATAGGTTAGAAACCCTAGGAAGAATATTCGGATCAAAAACAAACTTTTCTGGAAAGTTTTACCGACGGCGATCTGGATTGCATAAGCCACGATCCGGATCGCAGACGCACAGAATGCAGTTTCCAGAAAATCGCCTGTTCGGGATCCGGATCATAATCCACGATCCGGATCGTTCATACATTTTCACAAAACACCCCATTCGGGATCCGGACTGCCCAAGCTGTGATCCGGATTGCAGCAATGTATGAACGAACACCTTTCGGGATCCGGATTGAAAGTCCACGATCCGGATCCTGAACATGTCCCATGTTCAGTTTTTGATGAATATGCAATTAAAACCTCTTCCAAGTGTTTCTACACTATAAGAAGTATTCGGATCATCAAAATTATTTAGTTAAATGTACCTGATCCTTTTGAATTCTTCTTTCTTGAGATTGAGGTATATGATCCACAGTTTCTTCATCTTCAATCCTCAAGACTTAAACAATCACGAAATACGCCAACTCAAATTCCGTAACAAGAGGCGCCATAGATCTGGTGGACCCCCGTAGCAGCCGCAGTATCAGCAGCGACAGCAGTCTCAGCAACAGTATCGGCATCAGCGACAGGAGCGGTGCGTTATCTGTGGCAGGCCCCATCCACCGTCGCAGTGTGACCAGAGACAGGGACGGTGCTTCCTATGTGGAGAGTTAGGACATTTCCGAGCAGCTTGCCCTCGAGCCATTTTGTCAGTGCGGCCTATCGCTACAGTACCCCCCTTACCTATGCAAGAGGCGGACGCCCCTCCGGTGTACTGCCAGACAGATTGGACCATGACGTCGAGACAGACGGGATAGCGACGACCTTCAGCACCCAGTGGGTGGGTTTACGCAGCCCAGGTGGAGGGCACCCCGGTAGCGGATCGTGTCGTCGCAGGTATGATTTTATTTACAGCCAGCTGAGCTTGAGCATTTCGGTACCGCTACATTTTCCTGCATATGTTAGTAGAGCATTTGCATCTCTACATGGGTAAGAGATAGGTTTATCACTACATGCATTAGCGGTTAGATTCTTGTCGGTATCCTGTGAATAGAGGAGGATTGTGGTGCACGATCAGTACAGGTGAGACGTGGAACTTTATTGGCGGATATGAGGGTTTAGTGACAGCTCCAAGATTCTGATTGAGCACACGGGATAGACTGGTTGGCGCGGTATCATGCAACGACTGATTGAGGAATGAGAACAGTGACCCTTCCGCGAGTTGGACAGGAGGAGTTTATTTCCACGGGATGCCGAAGTACCCTTCGTGCAACGATGGCTTCTGCGGCTTTGGGCAGACGCCACCTTTTGAGCAGATGTGTCGTTTAAGACTAGCGGTTGTGTCCTTAGAGGTCTTGGTTAGATCGTAGCTTTCGTTTTGTCGCCGTAGCAGGAACGGCTTCAACACTTCTCTCCTTTTTTCTTGCCTTTATGCTGGAACATACGAACGGGATGAAAACTTCGAAAGGCTACTCCAGAAATGGAGACAGTGCCCGAACCTGTTCTTGTTTGATTGGGGCAAAGGCACTGGCCTTTCAGAATTTTTGGACTTTTCGTTATTTTCAGCTATTTTCTAAATAGAGAGTTGGAGTTGATGACGTTCCTTATGGTGGGCCTTTACTTTCATGTTTGGTTGTGTTGGCGTACTTTGGGTAGATTTAGTCGTGTTGGTTTTGTGTTGGTGGTGTGTTTTAGTTTCGGGGAGGAAACTTTTTTTTAGTGGGGGAGGACGTAGTGACCTCGATCCCCGTGCAGCTTTCCCCATGACCCAGGTAGTGGAACACCTATTATTGGTGTGTCGAACCTGCAACGCGTCAAATGGACGCGTTGGACGGACTCAGTGAGGTTTCTGGATCAAGCCTGTCCTTCGGCTGCTTTCGCCAAATTTTAGAAAGGGTTTCAGGCTAATCCGAGGTCATATTTGGTTTCAACGCGAAAAAATGTCGAAAATCGGCTATTTACTTGCCTTTTTCGGAGTCCGGATGCCCAAAAAGAACTCCCGAAAGTTTTTTGCGCATTCTGGTGCATGGGGGAAGCTGTGGACCGGCTGGATGCCACGTGGCGGCCGCTGATTGGCCGGCGCACGCGGTGCGGTCCACAGAGAAGGCGCGGGTGCATTGACTGGGCCGTGGTGGACACGTGGCAGCTTCGGATTCGCGGGCTCATGCGACGCGGTCCACGACGTCGAGCGAGTTGGTGCATGGACCGGGGCGGGCCACGTGGCGGCTTGTGAGTGGCCGGCTCTGGAACGCGCGGTCCACGCATCAGGCGGAGCAGGTGGGGCAGGTGGGAGCAGGTCAGGGCAGGTGGCCGCCGTACGCGGGGCGCCATGTGGCTCCTGGCGATTGGCGGGCGCCACCCGCTCTGCTGCTCCCTGTCGAGCCACATGGCAGTGCCCGAATGGCCGGGCGCCCGCTGTCCTGTGTTCGAGACACGTAGCGCGCCCAGGTAGATTCGGGCGCTGACAGGATCCGGTGTGGGCGGGTACTGTTTGCGCCCGAATCTCTTTCGAGCACCCATAATCAGGGCCCAAAAGCCCAATAGCTTGGTTTTTGGTTTCTTTTGGTGGGGGCCTCTAAATAGGCTGGGTTCTTGGGCTCTTGGACTCTTTTCCCGAGCCCATTTGCGAAAGAGCTGTAGTGGCCCAGGATTCCCATGCAGCCTTTTTCCGGTGAATCCACTGTTAGAACACCTAGTGTTGGTGTCTCTGGCCCATGGTGCATCAAAGGGATGCGCCACAGATAGATCCTGTGAGGTATCTTTAGCTGTGTTGGCCTTTGGCTTGGTTTGCCAAAATTATTAAAAAGATTGAGGCCAAATAGAGGTTGGAAATGGATTCAGCACGGAAAAACGCTTGAAAACGGCTATTTGCTTGTTTGATTCTGAGTCCGGATGCCCAAAAATGGACTTCCGAAAGTTTTTATTGGCTTTTGGTGCATGGGAGGGGCCGTAGACCGCCGGCATGCCACGTGGCGTGTGAGGACCTGGATCCCCACGACGAGATTACTGGTTGACCAGCAGCTCCTGGAGGCCTACGTGGTGTGTCGATGGTGTTAGTGCACAATTTGGACACAAGTGATGGACTTCGGGCTTAAAATGGATCACGTGAGTGATCGGGGGACCCCGTCGGATGTTTAGAAGTGGTTTCACGCAAAACAGATATTAAATTGGACTTAGGGCGAAATTTGGGGTTTAGAACACTTTTTCGGATGCCCTCGGCAATTTTTAGAGTTGGAATTTGGCAAAACGGACAGCGGATTTGGATTCAGCGCGCGAAAACGATGAAAATGGACTATCTACTTGTATTTTTCGGAGCCCGGATGACCCGGCACGGATTTCGAGGCAGAGGTACTGTTCCGGCGGCGGTGGGGAGTGTGCAGCGTGCGGGCAGGCGCGCGGGCAGGTGCGCGGGCGCGCTGGCAGGTGCGCGGTCCACAGGCCGGCGTGCACCGGAGGGCGGACACGTGGCAGATTTTGATAGGCCGGTGCAGTGGACCGGGTCCACGGAGCGGGTGCAGGTCGGCTCGGGATGCGTGCATGTAGAGATGGCAGGCGACGCGCCTGCGCGCGCACGTGGGCGCGTTGACGACTTCTCAAGCGCTCGGGCGCGCCACGCGTCGGCATCACAGTGGGCCACGTGGCGCGAGGTTAGTGACGGCATCGGCTGTCGCCTGTTATGTGGGTGTCGTGGCGGCCTGTGGGCGTTTCGGGCGCGCACAGTGTTGGGCCGGGCCCAACACTGTAGCGGCCCGATTCTTGCGGGCGCCCGGAAGTTGGGACAAAAGCGGCATTTTCAGATTTGTTTTTCCCAGCCTATAAATAGGCCGAGAACAGGTGGCTTTATCTCTTTCCCTGCTTGGAATCTCGTAGAGCAACCTTCAGTTAGATTTCTCCTCTTTCAGAGCTGGTTCCAACTGCGGATTCCCGGATTTTTTCGTGGCACGCACATCGAGGTTCCCATTTTTACGGCGCGGCGCGACGCTCATCCATTTGTGTTCCCCTTCGTCGCGTTTCGTTGCGGGAGCTCCCCCGGCCTACTCCGACCACCGGTTTAGGCGATTCTTGCGTCGTTGGATCCACGACAGACAGAGCTACGATCTTGGTACTTTCTATTTCCCCTAGTTTTGTGCTTTTCAAGGAGTTTTTCCATACTTACTGGGACCCCATTTTCTGATGGAATTTCTGGACAGCGACACTTTGCCGAATTTTTTATTTCCGCAACCGGGCATCAGATGGAGACGAGCCTCTAGACTTTTTTCATCTACTCGCCGCGAGGATTGTCACAGTATTTTTATTGGATTTTTCTAATGCTTGCCCGAAGGTATATTTTTCTCCCTTTATCTGTGCATGGAAATACAGATGTGTGGTTGTGTGTTTGTGAGCGCCCTGTATTGTAGAATTTGTAACTCGGCCTACGGGGCTCGGAATTTGACGTGCAGGTACTCGTTTCGAAGGTATCGACGCGAGGAACGTGATAGTATTTTTGTTGGATTTTTTCGAGTCCGTTCTACAGGTGAAAATTTCACATCTTTGAGGCTGATTTCGCAGATTGTGTATACTTGGAATATTTTTGGATTAAGTGTAACGTTGAACCTTATTGTTGTACCAAGGGTGTTTGCAAGTGTTGCTGGACCCGTTGGAACTAAAGACTCTGATTTCGAGGTACTTTCAGCTGTTTGGAGCCGAGGCTTTCGCGATATGTATCGAGGATGCAGTTCCGGCAGAATTTGGACTGTGAGCGTCTGCGCTCTTCACCGACCCCAGGTTTGCCTTGTATTGAGCACTTCGGGTGGGTAATCTTAATTTGGTAACTATTTAAGGTTTTTATATCATGGTGAATGTAAGTGCACATGTGGGGATATCACCCCTCTATGATTGATAACAGGCATATTTGTTGTACAACCGATATGAGCGAGAGGTAAGTAAGGAATGGCCTACTTGGATGAGATTGGTATACCATAGTAGGAATATTTTAGCATGCTTTACTAATATATGTTTCACCCACTTTTATTGTTTATGAGGACAAAGCATGCTTGCATGGACATATAGTTAGGCTATCTTTTACTGCTACACTACTTTTGGAACTTACTTAGGAGAAACCATGTTATCCTTTTCTCCTTCTTTGGTAGTCAGGCGGTCTGTGTTGCTCGGGTGCGAGCAGGGGTCTGGGGTAGTGTAGCCGGGACATTGGTGTCAGGGACGGGTTGTGCTGGATTAAGGTTGGCAGGGTTTTGCGGTGACCGCGGACTTTGGGCTGTTGACCGGAGGTGTGACGCCCCACTTCCCAGGGGGTCACCCATCCTAGAACTACTCTAGCTCTAGCACACTTAACTCTCATGTTCCTCTTGGATCTTGCTACCATCCAAAATGCTATAGCCGGGTTAGAGATTTAGTCCTATTATATCATTTATATAGAGGACTAATCCAAATTCCGGGAGTGTCACATTCTTCCCCCCTTTAAGCCCTGACGTCCACGTCAGGCTCAGGCACACTCACAAGCACCAGGCGATGTGAGACTCGTCTCGCTAGCCCTAGCCGACCTTGTGAGGAGCTGCACTCCACTCACAACGGTCATTAGCCGGGGAGCCTCGCTCTACCCGCTATATAACCCTGGCTCAGCCGAGACTCATCTCACATTTTCGGCTGGTGAATGGCTCTGATACCAATTCTGACGCCCCACTTCCCAGGGGGTCACCCATCCTAGAACTACTCTAGCTCTAGCATGCTTAACTCTCATGTTACTCTTGGATCTTGCTACCATCAAAAATGCTATAGCCGGGTTAGAGATTTAGTCCTATTATATCATTTATATAGAGAACTAATCCAAATAACGGGGGTGTCACAGGAGGTCGGTTATAGGACTTGATTATAGACGGCAGGGTATTGCGGCAACCGCGGATATTGGGCGGTTGACCGGATATTTACTTATGCACCAGATTGGGTATCTGATTTCTCTAGTGGACAGAGTTTCCCACTATTTGAGTATTTTTGCATCTGATTGAGGACCGAGGCTTTCTTTAGTGGTTGGGCTTTCCCACTTTGATCAGAGTCATGATCCAGTCCTGCTGATTTACGATACTTATGATACATGTTACTGAGGCACTTTACTCGTGTGGGTCGCTCCCCTCGAGTGCCACTCCAGAGTGTGCGATTTACAGACTTCGAGTCCTTGAGACTCCCATCCCCTATCGGTGTTATGCGTAGGCTGGCATACCCGATTTGGCAGGTACAGCAGGCAGTACCACTTTTACTGGTGGCATTAGATTGGGTTTATTACAGACATTTTGCTTTATTGTAGCACTCGTGTCAAGGGGACCGAGTGGAGTCTAGTAGCTGTGTTTAGACCAGTGCTAGTGTTGTTGGGAACCATTTGGGGATACGGTGGTCCCAAGGTCATTGTGAGTTGTTGACCGTTGTACGAGAGGCATAGCAGGCATGGCAGGCATAGCAGGCATGTTTGGGGATATGGTGATCCCAAGGTCATTGTGAGTTGTTGACCGTTGTACGAGAGGCATAGCAGGCATGGCAGGCATAGCAGGCATAGCAGGCATGGCAGGCATGGCAAGTATGGCAGGCATGGCAGGCATGGCAGGCATAACAGGCATAGCAGGCATCGCAGGCATGGCAGGCATAGCAGGCATAGCAGGCATGGCAGGCACAGCAGGCATAGCAGGCAGTGCCAGTGATTACTGGTCTATCGATTGGGTCGATTGTGCACTTCATGTGCTGGTGGTTGCATACCACTCTTTGGTTCTCCCCTTTTGGGCATTTAGATAGAGGCATGATAGCTGTTGAGAGTCTCCAGCTTCCTTATTTCAGTCTTTACGGCTTTGGTTAGTTTTTGTCTCTTGGGGACTTAGTGGGCAGACCGTCGGGTTTGGCGGTGGTACCCACTGAGAACTTCCTTTTTGGTGTAGTTCTCACACCCTCTGGTGGTTTTCCCCCTCATTTTTCCTTCCTCTCCTTTGTTTTGCTGAGTCTTAGCGGGTGTTGCTGATTCTGCGGTTGTTGATCGAGGCGAGAGAGTCGCGAGCTAGATCCTTACCCGTCGTTGGAGAATAGCGGTACCCCCCCTTCAGAGGAGATCTTCTTTAGATTAGTTATTTTATTTTCCTCTTTTGAGAGACTGTTGTAGTAAGGATGATATGTATTGAGAGCCTGTACACTGATGTATTTATTGGAGATATCTTCCTGTTGAGTTTTGAGCTTAGTGTATGAGGATATTGTATGATTATCATTTTTGGGAGATGGACATTGTTGTATTATTTCCAGTTGTACAGTGGTTGATTCTAGTTATATAGCAGATTTTCATTTATAGCTCTGATATCTGTTAGTTGTAGTACTTTTCTTGCAGGTAGGACGCTTTGCCTATGCGGGGTTTGGCGTAGGTGGCGGATCTGTTGGCGAGCCCGGGTCGCAGTTTCGACCCCCGAGGCGTGACAGATTAGAGTGGTATCAGAGCCTAGGTTGTAGGTCATGGTGGACTTATAAACCCTAGGCTTATGGTATGACGCCCCACTTCCCAGGGGGTCACCCATCCTAGAACTACTCTAGCTCTAGCACGCTTAACTCTCATGTTCCTCTTGGATTTTGCTACCATCCAAAATGCTATAGCCGGGTTAGAGATTTAGTCCTATTATATCATTTATATATAGGACTAATCCAAATTCCGGGGGTGTCACATTCTTCCCCCCTTTAAGCCCTGACGTCCACGTCAGGCTCAAGCACACTCACAAGCACCAGGCGATGTGAGACTCGTCTCGCTAGCCTTAGCCGACCTTGTGAGGAGCTACACTCCACTCACAACGGTCATTAGCCGGGAAGCCTCGCTCTACCCGCTAAATAACCCTGGCTCAGCCGAGACTCATCTCACATTTCCGGCTGGTGAATGTCTCTGATACCAACTATGACGCCCCACTTCCCAGGGGGTCACCCATCCTAGAACTACTCTAGCTCTAGCACGCTTAACTCTCATGTTCCTCTTGGATTTTGCTACCATCCAAAATGCTATAGCCGGGTCTAATCTGTCACGCCCCGGGGTCGAAACTGCGACCCGGGCTTGCTAACAGATCCGCCATCTGTACGGAAACTGCCGTACAGACGAAGCGTCTAACCTGCAGAAAGAAACATCTACAGTACACAGATATCAGAGAGCTGAAGATCAAACACTGTACAACTGAAAAAATAATACAATATCCATCTCCCAAATACGATCGTATACAAAGTCCTCTGATACAAAACTCAAAAGGGAGGTATCTCCAATGAATACATCAGTGTACAAACTCTCGATACAAGAATATCCTCACTACAACAGTCTCTCAAACTGTAAAAGTAAAATACAACTCTATACCTCTCTACAAAGGTCTCTCAACAGAGGAAGAAGAAGTGACCATCAACCGAAGCTCTCCTCTGAAGGGGGTACCGCTACACTCCAACGACGGGTAGGGAACTAGCTCGCGACTCCCTCGCCTCGGTCAGAAGGATCAGCAACAGGAACACAGGAACAGAAGAAGAAGTCCCTGGGGAAAAGACACCACGACGGGTGTGAGAACTACTTCCCACAGTAGTTCTCAGTGGGTGCCGTCAACAAGTCCAACGGTCTGCCCACCAAGTCTACCAGAGGTAAAGATAATAGGTAAAGAAATCTAAACAAGAAAGGCTGGAACTACTCTACAGCTACCATGCCTCTATCTAGATACTCAAAAGTGGAACAGATCAAAGTAAATGAGACCACTCGCACCCAAGGTGCTCAATCGTCTCAATCGAACCGACTACCTCAAAGGTTCAGTCAAGCCCGCGCCTGTCGACTAGGAACGCTCCTGCCCACTACCACACATCCACACGAGGACGGGATTCACGTGGGGCGTCCTGTCCGACTAACTCATCCCTCGCGCAAAACTGCCTCAACAGGCCAACCATCGCATCCACTGCGGCATCTCAGGGGCGCGGCCCCAACTGAGGAAAACGGCGCGGCATAGAGTAATCGACATTGGCATATGCAGGCTATAGTCTAAATCCACGCTCACTCTCAGAACGGAAGGACTCAAGATCCCCAAATATCTCGCGTAACAGTCGGAGCACTCTCGACGACTCAGCTGATCGGCTAACTCGAAACACGAGACACTAGCCTCTCCTACAGCTCACAGCACAAAGCTTACTGGCTGGAGATACTCCACAGCCAGGAACGACCCACAACTCAGGGTAACAAAACAGGTCGGACAACACTCAACGACCTGGGACCACCGTCAACCCCAACGGTTCCCAACAAGACGGACCGGAAGACACTCGACGGCCCGGGACTGCCGTCTACTCAACGGCTCCCTCCCATGACAGCACAACAGGAAAAACAAGACCTCTCGGGACTACCGTTTACTCAAACGGCTCCCCGCACAGATAAGCAACCCGCTACAACTACCAGACTCCACTCTGCTCCCAAGCAAGAGTGCAAAAGCATCCCACACTAAAAGCAAGTCCCGACCTCTCGGCCCACTATCCGGGCGAGAAAACACTATGTCCAGGGATGTAAGAACAGTGTGGATGTCTAAGCATAAATAACCCTAGCCCAAGTGAGGGTTTTCTACTGGTCTGGTTACACATGCAGCATATGACGGGGGTGCTAGGTCAAGTTCCAAGATAACTATATTAACAGATAATAAAAGGAATATCAATTCCTACAATATAGCATGCTACACAATGAAATAAGCTATCATGCATAGTCCTACAACAGTAGAAATACTGTACAGTCCATAAAACTTGGAGATAAGGCCACCCACCTCGATTTGCTACCAATTGCTCGTAGACACTTGCAATTGGCCTCCACGCGATCCGCACGCAAACGGGGCACGCCGTCGGAGTCCGCACGCAAAACGGAGCACGCCGCCGGAGTCCGCACGCAAAACGGAGCACGCCGCCGGAGTCCGCACCAGAAACGGAGTCTGCACAAAAACGGTGCACGGTGTCAGGATCCGCACGCAAAACGGAGTCCGCACGCAAAACGGAGCACGCCGCCGGAGTCCGCACCAAAACGGAGTCTGCACAAAAACGGTGCACGGTGTCAGGATCCGCACGCAAAACGGAGTCCGCACGCAAAACGGTGCACAGTGCCGGAGTCCGCACGCAAAACGGTGCACGGTGCCAGGATCCACACGCAAAACGGGGTCCGCACGCAAAACGGTGCACAGTGCCGGAGTCCGCACGCAAAACGGTGCACGGTGCCAGGATCCACACGCAAAACGGGGTCCGCACGCAAAACGGTGCACAGTGCCGGAGTCCACACGCAAAACAGTGCACGGTGCCAGGATCCACACGCAAAACGGGGTCCGCACGCAAAACGGTGCACAGTGCCGGAGTCCTCACGCAAAACGGTGCACGGTGCCAGGATCCACACGCAAAACGGGGTCCGCACGCAAAACGGTGCACAGTGCCGGAGTCCGCACGCAAAACGGTGCACGGTGCCAGGATCCACACGCAAAACGGGGTCCGCATGCAAAACGGTGCACAGTGCCGGAGTCCTCACGCAAAACGGTGCACGGTGCCAGGATCCACACGCAAAACGGGGTCCGCACGCAAAACGGTGCACAGTGCCGGAGTCCGCACGCAAAACGGGGTCCGCACGCAAAACGGTGCACAGTGCCGGAGTCCTCACGCAAAACGGTGCACGGTGCCAGGATCCACACGCAAAACGGGGTCCGCACGCAAAACGGTGCACAGTGCCGGAGTCCGCACGCAAAACGGTGCACGGTGCCAGGATCCACACGCAAAACGGGGTCCGCACGCAAAACGGTGCACAGTGGGGGCAATTACAGTCTAAAATAACGCTCCAAAAACTGTACAAAAATACAGAAAAACAAGCACACGGGACCTACCCCGACTGCGCCGCCGTCGCCGAAACGCACCCCACGGAAAAACTCGCGCGCTCCACGAGGCCCACGACGCCACGCCGCACCTCCCACCATTCCCCCTGACTCTCCCTCTCGCTCTCGGGTGAAGAAGAAAGAAAGGAAAGGGAGAAAATGGCGCTCGGGAGAGAAAGAGGAAGAAGAAGAAAAGGGGGAGAAGGAGGTGGTCCACGGGGCCGGTCCACGGCCCCGGTCCACGGCACGGGCCAACCAGGGAGTCCCCAAGCCGGCGGTCCACAGCCGGGCGCGTGCGCCGGGTTCACGCACGCGCCCGGGCGCCACGTGGCGCGCGGTAACGCGCCCGCCACACGGGCGCGTTACACCGCGCGCCACCCGGGCGCGGGACACGCGCCCGTGACACGGGAGCGCGTGCCCCCGCGCCCCGCGCGGGCGCGAATCGGAGCCCGCCACGTGGCGGGCTCCGCGCGTTCCGCGCCGAGGTGCGCACTGACGCGCACCTCGGGACGCGCGCCGCTGGCCTCCTCGCTTCCCGAGCCGCGCTTGCCTCGATTTGCGTGCCGTTTCGCCTCGAAAAACGCGCAAATCATCCGGGCTCCAAAACCAACAAATAAATAGTCCATTCTTAGCGATTTCGCGCGCTGAATCCAAAAACGATGTCTGTTTCTCCAAATTCTCACCCGAAAATTTGTCGATAGCCCACTCGATCCGGTTTTCCGCGCCGGGTCCATTTTTAAAGTCCGATTTGCCAAATTCCAACTCTAAAAATTCCCGAAGGCGACCGGAGAGGTAAACCTTTATCCGGACTTCACCCGGAGTCCAATTCTGACATCTGAATCGCGCGAAATCACTTCAAAACACCCGACGGGTCCTCCAATTTCCCACGGGGTCTCAAATTAAGTCCGAAGTCCACCACGTGTGTCCCAATTGCGCGCAAACACCAACGACACATCCCGCAGGCCTCCAGCGATGCAACTAAATCCCAAATTGCATCACCAATCCATAACTTGGGCCCGACGCGCGCACAAACACTCCCAACGGCCACTAAAAGCTGCCCAACAACCAGCAACTCCCACGCCGGGGATTCCGGGACCTCACATCCTCCCCCACTAAAAGAAAGTTTCGTCCTCGAAACTAGATCAACCCATCAGGAGTCAAGAATACCACGGCTGGGTATCTAACAATACGCCTC
This sequence comes from Tillandsia fasciculata, assembly GCA_029168755.2. Lineage (NCBI taxonomy): Eukaryota > Viridiplantae > Streptophyta > Magnoliopsida > Poales > Bromeliaceae > Tillandsia > Tillandsia fasciculata. The sequence goes on along the minus strand of CM054945.1, from coordinate 13,299,853 downwards.
CAGCTCCCCAAACTCCACTCGCTCCCCGTGATTACACCGCAACAACAACAAGTACGGTATGACCCGTTGTGCAATTCTCTCATCTCTCGAGCCAGAATTTGCAACGGGCGTCCCTCGTACTCCAACAATCACGGATCTCAAAGGGGCAAGTAAATCACGGGCGAGGAAAAACACATCACTACTGAGCTGAGACGTGGTAAACCAAAGGGCTCCTCAAAAAGGCTGGGGGAAACGAAAAAACCCACTAATCCAACACGCACCAAACTACATCATGGTGCCAACCTCAACAAGGCGACCCGAAGCATACCCGCAGACTCGTCCAATAAGGAAGGGAAATCCAAAAAGTTGGGGTCTTCACTCGGTCACTTCCCGATCCAAAACCACCCGAGTGGACTACTCAACTGCAGGCTACCCTTAAAAGGGATCCTCAAGAGACACAATCTCGTGCCACAGCTGGTCGCTCAACATGCTATCATAACCCCAACGGACCCACGGGTCGAAGTCGATCCCTCAACCCAAAAAGAACACCCTGACGGGGATCAACCCGTCGGTGAACGGGACTGAAAACTGGCTCACAAGGCGATCATAAAGCTGATGCCCAACCCGCGGTCACAGTCCGAAACATCCACAAAACTCTCACCGTTGTGCACCTACAACGTGGCATCACTGCCGTGCACCCACGGCATGGCATCACTGCCGTGCACCAACGGCGTGGCATCACCACCGTGCACCAACGGTGTGGCATCACTGCCGTGCACCAACGGCGTGGCATTACCGCCGTGCACCAACGGCGTGGCATCACTGCCGTGCACCAACGGCGTGGCATCACTGCCGTGCACCAACGGCGTGGCATTACCGCCGTGCACCAACGGCGTGGCATCACTGCCGTGCACCAACGGCGTGGCATCACCACCGTGCACCAACGGTGTGGCATCACCACCGTGTATCAACGGTGTGGCATCATCACCGTGTATCAACGGTGTGGTATACTCAAGCATCAAGGCCTCAGATCTTCACGGTCCTATACCCAACACTACCTCGAAAACTCGGAGCTGAGGAAGGGCCAAAAGATCAACAGGCAAAAACCAGGGCCCCAACTGCACTGGGCAGGACCAATAACTCCCATCTATGTGCAACACGTGATCAGGTATCTGAACCTCACGAGCACAAGCTAAAGGTCCTATCTCTAGCCCATACATCAATGCAAATGCCCTAGCACTCTCACAGCTATGTCGGAGAACTCTCAACGACTCAACTCACAACAACACCCCACTCATAGGCGAGAAGAACCGACTGACGCGGCAAGGATCCGAAAATCCCGATAGACCGGTGCCTAGAACCCCAATCAAACATGAACAGACTCTAGGCTCAGTCTATCGAAGTTTTCGCTCCTTTACCGTCCAGGAATTCGGTCCCTCTCGTTTACAGTGGGAATCTATCTCAACATGCAACTCACGGCTGGAGACGCTCCACAGCCGGATCCGCGAAGGGTCCGAAAACCCCGGGAGACCAAAACCTGTGTCCCCACGCAAGAAGACACAGTCATCCCGCTGCTGCTGATACACGGCTGTGGAGAACCTCCTGGTCTCTGTCTCCTTTGAGACTCACGACCCTCAGACTGGGATCGTGGCGGCCCCGGGGGTCTCGATCTATTCGACTGTCCAAACACAGGCGGCACAGAATGCCTCTCCCCGGAGCTGGTCCCTGGCGCTCCGTCTCTCTCTGACATGATCACTAATCCTCGGTCAACCCGCTAAGCATGCTCAATCGCTGCATCAAACGTTGGCACCCGCCGGGAATACACCAAGTGATAGATATTCCGATGCAGTCCTTTCTCAACTAGCTCAACCTCTTGGGCCTCAACCAGGCGACATGGGGTACACCGCTCAACAAGTCGCAAAACTCGCGAACGTACTCCCAAAAGAGGTCGACTCCCCTGCTGCAGGAGTCTAAGATCCCCTGTCCAGTTTCTGCTTACACTGGCAGGTAAGAAGGCCCTGAGCCGCAAAGCATGAAACTGGTTCCAAGTCAACAACTGCGCTCCAGGTAGTCCAACAGGATGAACTCGACGCCACCAAATCTCGGCGTCCTGTCAGACCATCTCAATCTCACTGAAGCAACCACCTAGTAACTCGACCAGGGCATGTACCCTCTTGGTAACTCAGCCAGGGCAATGTATCCATCTGGTAGCTCGGCCAGTGGAAAGTGTCCTCCTGGTAATTCAGCCAGGGAAAATGCCCTCCTGGTAACACAGCCAGGGAAACTATCCTCCTGGTCACTCAGCCAGGGAAAATATCCTCCTGGTAACTCAGCCAGGGAAAATGTCCTCCTGGTAACTCAGCCAGGGAAAAATATCCTCCTGGTATCTCAGCCAGGAAAAATATCCTCCTGGTAACTCAGCCAGGAAAAATGTCCTCCTGGTAACTCAGCCAGGGAAAATATCCTCCTGGTATCTCGGCCAGGGAAAATGCCCTCCTGGTAACACAGCCAGGAAAAATATCCTCCTGGTATCTCAGCCAGGGAAAATATCCTCCTGGTATCTCAGCCAGGGAAAATGCCCTCCTGGTAACTCAGCCAGGGAAAATATCCTCCTGGTAACTCAGCCAGGGAAAATATCCTCCTGGTAACTCAGCCAGGGAAAATATCCTCCTGGTAACTCAGCCAGGGAAAATGTCCTCCTGGTATCTCAGCCAGGGAAAATATCCTCCTGGTATCTCAGCCAGGGAAAATGCCCTCCTGGTAACACAGCCAGGGAAAATATCCTCCTGGTATCTCAGCCAGGGAAAATATCCTCCTGGTATCTCAGCCAGGGAAAATGTGTCCACACAGCTGGGATCGCCGTCACTTCAAACGGCTCCCACAACAACGCCCCACTCATAGGCGAGAAGAACCGACTGACACGGCAAGGATCCGAAAATCCCGATAGACCGGTGCCTAGAACCCCAATCAAACAAGAACAGACTCTAGGCTCAGCCTATCGAAGTTCTCGATTCTTTACCGTTCAGAGATTCGGCCCTTCTCGGTTAAAGTGGGGAACTAACACAACACACAAACTCCTGGGTCTCGCACTGCTCTGATAGCTCCGTCTCCCGCTGCTCGGGTACTCATCAGGTGCGGGGTGTGTCCTATCACAACATGACGTCACAGGGGTATCGCAAACCGCTGCACAATAGCAAACGTCAGGACACAACAACCATACGACCCAATCCAGCGAAAGTCTAAGGCATGTCATCCATTCCATAGCATCGTGTTGTTCGGCAGCGAACATAATCGCTTAGGAAAAATAAACATGCCAATCTCTCATCCCGTCTCTTGGGAGAGGTAAAAACTCAATCAGGACTCTCGCTAAAGTCACGACTCTCACGTAGTCATCCTAATATCCAACCACAAGCCTAGGGTTTCTAAGTCCACAATGACCTACAACCTAGGCTCTGATACCATTCTAATCTGTCACGCCCCGGGGTCGAAACTGCGACCCGGGCTCGCTAACAGATCCGCCATCTGTACGGAAACTGCCGTACAGACGAAGCGTCTAACCTGCAGAAAGAAACATCTACAGTATACAGATATCAGAGAGCTGAAGATCAAACACTGTACAACTGAAAAATAATACAATATCCATCTCCCAAATACGATCGTATACAAAGTCCTCTGATACAAAACTCAAAAGGGAGGTATCTCCAATAAATACATCAGTGTACAAACTCTCGATACAAGAATATCCTCACTACAACAGTCTCTCAAACTGTAAAATAAAATACAACTCTATACCTCTCTACAAAGGTCTCTCAACAGAGGAAGAAGAAGTAACCATCAACCGAAGCTCTCCTCTGAAGGGGGTACCGCTACACTCCAACGACGGGTAGGGAACTAGCTCGCGACTCCCTCGCCTCGGGCAGAAGGATCAGCAACAGGAGCACAGGAACAGAAGAAGAAGTCCCTGGGGAAAAGACACCACGACGGGTGTGAGAACTACTTCCCACAGTAGTTCTCAGTGGGTGCCGTCAACAAGTCCAACGGTCTGCCCACCAAGTCTACCAGAGGTAAAAGATAATAGGCAAAGAAATCTGAACAAGAAAAGCTGGAACTACTCTACAGCTACCATGCCTCTATCTAGATACTCAAAAGTGGAACAGATGAAAGTAAATGAGACCACTCGCACCCAAGGTGCTCAATCGTCCCAATCGAACTGACTACCTCAAAGGTCCAGTCAAGCCCGCGCCTGTCGACTAGGAACGCTCCTGCCCACTACCACACATCCACATGAGGACGGGATTTACGTGGGGCGTCCTGTCCGACTAACTCATCCCTCGCGCAAAACTGCCTCAACAGGCCAACCATCGCATCCACTGCGGCATCTCAGGGGCGCGGCCCCAACTGAGGAAAACGGCGCGGCATAGAGTAATCAACATTGGCATATGCAGGCTAGTCAAAATCCACGCTCACTCTCAGAACGGTAGGACTCAAGATCCCCAAATATCTCGCACAACAGTCGGAGCACTCTCGACGACTCAGCTGATCGGCTAACTCGAAACACGAGACACTAGCCTCTCCAACAGCTCGCAGCACAAAGCACACTGGCTGGAGATACTCCACAGCCAGGAACGACCCACAACTCAGGGTAACAAAACAGGTCGGACAACACTCAACGACCTGGGACCACCGTCAACCCCAACGGTTCCCAACAAGACGGACCGGAAGATACTCGACGGCCCGGGACTGCCGTCTACTCAACGGCTCCCTCCCATGACAGCACAACAGGAAAACAAGACCTCTCGGGACTACCGTTTACTCAAACGGCTCCCCGCACAGATAAGCAACCCGCTACAACTACCAGACTCCACTCTGCTCCCAAGCAAGAGTGCAAAAGCATCCCACACTAAAAGCAAGTCCCGACCTCTCGGCCCACTACCCGGGCGAGAAAACACTATGTCCAGGGATGTAAGAACAGTGTGGATGTCTAAGCATAAATAACCCTAGCCCAAGTGAGGGTTTTCTACTGGTCTGGTTACACATGCAACATATGACGGGGGTGCTAGGTCAAGTTCCAAGATAACTATATTAACAGATAATAAAAGGAATAACAATTCCTACAATATAGCATGCTACACAATGAAATAAGCTATCATGCATAGTCCTACAACAGTAGAAATACTGTACAGTCCATAAAACTTGGAGATAAGGCCACCCACCTCGATTTGCCACCAATTGCTCGTAGACACTTGCAATTGGCCTCCACGCGATCCGCACGCAAACGGGGCACGCCGTCGGAGTCCGCACGCAAAACGGAGCACGCCGCCGGAGTCCGCACGCAAAACGGAGCACGCCGCCGGAGTCCGCACCAGAAACGGAGTCTGCACAAAAACGGTGCACGGTGTCAGGATCCGCACGCAAAACGGAGTCCGCACGCAAAACGGAGCACGCCGCCGGAGTCCGCACCAAAACGGAGTCTGCACAAAACGGTGCACGGTGCCAGGATCCGCACGCAAAACGGAGTCCGCACGCAAAACGGTGCACAGTGCCGGAGTCCGCACGCAAAACGGTGCACGGTGCCAGGATCCACACGCAAAACGGGTCCGCACGCAAAACGGTGCACAGTGCCGGAGTCCGCACGCAAAACGGTGCACGGTGCCAGGATCCACACGCAAAACGGGGTCGGCACGCAAAACGGTGCACAGTGCCGGAGTCCACACGCAAAACGGTGCACGGTGCCAGGATCCACACGCAAAACGGGGTCCGCACGCAAAACGGTGCACAGTGCCGGAGTCCTCACGCAAAACGGTGCACGGTGCCAGGATCCACACGCAAAACGGGGTCCGCACGCAAAACGGTGCACAGTGCCGGAGTCCGCACGCAAAACGGTGCACGGTGCCAGGATCCACACGCAAAACGGGGTCCGCACGCAAAACGGTGCACAGTGCCGGAGTCCTCACGCAAAACGGTGCACGGTGCCAGGATCCACACGCAAAACGGGGTCCGCACGCAAAACGGTGCACAGTGCCGGAGTCCGCACGCAAAACGGGGTCCGCACGCAAAACGGTGCACAGTGCCGGAGTCCTCACGCAAAACGGTGCACGGTGCCAGGATCCACACGCAAAACGGGGTCCGCCCACGCAAAACGGTGCACAGTGCCGGAGTCCGCACGCAAAACGGTGCACGGTGCCAGGATCCACACGCAAAACGGGGTCCGCACGCAAAACGGTGCACAGTGGGGGCAATTACAGTCTAAAATAACGCTCCAAAAACTGTACAAAAATACAGAAAAACAAGCACACGGGACTTACCCCGACTGCGCCGCCGTCGCCGAAACGCACCCCACGGAAAAACTCGCGCGCTCCACGAGGCCCACGACGCCACGCCGCACCTCCCACCATTCCCCCTCACTCTCCCTCTCGCTCTCGGGTGAAGAAGAAAGAAAGGAAAGGGAGAAAATGGCGCTCGGGAGAGAAAGAGGAAGAAGAAGAAAAGGGGGAGAAGGAGGTGGTCCACGGGGCCGGTCCACGGCCCCGGTCCACGGCACGGGCCAACCAGGGAGTCCCAAGCCGGCGGTCCACAGCCGGGCGCGTGCGCCGGGTTCACGCACGCGCCCGGGCGCCACGTGGCGCGCGGTAACGCGCCCGCCACACGGGCGCGTTACACCGCGCGCCACCCGGCGCGGGACACGCGCCCGTGACACGGGAGCGCGTGCCCCCGCGCCCCGCGCGGGCGCGAATCGGAGCCCGCCACGTGGCGGGCTCCGCGCGTTCCGCGCCGAGGTGCGCACTGACGCGCACCTCGGGACGCGCGCCGCCGGCCTCCTCGCTTCCTGAGCCGCGCTTGCCTCGATTTGCGTGCCGTTTCGCCTCGAAAAACGCGCAAATCATCCGGGCTCCAAAACCAACAAATAAATAGTCCATTCTTAGCGATTTCGCGCGCTGAATCCAAAAACGATGTCTGTTTCTCCAAATTCTCACCCGAAAATTTGTCGATAGCCCACTCGATCCGGTTTTCCGCGCCGGGTCCATTTTTAAATTCCGATTTGCCAAATTCCAACTCTAAAAATTCCCGAAGGCGACCGGAGAGGTAAACCTTTATCCGGACTTCACCCGGAGTCCAATTCTGACATCTGAATCGCGCGAAATCACTTCAAAACACCCGACGGGTCCTCCAATTTCCCACGGGGTCTCAAATTAAGTCCGAAGTCCACCACGTGTGTCCCAATTGCGCGCAAACACCAACGGCACATCCCGCAGGCCTCCAGCGATGCAACTAAATCCCAAATTGCATCACCAATCCATAACTTGGGCCCGACGCGCGCACAAACACTCCCAATGGCCACTAAAAGCTGCCCAACAACCAGCAACTCCCACGCCGGGGATTCCGGGACCTCACATATGGTTTGACCCTTGGTTGACTTCGTGAGAGTCGTGATTTATAGCGAGAGTCCTGATTGAGTTTTATACCTCTCCCAAGGGACGGGAAGAGTGATTAGCATGTTTATTCTTCTAAGTGATTATGTTGGCTGCAGACAACATAATGTTGTGGAATGGGTGACATGCTCTAGACTTTTACTGGATTGGGTCGAGTGGCTTTTGTGTGCTGATTTGCAGTTTCGTCGTGGCGAGCTGTGTCTCCCCGACGCTGGGTTTTGATCCGTGTGCTTCCTGTCATAGCAGTTGAGCTTGAGTGGTTGGTTTTGGGCCGGATACCCGGATTGAGGTCAGAGAGTTCCGGACCCAGATAACAGGATCGTTTGAGGCCTATCAGCGGTAGAGTGAGCGAGCAGCTGGTTTTAGTGACACAGTTGTCGGAGCAGTGGGCAGCTCGATAGTGCTTCCTTCTGAGACCACCCGGTTGCAGTATCCTCAGGGGCGGGATTTCTGTAGCACCAATGGAGTGAGTAGCCCCTCTGTGCCAATGTTTAGTGCCGAGACACCGAGGCAGGGTGGATAGTTGACAGCTGGTGAGCTGAGGGGACGCGATCGATCTATTGAGCCAGATTTGGCAGATGAACCACCCCGACTCGTAAGATTAAGTTTGGAGCCTTTGGAGGCAGAGTCATGGTTGGTGGTGATGGAGTGATCAATTGAGAGCCTCCCTGTGCTAGAGAGTTTTTGCGGTTGTTGAACTGCGCGCTCCATGTTAGAGGGACGAGGCGCACAGGATATGTGTGATTGGGAGTGGATTGCGCCAGGATACCTTTCAGTTATTCAGTCCCTCCGTTGCAGGTTTTGACGCCTCGATGGAGTAGGCATTGTATATGTAGCGTGGCGCTGCAGTTCCTTTGGATAGGGATCTGCCGCTAGAGGCGAGTTCAGGATATTGGCGCTTGGCGCCGGGTGATGGAGGACAGATCGGCCGGCAGAGGCACTTCTGATTTTTTTTTCGGGATGACAGGTTCCTGAGAGGCCAGCGATCGGGTGGACCCCGATGGCAGCATCAGCATCTATATCAGAGTGGCGCAGCGGTAGCGTGGACTTGCTATCTACGGAGGACCTTATTCGTCGCCTCAATGTGAGCAGAGACAGAGGTCGTACTCCCTTGTGGATAGTCCTGATTTTCAGGCAGATTGAGCGACAACCACTTGCTTTGAGCGGATGAATCTGTGCCGCCCGGTTGGAGGGCGCCACGGTGGTGGTTCGAGTGTAGATAGGTCCGGGTGGTATCTAGGACCTTTTGATGGAGCTATACTCCGGCGGTTATTGTATGATGCAAGTACCTACTTGGAATCAGACAGCCGAGGACTTCGCCTAGATGGCATTCAGGATCCGGTAAGGGCATTATGAGCTCATAGTGAGGCCAAATGGAATGATTAATGCCCTGTTGTCTTCAAGATTTGAGAATTGTGTGTCCCAGTGATACTTGGACGGATTGGGAATGGTGTCCCCCGAGGATATTTTGATTTACTCCCAGAGTGACTTGGAGTAAGAGGAGCACTCGTGGATGTGCTACAATGCTCGTGTGGATGAAGCTGTATGCCAAGTTATTGAGGTACAAGTTTTAGCTTCTGAAGCATACCTTCTTGGGTCGCATTGTGTTAGCCGTAGGGGCGGCGGTGGAAATCCGACCAATATGGATACCATTTGGGCATTGGCCGAGGTCGACAATTATGGTCAAGGTAAGGGGCTTCTTGGACTGGGCAGTGCCAGGAGAGCTTGGCAATCGGATGATGAGACTGATACCAGCGCCAATGCTAGCATTTCCATGTTGGGAGAGAGATCTGCGAGTTTTAGTAATGCCTTCTATTGTGACCGTGGAGTTATCGTTGGGTCATTATTGAGCATTCTGGATCACCCAGATAGGGCCACGGCGTTGGCGGATACCTGGAGCAGGAAAGCTGTCTGGGGTTGAGTTGGATGATTCCACAGCTGGCGCAGTGTGGACTGTTGATGCAAACATGGCTTGTGGTTGTGTCCCTGAGGGTTCCTTTGGATGATAGACCGCGGCTGAGTAGTTCACTCGGATGGTCAAGATTCGGGAGTGACCGAGTGAGGACCCCTCCTTGTTAGGGCTCTTTTCCTTATTGGATAATCGTGTGGGTGTGCTTCGGATTGCCTTGGTTAAGTTGACACAGCTTGTGGTTTGGTGCGTGTTGCACTGGCGGTTATCTTGTTTCCCCCAACTTTTGATGGAACCCCTGTTGTTTTTCATGTCTCAGCTCAGGAAGGTTATGTTTTTGGATCCCTCGACCATGATTGACTCGCCCCATTTGAGATCTAGGAATGTTTGGAGTACGAGGGACGCCCGTTACGAATTCTGACTCGAGAGATGAGAGGATTGCGCAACTAGGCCATGCCGTACTTGCTGTTGTTGTTGTTGTTGAGGAGTAATCACGGGGAGTGAGAGGTGACTTGGGAAGCTAGAGACAGTGATAATGAGTACTTACCCTTGGTGTTTGTGACTCCTGGTGGAATTGAGCTAGTTTCGAGGACGAAACTTTCTTTAGTGGGGGAGGATGTGAGGACCTGGATCCCCACGACGAGATTACTGGTTGACCAGCAGCTCCTGGAGGCCTATGTGGTGTATCGATGGTGTTAGTGCACAATTTGGACACAAGTGATGGACTTCGGGCTTAAAATGGATCACGTGAGTGATCGGGGGACCCCGTCGGATGTTTAGAAGTGGTTTCGCGCAAAACAGATATTAAATTAGACTAAGGGCGAAATTTGGGGTTTAGAACACTTTTTCGGATGCCCTCGGCAATTTTTAGAGTTGGAATTTGGCAAAACGGACAGCGGATTTGGATTCAGCGCGCGAAAACGATGAAAATGGACTATCTACTTGTATTTTTCGGAGCCCGGATGACCTGGCACGGATTTCGAGGTAGAGGTACTGTTCCGGTGGCGGCGGGCGGCGCCGGCGGCGGGGGCAGGGCGCAGCGCGCGGGCAGGCGCGCGGGCGCGCAGGCAGGTGCGCGGTCCACGGGCCGGCGTGCACCGGAGGGCGGACACGTGGCGGATTTTGATAGGCCAGTGCAGTGGACCGAGTCCACGGAGCAGGTGCAGGTCGCCTCGGGATGCGTGCGTGCAGAGATGGCAGGCGGCGCGCCTGCGCGTGCACGTGGGCGCGTTGATGACTTCTCCCGCGCTCGGGCGCGCCACGCGTCGGCATTTCGGTGGGCCACGTGGCGCGAGGTTAGTGGCGGCATCGGCTGTCGCTTGTTATGTGGGTGTCGTGGCGGCCTGTGGGCGTTTCGGGCGCGCACAGTGTTGGGCCGGGTCCAACACTGTAGCGGCCCGATTCTTGCGGGCGCCCGGAAGTTGGGACAAAAGCGGCATTTTCAGATTTGTTTTTCCCAGCCTATAAATAGGCCGAGAACAGGTGGCTTTATCTCTTTCCCTGCTTGGAATCTCGCAGAGCAACCCTCAGCAAGATTTCTCCTCTTTCAGAGCTGGTTCCAACTGTGGATTCCCGGATTTTTTCGTGGCACGCACTTCGAGGTTCCCATTTTTACGGCGCGGCGCGACGCTCGTCCATTTGTGTTCCCCTTCGTCGCATTTCGGTGCGCGAGCTCCCCCGGCCTACTCCGACCACCGTTTTAGGCGATTCTTGCGTCGTTGGATCCGCGACAGACAGAGCTACGATCTTGGTATTTCTGTTTCCCCTAATTTCACACTTTTCGAGGAGTTTTTCCATGCTTACTTGGATGCCATTTTCTGATGGAATTTCTGGACAGCGACACTTTGCCGAATTTTTTATCTCCGCAACCGGGCATCGGATGGAAACGAGCCATTGGACTTTTTTCATCTACTCGACGCGAGGATTGTCACAGTATTTTTATTGGATTTTTCTAAGGCTTGCCCGAAGGTATATTTTTCTCCCTTTATCTGTGCATGGAAATACATATGTGTGGTTGTGTGTTTGTGAGCGCACTGTATTGTAGAATTTGTAACTCAGCCTACAGGGCTCGGAATTTGACATGCAGGTACTCGTTTCGAAGGTATCGACGCGAGGAACGCGATAGTATTTTTGTTGGATTTTTCCGAGTCCGTTCTACAGGTGGAAATTTCACATCTTTGAGGCTGATTTCGCAGATTGTGTATACTTGGAATATTCTTGGATTAAGTGTGACGTTGAACCTTATTGTTGTACCCAGGGGTGTTTGCAAGTGTTGCTGGACCCGTTGGATTTGAAGACTCTGATTTCGGGGTACTTTCAGCTGTTTGGAGCCGAGGCTTTCGCGACATGTACCGAGGATGCAGTTCTGACAGAATTTGGACTGTGAGCGTCTGCGCTCTTCACCGACCCCAGGTTTGCCTTGGATTGAGCACTTCAGGTGGGTAAGCTTAATTTGGTAACTGTTTAAGGTTTTTATATCATGGTGAATGTAAGTGCACATGTGGGGATATCACCCCTCTATGATTGATAACAGACATATTTGTTGTACAACCGATATGAGCGAGAGGTAAGCAAGGAATGGCCTACTTGGGTGAGATTGGTATACCATAGTAGGAATATTTTAGCATGCTTTACTAATATATGTTTCACCCACTTTTATTGTTTCTGAGGACAAAGCATGCTTGCATGGACATGTAGTTAGGCCATCTTTTACTGCTGCACTACTTTTGGAACTTGACTTAGGAGAAACCATGTTATCCTTTTCTCCTTCTTTGGTAGTCAGGCGGTTTGTGTTGCTCGGGTGCAAGCAGGGGTCTGGGGTAGTGTAGCCGGGACATTGGTGTCAGGGACGGGTTGTGCTGGATTAAGGTTGGCAGGGTTTCGCGGTGACCGCGGACTTGGGCGGTTGACCGGAGGTCGGTTATAGGACTTGATTATAGATTGCAGGGTATTGCGGCAACCGCGGATATTGGGCGGTTGACCGGATATTTACTTATGCACCAGATTGGGTATCTGATTTCTCTAGTGGATAGAGTTTCTCACTATTTGACTATTTTTGCATCTGATTGAGGACTGAGGCTTTCTTTAGTGATTGGGCTTTACCACTTTGATCAGAGTCATGATCCAGTCCTGCTGATTTACGATACTTATGATACTTGTTACTGAGGCACTTTACTCGTGTGGGTCGCTCCCCTCGAGTGCCACTCCAGAGTGTGTGATTTACAGACTTCGAGTCCTGAGACTCCCATCCCCTATCGGTGTTATGCGTAGGCTGGCATACCCGATTTGGCAAGCACAACAGGCAGTACCAGTTTTATTGGTGGCATTAGATTGGTTTTATAACAGACATTTGCTTTATTGTTGCACTCGTGTCAAGGGGACCGAGTGGAGTCTAGTAGCTGTGTTTAGACCAGTGCTAGTGTTGTTGGGAACCGTTTGGGGATACGGTGGTCCCAATGTCATTGTGAGTTGTTGACCGTTGTACGAGAGGCATAGCAGGCATGGCAGGCATGGCAGGCATAGCAGGCATGGCAGGCATAGCAGGCATAGCAGGCAGTGCCAGTGATTACTGGTCTATCGATTGGGTCGATTGTGCACTTCATGTGCTGGTGGTTGCATACCATTCTTTGGTTCTCCCCTTTTGGGCATTTAGATAAAGGCATGATAGCTGTTGAGAGTCTCCAGCTTCCTTATTTCAGTCTTTACGGCTTTGGTTAGTTTTTGTCTCTTGGGGACTTAGTGGGCAGACCGTCAGGTCTGGCGGTGGTACCCACTGAGAACTCCTTTTTTGGTGTAGTTCTCACACCCTCTGGGGGTTTTCCCCTCCTTTTTCCTTCCTCTCCTTTGTTTTGCAGAGTCTTAGCGGGTGTTGCTGATTCTGCGGTTGTTGATCGAGGCGAGAGAGTCGCGAGCTAGATCCCTACCCGTCGTTGGAGAGTAGTGGTACCCCCCTTCAGAGGAGATCTTCTTTAGATTAGTTATTTTATTTTCCTCTTTTGAGAGACTGTTGTAATGAGGATGATATGTATTGAGAGCCTGTACACTGATGTATTTATTGTAGATATCTCCCTGTTGAGTTTTGAGCTTAGTATATGAGGATATTGTATGATTATCATTTTTGGGAGATGGACATTGTTGTATTATTTCCAGTTGTACATTGGTTAATTCTAGTTATATAGTAGATTTTCATTTATTGCTCTGATATCTGTTAGTTGTAGTACTTTTCTTGCAGGTAGGACGCTTCGCCTATGCGGGGTTTGGAGTAGGTGGCGGATCTGTTGGCGAGCCCGGGTCGCAGTTTCGACCCCGGGGCGTGACATGGCGGCCTGTCATTGGCCGATTTTTAGCGCACGGTCCACAGAGCAGCGCGGCTGGGTGCACAGACCCGGCGCAGGGACATGTGGCACCGCCTGATTGGCGGGCTCAAGGCGCGCGGTCTACCGGGCGAGCGCGGCGGTGCATGGACCAAGGCGGGCGACACGTGGCAGCCTCCGGTTGGTTGGTGCACGCGGCGCGGTCCACGAAATTCCAAAGTGGGATGCGTGGACCGGGTGTAGGGGACACGTGTCACCTTCTGATTCGCGGGCGCATCGGGCGCGGTGCACGGGGGACATGGCCGGCGGCCATGCCGCGCGACGGCATGGGCGGGCGACCCGTCGGCGGGTTCCCCGGCTGGCCACGTGGCGCCGCCTGATTGGCGGGCGCCAACCGCCTTCCTGTGTGGGGAGGGGCCACGTGGCCGATTCTGGGTGGCCCGAACAGCTGTTTGCTGTTTGTCGGGCCACGTGGCGTCACCGGGTGGTTTCGGGCACAAGCAGTGTTGGGCCGGGCCCAACATTGTAGCAGCCCGAAACATTCGGGCGCCCGGAAATTGGGCCCAAAAGCCCAATGAGAGCTTTTCTTTGGATTTTCCGGGTTGGGCCTATAAATAGGCCATTCATACCCTCTTTAGAGGCTTTTTTCGGGCTTTTTGGACTTAGCACCCCTCATCAAAATTGTTGCTCACCTTGTTGTGCATCTTGCGGAGGAAGCTCAGAATTTTTGGAGGCCGCGGCGTCGACGACTTCGGCATCGTAGCGCAGAGCGACGATATACTGTTGGAGGCCCGTTTTCGTCGCACTTCAGTCTGGGAGGTCTACAGAGCTACCCCGACGGTATTTTTGGACCAGTTTCATGGCGTTGGATCCACGAGAGGTAGGCCTATGTTTTTCATGTTGACCATTTTCTTCAGATCCGAGTTCTTCTAGGGGTTCCTGGTACATTTTTAACCCCCATTGCTACAGGATTTCTCGCTTGACAGCAGCACCTTGCCGGATTTTATTCTCCGCGCTCGAGCATTGGATCGAGACGAGCCTGTACTCATTTTTCATCTACTCGTCGCGAGGAGTATCACCGTATTTTTCGTGGATTTTTCTGAGACCTTCCCGGAGGTATACTATTCCCTTTTTATCTGTGCAAGAGTTTACAGTTGTGTGGTTGTGATTGTTTGTGCACCTGTACTGTGGAATTTGTAACTCGGCCTACGGGGCTCGGATTTGGGCGTGCAGGTACCCGTTTCGAAGGTCTCGACGTGACGATCGTAGTGATATTTTTATTGGAATTTTCAGAGCACTTTCAGCAGGTGAAATAAGTGCATCTTTGGGACTGATTTTCTGTATGTGTGTGCGTGGTTAATTTTTGGGATTTAAGTGTAATTGTGAACTTTGTGATGTACCCAGGAGAGTTTGCGGGTATTGCTGGACCCGTTGGAGTTGGAGATTTGGATTTCCTGGTATTTTCAGCTGTGGGACTTGGACAGTTCAGCTCTTCAGGTGGGTGGCCCGTTTCCAAGATCCTCGGATTGCACATTAATTCTATATGTGTAGGAACAAGCATGATAGGAATAGTGTATTGTTAGCATGCTAGTCTGTGAAAGTTGTATTCCTGTTAAATTCTGATGATCTTGTGATGCTTTATTTCCTACAACTTGTTAATTATTGATATCTTGGAACTTGACCTAGCACCCCCGCCATATACAGCATGTTCAGCCAGACTGTAGAAAACTTCAACTTGGGCTAGGTTTTTATTGCTCTAGACATTCCCACATCACTATTATATATTTCATTCTGGACTTAGCTTTTTTCCTCGCCCGGGTTGTGGGCCGAGAGGTCGGGTTGTTGTGGGATGCATTTACACTCGTGTATGGGGACCGAGTGGAGTTTGATAGCAGTCTGTAGATTAGGGGGTTTCTTTGGGAGCCGTCAGAGTGACAGTGAGTCTCGGCTGTGTAGTTTTTCAGCCTGTGAGTGAGACAGTGTTTTGTTGGTTTCAGCCGATCTTGCTGATCGAGGATTTGGATCATAGCCTGCATGAGCCACATTTGAGCTCGACAGAGATGCGCGGATACTTTACTCGTTGGGGTCGCGCCCCTCGAGTGCCACTCCGGAGTTGGCCCTGATACTTCTATCGTGACTTGTCGACGCATTGTCCCTCTGGCTGGGCCAGTTTTGGCAGTCACGGACACCGTCCCTCTGGCTGGGCCTGTTTTGGCAGTCACGGACGCCCTACGTAAGTCCGGTCCTCCGGGATGTAACGGCAGTAGGTAGGCGCAGGTTTGACTGGACCCGATGTGGCAGTCAGTTTAGATTGGGTGATCTGAGTTGAGGGCTAGTTGTGGCATCATGTTCTTTCTGTTCCACTCTTTGAGCATCTAGATAGAGGCATAGTAGCTGTAGAGTTTACTTTTCCAGCTTTTCCTTTCAGCACTGCATATGTTACTTTATGCCTCTAGTAGACTTAGTGGGCAGACCGTCGGGCTTGTTGGCGGCACCCACTGAGAACTACTGTGGGATGTAGTTCTCACACCCGTCGTGGTGTCTTTTCCCCAGGGACTTCTGCTCTGGTTCCTGCTGCTCCAGTTGTTGATCTGCTCCTTCAGACCGAGGTAAGGGAGTCGCGAGATAGATCCCTTCCAGTCATCCTCTGAGAGAGAGTAGATGTACCCCTTACCAGTTTCTGATTAGAGTGATATGTTGAGTGACCCTTGTAGTGAGGTATCGAGTTGTACCTTTCCTTTACTGCAGTGAGAGACTTTTGTATTTTTGGTGAGGTTGGTTTGTATTATATTGGAGTTGTAGTTGTAATTATCTACTTTACTTTTCAACGTTTTACTTTTTCAGCTCTGATAACTGTTAGTGTAGATGATTCTTTTTGCAGGTTAGTCGCTACGTCTATACGGGGCTTCTCGTATGGGCGGCGGATCTGTTAGCGAGCCCGGGTCACAGTTTCGACCCCGGGGCGTGACAAGAGCCCTCAAGCAACCTTGTTGATCATCTTGTGCTTCATCTTGCGAAGGAGATTCGGAATTTTTGGAGGCCGCGGCATCGACGTCTTCGGCAAGTTAGCGTAGTGCGACGTTCTTTCGTCGGTGGCCCATTTCCGTCGCGTTTCGGTCCACGAGGTCCACAGAGCTACTTCGATGGAATTTTTGGACGATTTTCACGGCGTCGGATTCAATAGAGGTAATCTACGATTTTCATATGTTCTACTCCTCCCAAATTTGAGTTTTTTTAGGGGTTTCTGGTACATCTTTAAGCCCCTATTTTGCTGGTAGTTTTCTTGGACAACAGCGCATTGTTGGATTTTTATCTCTGCACTCGAGTATCGGATTTTGACATGTAAGGACTCGATTGACATCTGTGCAATGCGAAGATCGCCGTCGTATTTTTATTGGAATTTTTGGAGATTATCTCACAGGTGGTATTTGCGCATTTTCAGGACAGATTTTTCAGCAGTTGTAAACTTGGAAATTTTGTGTTGATATATGTTTGGACCATATCTTTGTACCCAGGAGGTGTTTTTGGGTGTTTTGGACCCGTTGGAATTGTGGGAATCCGAGGATTGTCCGTCCCCGTTCAGTTTCAGCCTTTTTGGATCTTGGATTGATATGCGCATCAGGTGGGTTGCCTCGTCTCCAAAATCGGTGGACGGTTCTCTAACTCTATATTTGTTAGCGTGTATGCATATGCGAGCAGTGTTAGAAGCATGTTGTATCAGATAGGATTTTCTAGTGTGGTGATTCTGATCATGTTGATTATTACTTCCTATCTGTGTTGATTAAATATTAGTATTGGACTTGACCTAGCACCCTGTCATAAGTTGCATGTTTCAACCAAACTAGTAGAAAACTCTCACTTGGGCTAGGTTTATTTATGCTTTAGACATCCACACGTTATACTTTATTCCTGGACATAGTGTTATCCTCGCCCGGGTAGTGGGCCGAGTGGTCAGGATTTCTCTTAGAGTAGGATGCATGTTACACTCGTGCTGGGGGGCAGAGTGGAGTCTGGTAGATGTAGCTGGTCATATATCTATGGCGGGAGCCGTTGGGTGAACGGTGGTCCCGGGATGTCTTGTTTGTCTATTTTATGTGTCGCCACTGTGTTAGTGGCAGTAGTATACCAGTGATAGCAGGACCTTGAACCCAGAACCATTTGGACACACACATGATTTTAGTCAACCAATGTTTTCT
>CM054945.1:13263645-13281926 GCA_029168755.2 Tillandsia fasciculata | reverse complement strand
GGGAGCGGTCCGTGTCGTGACAAAGGTGAGTTTCATGGTTTTTCCAGGGGGATGAGTTTGGTAGTTAGTAACCCAGCCTTTTTGTTGGCACCTCTCGGAGCCTTGTGAGGGCGTTGTGTGGGTTGTTTTCCTCGTCATCGGGTTGGATGTTTTGGACTTTTAAAGAATCATTGGTAAGGGTTCTTCTGTCATCCCCCTGATTGAATTGCCGGAATACCCCCGGGCGAGAGGCCATCCTATCTTTCGAGTTCTACCAGACACGCAATCTATCACTTAGGCGCCTTGCGGATGACTTTCGCGGAACTGAGGGAATTTAAGGCACAAGGAGTCTTTCTGAATAGAGGGTTTCATCAGACCGAGTGTGTCACCTTGGGGTGCACCCGTGCGCTTCGTGCGAAAGAAGAACGGAAGCCTACGCCTACGCATCGACTGTAGGGAGATAAGCAAAAGTTACAGTGAAGAACAGTCCGGGATTGACGACCTCTCTAATCGACGGCGAGGAGCACTTACGGATTTTTCTCCGGAATCTCAGGTACCAGAAGCTGTTTGCTAAATTTAAGAATGTGAGTTCGACTTCGCGAAGTGGACTCTCTGGGGCACATTGTGTCAGCAACGGGAACTCGCAGAGAATATGAACGGAACTACCCGACACACGATCAGGAACGGGCAGCAGTCGCCTTCGTTTTAAAGCTTTGGAGACATCACTTTCCTGGAGTTCATCGTAATGTATTTTTCGGATCGCCAGAGTCATACGTTTGGTTCAGATAGAAGGATTTGATTTTTGCGGCAGAGGCATTGGTTTGGAGTTGCTGAAGACTCAGCTTGTCCCTCTTATCACCCCGGAAGGCAAGTGTAGTAGCGGATGTTTAGAGCCGGAAAGGTCAAATCGGGGGGGGGGAATCGCTGAGGCTGAGTACTTAGCGGGACCGATCTGGTCGCGCGACCTGTTGTACCTTGTTGGTCAAGCCAACCCTATTAGAGAAATCCTGGAGGGTCAGAAAAACAGGTGCACAGACTCAGCTTATTCGAGACAAGACCCCCCGGACCATACGGGCGACGCAATACGTTTCGGGGCGGATTGTGCGTGCCCGAGCTGCCAGAGTTGAAGAAAGAGATACTGTCCGAGGCGCACTACGCTCCCTATGCGGCGCATCCAGGTGACACGAAGATGTACAAGGACCTCAAAGCAGATTGTTGGTGGACTAAACCAAAGGGGGATGAATGCAGTTCACTGCCCTGTGTTTAGATGGTTAACACGTAAAGTTCGAACATCAACGCTCAGCGGGGAAAAAACTACAATCTCTACTTCGGTACCAGAGTGGAAATGGGAGCGAATCAGCATGGAATTCATCACGGGTTTTTGCTGCATCGCATAGAGCATGATGCCGTATGAGTCACAATGGATCGACAGACGAAATCGACTCTTTTTTCCACCCACCCGTATGATGTGGACTAGAGACACTCGGCTAGTGTCAAACCTTTGGCAAGGATTCCACAGGCCCTAGAGACTAAACCACACTTCTGCATGGCGTTTCACCTCCAGACCGACGGACAGTCCGAGCAAGTGAACCAGATTCATGAAGAGAGGTGCTCTGAACCTGCCTACTTGATTTTGGGTGACGAATGGTCACTACCTTGAGCTTAGAGAGGACCTGAGCTTCGACGGGAAACACCAGTGGGGACCGTAGCACGAGGGACAAAAGGGTATTTGCGCAACCCGTACGATCCCCTATGGGAAGGTGCTGTGGAGGCAACCAGGAGGAACGTGAAGCGACTTAGGAACGGGAGTCAAAGATGGAGGAGTGCTAATCAGTTTTATTCGCTGCGGACCAGGATTAAGTTTCGAGGACGAAACTTTTTTTTAGTGGTGAGTGATTGTAGAGTCCTGGCATTCCCTTGCCCTTGTATACCTCCCGTTTATTTTGACGGGACTGGTAGGAAAACTTTCCACCGTTTTCTGCATTGGACTGACCGGGGCCGCTAGTATTTTTCTGCGATTGAGCTCGAAGATCGGAGGGCGGCAAAGCGAACGGATTCGGATTCCGACTTACGGATCTTCCGAAATGGGGGTCAAAGCGTTTGCCTTTGAGTGGTGCATTGGAATCCGTGCTAAGGGCCGGCACGCTTTTCGAGGTGTTCGGACGGGATCCTGCTGTGATCAGACTTTCATCTTTTTATGTCAGTGGGTTATTTTATTTATTTGGTAGTATCTCGACCTTTCAGTTTTCTGTTTTGGGTCCTAATTATTTTTTCTTCAGTTGTTAGAAGGGGAGTTGAAATTCGAGAATTTTTGGGCTGATCGTCGGGATTTGCGGGTATTTTTAGGTGGTAGAGCTCGCAAAACGGTGAACGGTGGCGCGATCGGATTTGAATTCCGACCCCGGGATCTCCCAGAAATAATTTTTGAAGTTTTACCATCAGTGTGGGCGCATCGAAAGTCGTGCAGGTGATCGGCACGTTTTTCGGGGTAATCTGGACCCCTCGTTGCATCCCGATTGTGTTACGGCATTTTGGTGTTGGCATATTTCGTGAGTCAAGTCAGTGAGTTGAGTCGGAGTCTTAAAGGATCAAATTGTCAATCAGCAATCAAAGACTTAGAGAAGATTCAACAAGAGCTCAAGTTGACACTCAGTGTCTTGAGTCTTGAAGATTGAAGATGAAGAATTGTGGATCAGTTACATCAATCTCAAGAAGAAAGTATTCAAAAGGATCAGGTATGTTTAACTAAATAATTTTGGTGATCCGAATACTTTCTTATAGTGTAGAAACACTTGGATGATTTTTTAATTGCATAAAAATCAAAAACTGGACATGGGACATGTTCAGGATCCGGATCAGATGATCCAATCCGGATCCCGAAGGGTATTAGTTCATGTGCAAATCCAATCCGGATCCAAGCCTATTCTGATCCGGATCCCGAACATTGGATGTTGCTGAAATTCATGAACGATCCGGATCGGGCCTTGCGATCCGGATCCCGAACCCTTGGATTTCTGGAATCGTCAATCTCGTTACGACGATCCGGATCGCAGTAATCCATCCGATCCGGATCGCCGTCCTGAAAATTTCCAGATAAGGTATGTTTTGATTCTTATCTCTTTCCAAAGGTTTCTAAACTATAAATAGACATTTAGGGTTTCTCAAAAACGTGGGGAGCACGGCCGATCAATTTATAAAACACTTGAGAGCAACCCTAGAGGCTAGGTTTTTATCGTTCTTCTTTATAGCCTCTTTTAGGTCAATTCGATGGTTCTTTCAAGAACATATCTTTTGTCGAATTGATCTAATCTTTGCTTAGAGATTTTTCCCATGGATCTTCATTGATAATCTAAGCAAAGGATCACCATCGAAGCCAATATTCTTACCGGCTGAGTTTGCGTCGTGGATTCGACGTGGCACGTGGATTCGGTGTGTTGAAGGCGTTTCGTGGATTCGAAACGTGTGCTCGTGGATTCGAGTGGCGTTCGTGGATTCGAACGTGTGCAGTGGACGTGCAAACGTTGGAGCGCAAGGTCCGAAGAAATTGAAGGAGGGGTTAAATCCGTGGAGACGGTAATCACCTTGTTATTCTTCTTTCTTAGTGGATTGTTATTGCGTGGACATCCAACCGGTCAGCGCAAGGTCCGAAGAAGCTGAAGGAGGGGTTGAGTCCGTGGAGTCGGTAATCACCTTGTTATTCTTCTATTCTTAGTGGATTGTTATTGCGTGTTGGTCCCGTGGTTTTTCTCCTGGATTGGAGTTTCCACGTAAATCTCGGTGTGTTGATTTTTATTTTCCGCATTGTTTTTATTTTTGCACTGAGATTGGTTTTTATAATATTACACCTATTCACCCCCCTCTAGGTGTTTGATAGTACCTATTTAGATCCTTGTGGATCCTAAATAACTCTACAATTGGTATCAGAGCGGGTTTTAGGTTTATCTATCATGTTGGGTGAAAGTGGTAATATTTTTAGACCTCCTCTTTTTGATGGGACCAATTATGCATATTGGAAAGTGCGGATGAGAGCTTTTCTCATCTCTATTGATGAGCGGGTATGGCAAACCGTTGAATACGGTTGGGTGCATCCTGTTGAGGAAGTAGGAAATTCTACTACCCCAAAACCTCGCTCTAGATGGTCTAAAGAGGAAATCGAAAGATCTTCTTACAATGGGAAAGGTATGAACGCTTTTTTAATTCTCTTTCCTCGACTGAGTTTACAGAATTTCCGCGTGTGAAACCGCGAAGGAAATTTGGGATATTCTCAAAATTACACATGAGGGTACTAATCTTGTAAAAATTCAAAAGCTCCAGATGCTTACAAGTCAATTTGACTCTATTCATATGGAAGAGCATGAATTGTTTACAGATTATTACACTAGACTTCAAGATGTAATTAATACATGTGCTAATTTAGGAGAAAAGATCCCGGAGTCGAAAATTGTAAGAAAGATCTTCGGACTCTTCCGGAACGGTTTAGGGCAAAGGTTACCGCCATTGAAACCGTTAGTCATCCGGATGAGATGAGTGTAGAGGAATTAGTAGGTGCTTTGCAAACTTATGAGATGACTTTTCCTACTAATCAAAATTCTTCCAAGTCTTCTTCTAAGCTTACAGGTATTGCATTCAAATCAACAAAGGAAGAAGATGACGAATCGAGTTCCGACGATGAAATCTCTTTTGCCGATTTTGAAGAACAACTGGCGCGGATCACAAAGAAATTTCGTCGGAAATTTTGGAAGAATCGAACCGATGGATCTTCATCCACGAAATCCATCTAAAGGATCATCGGGTTCTAAATCCTCTAAACTCAAAGGCGTTGCAAAACCTTCTAAAGAAAAAGAAAAAGATGATTTCGAAGGGGAAATCCGATGTTATCGATGCAAAGGCTACGGCCATATTTCAACGGATTGTCCTTCTAAGAAATCATACAAAAAGAAGGCTTTGCAAGCAAAAACTTGGGACGATTCTAGTTACGATGAATCGACCTCAAGTGAAGAGGAAAAAGAAAAATTGTTGCTTTTCATGCCTCTCAAATTCCCTCTTCTAATTTGTGCTTATCATCTTTAGTCACTGACTCTATTCCTTTGATTTTGCATGAAACATCAACATCCGGAGGAGAGTCATCAAGTGAGGGGGAGTCGGACGAAGAAGAACTCGTTGAGGCATACCAACAACTTCTTGCGGAATCAAAGAAGATGGCCAAACTTAACAAGAAGTTGAGGAAGCAACGACATGAAGTTCAAGACGAGAATCAAGCTTTAAAGATCAAACTTCATGATCTCGAGGAGGAACATGGACGGTATTAGATAACAATAAAATCCTCCAAGAAAAGCTAAACCAATCGGAGATGAATGCAAAATCATATATGGACAAGATTGGTTTTCTAGAAAAGCAGTTTGAGGAGATTCATGTCACCAACCAAGCTTTGACCAAGCAAGTTCATGAACTTAAATCCGACATACAAAGGCTTTCAACCGGTTCCAAGAAACTTAATTGTATGTCCGGATTAGGTCAAGCAAGCAAGGTTGGTTTGGGATTTAAAAAGGACCAAACTGTGCATGCTTCAAGTTCCACAATGAAATTGAAAGGAAGAACTTGTCACCTTTGTGGACTTGAAGGACATTTGGTGAAGGTTTGCCCGAAAAAGAGAAAGAAAAATCTTCGGCAACTTCATCTACGGAGCGGACTCAACGGAATCAAAAGACACATCAAGTCAAAGGAGTTCACTCAACCCACCAAAGGTCCGAGCCACAACATCAATCATTCAAGTGGATTATTGCGAGGCAAAGACCTAAGGTGGATCAACAGTCAAAGCTACAACCCCCGGGCACAACGAATCAAGACAACCCAAAATCCAGCGATTTTGGATTCGGAAAGGTGATATCTTTCCTTGTCTTAAGTTCTAAATAGCTTATGACTGTATGTAATGCTTTGATTGGTTTTCCCTTCATATTTTTCTTAATCTTTGCATTACATGGTTTTCAATGCTCTTGTTTTTATACTTTGTTTTTTTTGAACAAAAGGGTTTTAACGAACAAGTGCATTGAATAAAAAGGGCTTCACGTTCATTCACTCCAAATTAAGTTTTCTTGGATTATCAACTTGACTCCTTATTCATAATCTTGAAGACACTTCATTTAGAGGAGTTGTTTAATTGAGCATTGGTTAAATTGACTTTAATTGCATCCTTTCACGCATTTAGAAATTTATTATGCTTTTGATATCATAATATTTCAATGTTGCAATGATCATTTATGTTAATTAATTCATCTTTTAAGTGATCAAAGTCAATTTCTCTCTCAATGATCTCTTGGTATAGTCATTATCTTATTTGATTGCTTAGTCGAGTATGAATGCGAGATCAATTTTTGGTTGAATACCTTATATATTAAATAATTGATAGCCAATTGAGGGGGAGTCAAAGAAAAGTAAAATGCTCAAAAGATGTGGAAAGAGTTACATCCCAATGAGGAGTGTGAAAACTACCACCACATGGAGAAAGAAAGAAAAAAAAAAAAAAAACTCCATGAATGAAAAGCAAATTTATTGTTGATAAAATGCATATTGAAATACTTGACTCAGTCATATTTCATGGTTGGTATAAGGTGGGATTTTTGATAAAGATGCTCAAAGAGCCACTCCTTCAACAGATTGTCTAGATATATTATCTAACTTATCTGGGATTTCAAACATCTATTGATCTTGGTATTTCATTTTCTTTACCAAAATTGATGATTTGATAAAGGCATTACGCATAAGATCATGTTAGATGTAATTGAAGTTGTTCAACTTTAAGAGTTTTAATTTTCATAAATTTTCGTTTCATTTTTGAGTATTTTTGATAGATTTGGTATAATCTATTTCTTGTTGCATGAAACGATGACTTTTGTTTAAAGTTGATACGCTAAAGTGCTTACATACTCTTTCTGGTTTTTATTTTTCTAAATTATTCTAATGAAAGAAATTTTGGATTGAATGACATCTATGTGAATTCATTGTTCTTCAAAGCACTTAAATGGATTTCTTGATGGAATACAAATCGGTATTTGAAAAGTTTCCAAAATCTGGATTTGTTTCAAGAAATTATTTAATTTTTGCTTTCTGGTACCGGTACGCAATCTGCATTTTTGGTATATACCGGAACTGAGCTTTTATCTCTCTTTCTCTATGAACTAATTTCCTTTTGTCTAGTATGTTCACTGTTTGACAATTTGTGACAAAAAGGGGGAGAAGAGAAATGATGGAGATGAGATCATCAAGAGAGGACAAACGAAAATGGAAAAATGGGGGAGAACGGAAAATGATGATCGTATCACAAAGGGGGAGAACATAGATGCTCAAGAACATGGAGAACATGGAGAACATGTTAGAGAGATGTCAAGAACATGGAGAGAGAGCTCAAGATAGGGGGAGATAAAGAAAAATTGAAAGAGCCGAAAAACAAAAGAACCAAAAGGACGAATCAAATGTAGGATTTTAATTTCTAACGACTAACGTTTGATTTTGTTTGGAGTTTTGTTTTGCAGGAATTACATCACTTTAAGACTCCAAGTCCTAAGTCATAGAGTATGTTCTAGGACTGTTTGGTTCAAATGTAATTTTGTATTTATTGGATCTTTCACGCAAAGAAAATCAATGTTTTGGTGATGACATTGAATTTCGATTTTTTGGTTTAAGATGAGTGACTTGAGCGTTTTATGTATTTTTGGGTTTTGTCACGAAATTGCCAAAGGGGGAGATTGTTACGGCATTTTGGTGTTGGCATATTTCGTGAGTCAAGTCAGTGAGTTGAGTCGGAGTCTTAAAGGGATCAAATTGTCAATCAGCAATCAAAGACTTAGAGAAGATTCAACAAGAGCTCAAGTTGACACTCAGTGTCTTGAGTCTTGAAGATTGAAGATGAAGAATTGTGGATCAGTTACATCAATCTCAAGAAGAAAGTATTCAAAAGGATCAGGTATGTTTAACTAAATAATTTTGGTGATCCGAATACTTTCTTATAGTGTAGAAACACTTGGATGATTTTTTAATTGCATAAAAATCAAAAACTGGACATGGGACATGTTCAGGATCCGGATCAGATGATCCAATCCGGATCCCGAAGGGTATTAGTTCATGTGCAAATCCAATCCGGATCCAAGCCTATTCTGATCCGGATCCCGAACATTGGATGTTGCTGAAATTCATGAACGATCCGGATCGGGCCTTGCAATCCGGATCCCGAACCCTTGGATTTCTGGAATCGTCAATCTCGTTACGACGATCCGGATCGCAGTAATCCCGATCCGGATCGCCGTCCTGAAAATTTCCAGATAAGGTAGGTTTTTGATTCTTATCTCTTTCCAAAGGTTTCTAAACTATAAATAGACATTTAGGGTTTCTCAAAAACGTGGGGAGCACGGCCGATCAATTTATAAAACACTTGAGAGCAACCCTAGAGGCTAGGTTTTTATCGTTCTTCTTTATAGCCTCTTTTAGGTCAATTCGATGGTTCTTTCAAGAACATATCTTTTGTCGAATTGATCTAATCTTTGCTTAGAGATTTTTCCCATGGATCTTCATTGATAATCTAAGCAAAGGATCACCATCGAAGCCAATATTCTTACCGGCTGAGTTTGCGTCGTGGATTCGACGTGGCATCGTGGATTCGGTGTGTTGAAGGCGTTTCGTGGATTCGAAACGTGTGCTCGTGGATTCGAGTGGCGTTCGTGGATTCGAACGTGTGCAGTGGACGTGCAAACGTTGGAGCGCAAGGTCCGAAGAAATTGAAGGAGGGGTTAAATCCGTGGAGACGGTAATCACCTTGTTATTCTTCTTTTCTTAGTGGATTGTTATTGCGTGGACCCAACCGGTCAGCGCAAGGTCCGAAGAAGCTGAAGGAGGGGTTGAGTCCGTGGAGTCGGTAATCACCTTGTTATTCTTCTATTCTTAGTGGATTGTTATTGCGTGTTGGTCCCGTGGTTTTTCTCCTGGATTGGAGTTTCCACGTAAATCTCGGTGTGTTGATTTTTATTTTCCGCATTGTTTTCTATTTTTGCACTGAGATTGGTTTTTATAATATTACACCTATTCACCCCCCTCTAGGTGTTTGATAGTACCTATTTAGATCCTTGTGGATCCTAAATAACTCTACAGATTGATTTTAGTTGTGTTTTGGGGATTTAGGTTTTTCCCGTTTTTTTTTATTTGGGCGTTAAGTTTATTTGGGTGCCTGCGGGGGGAAAACCCAATTCCTTTTCCCTCTTCTCAAGAAATCGACGGAGGGAGCCAAAACCGAGAAAGGGAAAATCGCCCATCCTCTGCGGGATCGATCGGGCGTGGAAAGGACGATCCTCCTTCTTCCTCCTCCTCCGGCGGAATCAAGGTGAGCGGTTCGAGTTTTTCCTTTTTCCTTTTTGCAATTTCTGTGGGGTCGAGGATTTGGGTGTCGGTTGCTCGGGTGTTGTGGGTGATGCGTGTTGTTAAACGGGAGGCCGCCACCGCCGTTGTTAAACGGGAGGCCGCTGCCGCCGTTATCGTGTCAACGGGGTCGTCGCCGCAGTCGCCGGGGACGCGTGGTCGCAACCGGAGCCGAAAAAGACGAAGAAAAACGTAAAATAAAGCAAAATCCGTCGCGCGGTCCACGGGACCAGCGTGCACCCGGTGCAGGAAATGGCGACCCAATGTCATGAACCCGGTGCGCTTCAGCCATGCACCAGCCCGGCGCGGTAGCGCGGTGCACGCACTGGGCGTGCACCCGGTGCGCGCCGCAGCACCCTGCAGCCGTGAGCCCGGTGCGCGCCCCGCCCGTGCACCGGCCCGGCCCAACTCCCCTGGTGCACGCTTCCTGGGTGAGCCGGGTCTGCGCCGCCGCCTCCACTGCGCTGTGAACCCGGTCCACGCCTGGACCCGTGCACCAGCCTTCAGCCTATGAGTACATAAACTCCGTTTTTGGCCCGTTTTGCCCCGTTTTTGAGTGTTTTTGACCACGACGATGTTATTAACGATACTTCTATTGTAGTTCTTTTCGGGCACAAGGTGGGAGCGTTTTAACTGAAGTTTCCGCACACCTTCTTCGCGTTTCAGGTGGGTACATCTTTAGAACCCCTTTATGTACAATCTCGTTACTGTCATGATTATCATGTGGTGTGTACTCGGTTCATTATTGTTGGTCTCATTCTGGGTACTTGGTTCATTATGGTGGGTTTTATTTTGGTACTTAGCAACGAATTCCGGCGGTCGCTTTTATTCTTAATTTTACATCACGTTGCTAACATGATAGTGGGTACACCCTTAGAATCCTTTTATGCGCAATATCGTCATATTAATGTTTATTATGTGGTGGGTTTTCTTCGGGGTGTTTAGCGTCGGTTTCCGGCGGTCGTTTTCCTTTCGATAGTACATGCTCGCGGGTTACCTTCGAGTACACGTATTATTGCTTTACTTTTGATTATACATGTTAGCGGGTTACTTTCGATCACACATGTTGCGGTTTTACTTTCGATTATATATGTTGCCGTTTTACTCTTGTTATATATTTTGAGGCTAACATGATGGTGGTTATGGTTACTTGGCTCGAGGCTGCAGCACGCGCACCCGCGGTTTGGCCACCGCAAAGGGTGCGCTTTTCCGGAAAAGTGGTCTATGACCCGTGTATACCCACGAGGTGACGTAGTGGGGCCCCTTATTAGTTGTGGGGTTGAGGCGCCGAGGTGCGAGCGGTGCGACCCGTCGGTTTAGTTGCCCGACGTGGTCGGATTTTTGCAGGAACGGTACGACCCGTCGGTTTAGTTACCCGACGGGGTCGGATTTTGCAGGTACGGTACGGCCGTCGGTTTAGTTGTCCGACGGGGCCGGGTATAGCAGGACACAGGTGTACAGGTTACCGTTCCCCCCTTGAGAGGGTGGTTGCTCCGGTTGTCTTCACGGTTTGTTTTATTATTTTCTCCTGCTCTGCTATTATTAGTCACTGACTTCCCACTTCGTGACAGGGTTCAGGCGAGAGGAGAGGTAGGCGGCGGTGAGGACGGGGCGGAAGCAGCTGGGTCGTTGGGGACCCTGGATTGTATTTCCTCTTTCCTTCTGGCATTTCATTTACATTGTAGTTAGGTGTGAGGTTCTCGATACCCTCGTGGGGTCGACAAGGATGTCGGTATTTTGTTATCCTCTTATGCATTACTTTTCCTTTTATTTCTGTTGGCCATTTGAAAAAGAAAAAGGCAAAACCGAAGAAAAGATTTGCGAAAACCGTTTTTAAAATCTAAGTGTCGTGTGGGCACTGGTTTCAAAACCCTGTGGATTTATGGATTGCGAAACGAATTTCAAAACTGGGGTGTCGTGTGGGCACCGTTTTCAAAACCTTGTGGATTTATGCTGATTTTGAAAACTAGTCTTCAAAACGTAAGTGCCGGGTGGGCGCTCTTTTAAAACTGTAGATTTATCCTTTCCGAACTGATCGGCTGTGTACCTTAATGAATTAGAATGCTGGTTGTATGTTAACAATTGTTGTGATTGAATGGTTGTATATGTTTGGGTTATGTACTGAATGCTACGCCGTGCACATACAGGGGGGGGCTCTGTCCGTTTACAGAGAGATCCTGTATGTGCGGCGGGTCTGGGCACGCGCCGGGGAAGAGGGGTTTCCTTACTTTCAAAAAAAAAAAAAAAAAATCTTTCGTCGAACGTACGACTTTTGCAAACCGTTTCCGCTAAAACAAACCCCCGGGGCGTAACACCCCGCGCGGATGCCGCCGCCCGTGGATGCCCTGCGCGGCCCGAAACTGCGCGGTGTGCGTCCGCGGGCGGCTCCCGCGTGGCGCCCGCCTGCCGCGCGGGAGCCCCACGCGGCGTGCGCCCTCACGGCGCCCGCCCGCGTGCGCCCCGCGCGGCATGCGCCCGCCCGCGGGCGCCCCGCGCGGCGCAAGGCCGCGCGGTTGCGCGCCCGGGGCAGCGCCGCCCGCCCGTGAGTGCCCCGCGCGGCGCATGGCCGCGCGGTTGTGCGCCCGGGGGCGGCGCCCGTGCGGCGCCGCCCGCCCGCGGGCGCCCCGCGCGGCGCAAGGCCGCGCGGTTGTGCGCCTGGGGGCGGCGCCCGCGCGGCGCTGCGCGGTTGCGCGCTCGCGGGCGGGGCCCGAGCAGCGCTCGCGCGGTGCCCGAGCAGCACCCGCACGGTGCCCTAGCGGCACCGCATGTCGTTCGCCCGCCCACTCTGTGCCCTAGGTCGCGCGGTGGTGGCGTCGGCAGGGTCGGCGATGACGTCGGGGACAGAGACGGCGATGGAGACAACGAAAAAGACACCGTAAAACCCCCAAAAAACAACGAAACGAAAATCACTTACCGAAATTCCCGACGGGGGAGTCGACCGATCGCACACCTAGTCTCCGGTACGTTGTTCGGGGTGATCGGATTCCTCCGTCTCTTCCTCTTTCTTTCTTTCTCCTCCTCCGGTTAGGGTTCCATCTTTTCCTTCTCTTTTTCTCCCGCGTTCTCTCCGTCTTGGGTTTCTCTTTTTGCGAAAAGTGGGATTTTTCCTTTTCGTACGTACAAATAAATCCCCCCTTTTTAAAATCTATCACCGAATAATTAATTTCTTAATTAATTAATCATATGGGATAATCCAAAATTCCTCAAAAAGCGTGCAGAATATTTTGCACGGATTTCGATGCACGCTAAAACACCGCAACTGTAGAAAGCCTATTCCGGGAGATCCGTACGTCGGATTTCAGATCCGATTGCACCGTCGATCATTATTTTCGTGTTCTTTCACAAAAAATACTCATGCAACACACCGACCGACTTACAGAAACTCGATAATTTCGATCCACTAATAGGAGTACTTTATTAGAAGGAAGGTAAAACATCACTAAAAAGTCGTGTCATTACACCACTCACACTTTATAGGAAGTTTCGTCCTCGAAACTTAATTACAACTCTCGCTAAACAACTTGGAAAAACATTCCTTCTTTTTCGATTCCAGTTCCCACGTCGCTTCGCGCTCTTCGTGGTTGCTCCACTGGACATTTACATAGGGGATGGTCCGATTGCGCAATTTCTTAACCTCTCGTGCCAAGATCCGCACCGGTGTCTCCTCGACGCTTAAGTCCTCTTGTAACTCGATAGTGGAAGCATCCAGGGCGTGAGAGGGGTCGGGGAGGTACTTCCGGAGCATTGAAACGTGGAACACGTTGTGGACTCGATCGAGGTTCGGCGGCAAGGCCAACCGGTACGCCACCGGGCCCACGCGCTCTAGGATCTCGAACGGTCCCACATACCTCGGACTTAACTTCCCTCTCAGGCCGAAACGTCGGGTCCCCTTTGATGGCGAAACTCGGAGCAACACGTGCTCACCCACCATGAATTCCAAATCCTGTCGTCTATGGTCCGCGTAACTTTTCTGTCTGCTCTAGGCGGTCAGCAGCCGTTGTTTGATCAGACTCACCTTTGCCTCGGTCTCCTCCACTAAATCGGGGCCCAAAAACATGCGCTCTCCCAAGTCGTCCCAGCATATTGGAGACCGACAGCGGCGCCCATACAGAGCCTCGTACGGCGCCATTTGAATGCTGGCTTGAAAACTGTTATTGTAGGCAAATTCCACAAGGGGTAGGTATCGAGACCACCCTTCGCCCAAGTCAAGCACGCATGCCCGGAGCATGTTTTCGAGGATTTGGATCACCCGCTCCGATTGTCCGTCAGTTTGCGGGTGAAAAGCCGTGCTGAAGTGCAGTTTGGTTCCCATTGCTCGTTGCAGGCTCTGCCAAAAGTTCGACACAAATCGCGTGTCCCTGTCCAACGTAATGGACGCCGGTACTCCATGCAACCTCACTATGTCATTAATGTATGTTTGCGCCAGTCGTTCCCGAGTCCACGTCGTATGTATGGGCAGGAAGTGGGCCGATTTCGCCAAACGATCCACTATGACCCATATCGCATTATGTCCTTGTGGCGATCTCGGGAAGCCGGTCACAAAATCCATCGTAATCATCTCCCACTTCCATTCCGGCACCGGCAGCGGTTGTAACTTCCCTGCTGGGCGTTGATGTTCGGCCTTTACTTGTTGGCACACCAGGCAATGTGCCACGAATCGGGTCACGTCTCCCTTCAATTTAGACCACCAGAAGATTTGCTTTATATCCTTGCACATCTTCGTTCCCCAGGATGCGCCGCATAGGGGGCAGTATGCGCTTCCCTCAGGATTTTCTCTTTGAGTTCCGGTAGGTCAGGCACACAAATCCGTCCTCGGAATCGTATCGTGCCGTCAGAGCTTATAGTGAAATCACCCCCTTGGTCAGCGGGTATTCTGTCTCGCACAAGCTGTAACTGCCCATCGGTCGATTGCTCTTTCAAAATCCTGTCCAGCAAGGTGGGTCTGACCACTAGGGTCAAGAGTTGTGCGACCGTGCCCGCTGGTACCACTTCCAGTCTTAATTGCGAAAACTCTGCAATCAGATGGTCCTGCTGGGTGATAGCACTTACACCTGCTCCTTCTGCCTGCCCCTTGGGGCTCAAGGCGTCGGCCACCACATTTGCCTTCCCCGGGTGATAGTAGATCGACAAGTCATAGTCTTTTAATAGCTCGAGCCACCGCCTCTGCCGCAAGTTTAGCTCCTTCTGGGTGAAAAGGTACTTGAGACTCTGATGATCGGAATACACGTTGCAGTGTGTCCCATACAAATAGTGTCTCCACAGCTTGAGGACAAACACAACTGCTGCGAGTTCCAAGTCGTGCACGGGATAATTCCGCTCGTACTCCTTAAGTTGCCTTGACGCATAGGCTATGACCTTACCCCGTTGCATAAGCACACCTCCGAGACCGTTTCGCGACGCGTCACAGTAAACCTCATAGTCCTCCCCAGGTTCCGGTAAGGCGAGAACCGGGGCCCGTGTCAATCTATCCTTAAGTTCCTCAAAGCTCCTTTGGCACTGATCCGTCCAGATAAATTTCTCTCCCTTTCGGGTTAGACGATTCAAGGGGGTGGCTATTTTGGAGAAGCCTTCCACGAAGCGACTGTAGTACCCTGCCAGACCCAGGAAGCTTCGAACCTCCGTTACTGTTGTCGGTCGGGGCCAATCCGTTACAGAGTCTATCTTCCTCGGGTCTACATTAATTCCAGACGCCGAAATAATGTGCCCCAAAAAGTCCACCTCGCGGAGCCAAAACTCACATGTTTTGAGTTTGGCATAGAGTTTCTGATCCCGGAGGGTCTGAAGGACTATACGTAGGTGCTCATCATGCTCCTTATCCGTACGGGAGTAGATGAGAATGTCATCGATGAAGACCACTACAAATAAATCTAGAAAGGGTTTGAACACCCTATTCATCATGTCCATAAATACTGCTGGGGCATTGGTGAGCCCGAACGGCATTACCGTGAATTCGTAGTGGCCGTAGCGTGTCCGGAAGGCCGTTTTGGGGATGTCCTCACCCCTAACTCTGAGCTGATGGTAGCCGGACTGCAGATTGACCTCTCGTTCAGGTGACATCCCGGGGAGTTCCGTCGAAAATTCATCCAGAAATTCCCTTACGATTGGGATGTCAAATCTAACCTGGACTGCGGTCCCACGCGATCTATTGGTCTGCTGGGTTCCTAGTTGCAAGGAAAAGGGTGGGGCCCATTTAATCCTTACATAACCCCTAACAGATCTCACTAAGAACGATAGGATTCCTACCCCCGAAACCCGCCCGCGCCGTAGGCCGGGGAGGGTTCGACTAATACCTAAGGATTTCTCCCCCAATCCACACTAGGCACGTCAGGGAGTAGGGGAAAGGAAGAGACAAGAGAAAAAGAGAGAGCCGGACGAGGGTAGTAAGCTTAGGTGTAACCGGTGTTCCTAAACAAAGGGGAAACAGAAGTTACCTGCTGTCACTTGTTCTGAGACATCGCGTCTTCCACCGTGGTAGTCCGGGGAGTCCGTCCACAACCCTCAGGCCAGCGACGTACGGCGTGGCGGGGAAGGGACTTGGTGTCGTGAGAATCCGCCGTGTGCTGGTCCCCGGGTAGATCCTCCTTCGGGATAGGGGCTGCAATACCCTCTCGTCCTTCCGGCTGCGGCGTTGCGGTAGTAGTGGCTAGTTCTGGGGGGCATGAGGCACGGGTATGGTCCGGCTGGCCGCATTTATTGCAATGGGAGTACTTCCAAAGGCATCTCGTCACTAGGTGTGCCTTCCCGCAGATAACGCAGGGTTCCTGTAGCGGTTCCGGGCCTCCCGTTGGCACTTGCCCGTCTTTTTGTGCTTTCTTCGGGCATTGGTTTGCCTGGCTCCTTGGGTTGGGGCCCCCTTGCGGAGCGGGGGCTGCAGCCTTCTCTGGTTCGTTGGGTTGCGGCGCCGGGGTAGTGGTAGCCGGCTTCTAGGGGCATGTGAAATGTGAGTGGCCCGGCTTGCCGCACTAAAAGCAGTGACCATCCCTCCAAGGGCAGCCCATCAGTCGATGCGCACCACCACAAATGACGCACGGCTTCCACTGTGGTTCGGGTCCTTCCTTCATCGTCTGCCCAAATTTCTGTTCTGTCTTTGGGCGCTTAGTCGCCCGGCCCTTCTGAAAGGGGTCCTTCGACGGACCGGGGTAGTGGTATCTCTGGCCCCGATGTACCCCGGGGTATCCCTGCCGAGCACGTGCTTCGGCGAGTTCTTGCTCCGCTCGCATGGCCAAATTGACCGCCTCATGGAAGGTGGGAAAATCTGCAGGTGGCATTCCCCAAAAGGTGTCGTCCCTGGCGCCGTGCTGGAAGCGGTCGATACCCTCAAAGTCTTGTGCCAGTATCCACAGGCGTTTGGTGAGGGTCAGCAGTTGCCCCGCCACGTCACGCAGCTGGTTGCGGAGCAGGCGATTCGCTGCGGCTGCGGGGTCCATCCTGTCTATTAAAAAATTAGCGCTTGATGACCGAAACCCGGTCGTTATCTGTGTACACAAAGAAAACACGTCAATCCTAACATTACCGACCTAGCACATTGGTCTATGGACACACCGAAATTAAACCCCTTTTTACTCCGTACACTCACGATCTACTGCACCTACATCTTGGTTATCTCATATTCAATTTGCTTGTGGCATCATGCACTGTGGATGTGGGTCACCGACTACTGTGGTTAAGGTTGTTTCTCTTTGATACCATTTAATCTGTCACGCCCCAGAGGTCTAAGGATAAGCGGAAAAGCACATATATTTTTTTTCTTGAAATACGACCTCGCCTACCGGTGCGTGTCAGACCCACCACATATACAAATTCACTCTTCAAACGGACAGAGTCTCCTTTGTATATGCACGGCGTCCCATTTACAATAACATCCTTTAACCACACAGTCACAGAATACATAGCAGGGAAGAATTAAAACTACGGGTTTTGCAAACGGTGTCCACACGACACCCAAGTTTTGAAAACGTTTACACATCTACACTAAAGCGGCTACATCTTTTTGAAAGGATAAATCCAGAGGTTTACAAAATTGTGCCCACACGGCAGTTGGTTTTGGAAAGCATTTTCGCAACCATTTGTTTGTTATAAAACATGCCGCATACAAGTCCACAAAAGTATATCCAATCTACAGTGCTAACTAAATAACTATTCAACATTCAACATAATCCACATTCAAACAAATTAAACTAACAGATAAACTAAAAGAGAAATGAGATAAACAAAAAAGAACAACGTAGCAAGCCTCCTACAGCTAAGGTCCTCTCGACGCAGTCTCACCACCATCTCGGCTACTACCCCTAGTCAGACCTGTCACGGAGTGGGTAAAGTCAGTGACAAATAAAGTAGATGATTTAACATTTAACATTAATTTTAAAACAAACCGATTACATCGGAACCTTTCGCTTTTCCACCTCATGTGTCCACATCACTTGATTTAATTACAACTGGTACCTGTCGGGGAGTCGACGATCTCCCCTCGTGCACAATTACTTTACTTACGTGATGCTTTTAACCCCTTCACGGAGCTAGTGCGGCACTTTTAGCTGTCGTGAAGAGGTCCCCACTGGCACCTACACAAATCGTGGGGCACACGGGTCATTCAGACCACTTCTCCGGAAAAGTACACCCATGCGGAGGCCAATCCGCCTGTGTACGTGCAGCATCCAAAAAAATGGTTTGCCGAAGTCGGCGTGTATCAAGCACCGCGACCCTCAGTCGCCACAATTTAATAATGAAAGAACAATACAAATTCATGCGAAAGGTTTAACAGTTCATCTACTTTATTAGACAGGTTATTAAGTCTTTTATGATGATATGGTGCACTTATTGCACTTGTTGCACTTATTGCAAGGGTACCCACCTGGTTGCGGGAAGATCGGAGCACTTGGATCTTTCGCACACTCCCGCTG
>CM054945.1:13191145-13251145 GCA_029168755.2 Tillandsia fasciculata | reverse complement strand
TTTGATAGATGTTCAGTTGTTGGTTTAACTTTAGCTACTTTTCTTTACTGCTCTGATACATGTTTAACTATAGATCTGACTTTGCAGGTTAGATGTTTCGCCTATGCCGGGTGTCACGCCCCGGCGTCGAAACTGCGACCCGAGCTCGCCAACAGATCCGCCGCCCATACGGGAAGCCCCGTATAGACGAAGCGACTAACCTGCAAAGATCAACTATACTATACAGATATCAGAGCTGAAAGTAAAACTGCTAGAAATAAAACTATATACAAACCAAGATCTCAACAAAAAACAATAATCTCTCGAGCAGTAAAATAAATACAACTCTATACCTCACTACAAAGTTCTCTCAACATGAACTCTCAAAAGTAATAAGGGTACATCTACTCTCAGGGCGACGACTGGTAGGGATCTAGCTCGCGACTCCCTTACCTTGATCAGAAGAAGCAGCAACAGGAGCAACTGGAACAGGAGTAGAAGTCCCTGTGGGAAAAGACACCACGACGGGTGTGAGAACTACGTCCCAAGTAGTTCTCAGTGAGTGCCGCCAACAAGCCCGACGGTCTGCCCACTAAGTCTACTAGAGGCATAAAGTAACAATAATAATACTGAAATGAAAGGGCTGGAAAAGTAACTCTACAGCTACTATGCCTCTATCTAGATGCTCAAGAAAATGAAACAGATGGAAACATGATGCATCTACTAACTCACACAGTACAGTCACCCAATCTACACTGACTGCCGCATAGGGTCCAGTCCAACCTGCGCCTACCTACTGCCGCACATCCTCAACAGGACGGGACTTACGTAGGGCGTCCGTGGCTGCCACTAACTGGCCCAGCCAGAGGGACTGCGTCCGTAACTGCCACTAACTGGCCCAGTCAGAGGGACGGCGTCGACAAGTCGCGATACAGAAGTAACATATCCACCCCGGGCGTGGCTCTCGAGGGGAGCGAACCCACCGAGGAAAAAGGTATCCGCGCACTCTGTCGAGCTCAAAGTGGCACTGCAGGCTATAGTCAAAATCCACGCTCACGCTCTGAACGGAAAGACTCAGAATCCACAAACATCTCGCACAACAGTCGGAGCACTCTCGACGACTCAGCTGATCAGCTCACGCGAAACACGAGACACAAGCCTCACCAACAGTTCACAGCACAACACACTGGATGGAGATACTCCACAGCCAGGACCACCGTCCACCAGACGGCTACCACGACAGAACACTAAACTCACAGGAAAGACCGACACCATAAGGGTTCGAAAACCCGATAGGCCGGTGCTTAGAACCCTATCAAACAAGAACAGACTCTAGGCTCCGCCTATCGAAGTTCCCGACCCCTTATAGTTCGGGAACACCACAACCTCGGTACAACACGCAGAAAACACCAACCAGGGCCCGGAAGTCCCGGGGGACCTACACCTACAACCCTATCAAACAAGAACAGGTTCCAGGCTCGGCCCCCGTGGCTTTCGTCCCTACAAAGGAACGGCCCCTAGAACCCAGACCACTCGAATCCTTTCGAGTGGGGAGATTTACAGGAAAAGGTGACATCTGTTATTGAAAACCATTTTAATCTGGAAGAAATCCATATTTAATGATTTTAGTTCTTTTTAGAAAAACAGTTATAAAACAAGTGCTTTACCCAAACCCCGAAGGGCTGATGCCTTTGTCCAATCAAACAAGAACAGACTCCAGTGGCCCTTCGATGCTTGGAAGAAAACATTAGTAGACTAAAAATCATGTGTATGTTAAAAAGGGTTCTGGGTTCTAGGTCCAGCTAACACTAGTAAACTACTGCCACTAACACAGTGGCGACAACCTAAACAGGGGAAAACAAGATCTCTCGGGTCCACCGTTTACCCCAAACGGTTCCCGATACAGACAAGCGAACCACTACATCTACCAGACTCCACTCTTCTCCCAAGTATGAGTGCAAATGCATCCCACACTAAAAAGAAGTCCCGACCGCTCGGCCCACTACCCGGGCGAGGATAACACTAAGTCCAGGAATGAAACATAGAGTGTGGATGTCTAAACATAAATAACCCTAGCCCAAGTGAGGGTTTTCTACTGGTCTGGTGACCGAGCGCTGCGGACCGGCCCAATCACAAGCCGCCACGTGGCAGCCGGCGGTCCACGGCCCCTCCCATGCACCGAAATTCAGCGAAAACTTCCGAGAGTCCGTTTTTGGGCATCCGGACTCAGAATCAAACAAGCAAATAGCCGTTTTCAAGCGTTTTTCCGCGCTGAATCCAAATCCAACCTCTGTTTGGCCCAAAACCATTTCGAAAATTCGGCAAATGCAGCCGAAGGCCAATCCAGCTGTGGATAACACACAGGGTCCATCTGTGGCATCTCTTTTATGCACTATGGGCCAGATACACCAACACTAGGTGTTCTACACCAGGGTTCATGGGAGAAGCAACACGGGGGTCAGGGTCACCACACCGGGCCTCTTGTAGTGGCGACAGATCTGTTGGCGAGCCCGGGTCGCAGTTTCGACCTCAGGGCGTGACAGATTAGAGTGGTATCAGAGCCTAGGTCGTAGATCATTGAGGACTTAGTAACCCTATGCCTTGGTTGAACAGTAAGATGACTGTTGTGAGATACGTGACTTTAGCGAGAGTCCTGATTGAGTTGTAACTCCCCTAGAGGATTGGGGTGAGTGATTTTGCATGTTTATTCTCTTAAAGTGGTTATGTTGGCTGCAGATAACATAATGCTTTATAAGGGATAACATGTTTTAGACTTTCGCTTGATCGGGTTGAGTGTTTGTTGTATTCTGACGTTTGGTTTTGTTGCAGCTATTTACGATGCCTCTGAGATGTCGTGCAGTGACGAGGGCACATCCTATTTCTGATAAGGAGCCCGAGCAACAGGAGGCAGAGCAATCAGAGTAGAGCGAGACCCAGGAGTTGCGGGCCCATATGGCTCAGATGTTTGAGGCGTTGCGGCGCCAAGAGGAGAATATGGAGCGCATGATGCACATGTTTGAGCAGAGAGTTTCCCCTACAGTACTACCAGCGGCATCTCCAGCTGCGGCATCGCCGATTTCGGTTCCGATGGCACCGTTGCAGGGGAGGAGTAGTGGTATCTGACCGACCGGTTGACTTAATTTTGTCAGCTTCATCCCCCACAGTTCTCACGATAAAGCTCGGAGCCTTGGGAGGCGGAGAACTGGATATCGGCTATGGAGAAGCTATTCGAGAACTTCTTCGTGGAGGAGAAGTATCAGGTGCATTTGGCTACTCACTTTCTGGAGAAGGACGCTGAGACTTTGTGGTATCGAGTTCGTCTGATTGGACCCCCGGGAGTTCAGTTGCTGACCTGGGATGAGTTTCGTGCTTTGCTACTCGAGACCTTCTTTCCCGACAGTATCAAGCAGAAACTAGAGGGTGACTTGAGACACTTGCAATAAGGGAGTCGGCCACTACAGGAGTATGTTCGTGAGTTTATGCGGTTGTTGAGCTGCGTACCCTATGTTGGATTTGTTCGAGAGGGGACTGCATCGGGACATCTATCAGTTTGTGCATTCCCAGCGATTGCCAAATCTGGATTCGGCGGTTAACCACGCCCTGTGGGTTGAGCAGGGATCAGTGGTATTAACCGAGAGGGACAAAGCGCCACGGGACAGCTCTGGAGAGAAACACCCAACATCGTTTGATGTGGGACAGTCCAGCAGATCGGGACCTCCGAGACCGCCACGATTTCAGTCTCAGGGTCGTGGGTCACAGAGGGGATGGAGGTCAAGAGGTTAATACCATCGAGGCACCAGCAACAGCATCAGAGGCGTCAGGATAGATGCGTCATTTGCGACGGACCTCATACACCCCAGTAGTGTGATCAGCGTCAGTGCTGGTGCTATCGCTGCGGACAGACAGGGCACTACTCGTCATCCTGCCCGAGGGCCGAACTACCAGTTCCATCATCAGCATCGACCCCTCCCACGCCTTTGTAGGTAGCAGGAGCCTCGTATAGTTATGGCCAGGCAGATCGGGCCACCTCATCACGACAGCCGGACAGACGACCACCTCCGAGCAGGCGAGTGTACGCCGCTCAGATGGGGGACTCTTCAGCAGCCGACCAGGTGGTGATAGGTATTGTTCTGATCTTCTCTACTCGTACTAGAGCATTATTCAATACTGGAGTATCTCATTCATTCATCAGTGCAGCATTCGCATCATTGCATGGGCTAGAGATAGGATCGTGTGCACGTGAGGTGCGGATTCCCGATCACATTTTGCACGTAGATGAGTGTTGTCGGTTCTGCCCAGTGCAGTTAGGACCCTGAATTTTGTCGATAGATTTATTGGTCCTACGTCAGCTCCAGGATTATAAAATAGTGTTGGGTATAGATTGGCTTTCCCGGTATTATGCTACCATTAATTGTAGAGAGAGGATAGTGACACTCCGTGAGCCAGGCCAGGTGGAGTTTGTGTATAGATGTTGTCAGAGCTCACTTTTCGCAGCGACGATATTTTTGGCTAGAGCTCGACAGATGATGAGTCGGGGATGCCTCGCTTTTTTGGCGACGGTAGTAGAGGTGCCTACGGCGACGCCGAGACTCGAGGACATCCCTATTGTTCGCGAGTACCCGGATGTATTTCCACCTGAGTTATCTTTGATGCCGTCGGATAGGGAGATAGAGTTTGTGATTGATGTAGTTTCTGGAACTACACCAATCTCCAAGGCACCCTACAGGATGGCCCCCTGTCGAGTTGAGAGAGTTGAAGTCACAGCTGCAGGATCTGCTGGATAAGGGTTTTGTTAGACCCAGTGTATCTCCGTGGGGAACGTCGGTTTTGTTTGTGAAGAAAAAGGATGGTTCACTCAGATTATGTGTGGATTATAGAGAGCTGAACAAAGTGACCATGCAGAACAAGTATCCTCTACCTCGGATTGATGATTTGTTTGATCAGTTGCAGGGAGCTTTGGTGTTTTCGAAGATCGACCTCCGGTGCGGTTACCACCAGCTGAGGGTGAGGGTCGAGGACATATCCAAGATGGCTTTTCGATCCCGGTACGAGCATTATGAGTTCATAGTGATGCTATTTGGATTGACTAATGCCCCTGCCGCATTCATAGATTTAATGAACCGGATATTTCAGCCGTACTTGGACCGATTTGTCGTGGTATTTATTGATGATATTTTTATTTACTCCTGGAGTGACGTGGAGCATGAGGAGCACTTGAGAATAGTGTTGCAACTTCTGAGAGAGAAGAAGTTGGATGCCAAGTTTAAGAAGTGCGAATTAGCGAATTCTGGCTTCGGGAGGTCTCATTCTTTGGACATGTGGTTTCAGCTGCTGGTGTGGCAGTGGACCCGACGAAGATTGATGCTGTTCGAGATTGGCCTAGACCGACAACGGTTACTGAAGTCCGGAGTTTCTTGAGCTTAGCAGGTTATTACCGTCGATTTGTGGAGAGCTTTGTGAAGCTCTCTACTCCCCCTACCCGACTGACTAGGAAGGGGATCAGATTCACTTGGACTGAACAGTACTAGCAGAGCTTTGGTGAGCTGAAGATGAGACTGATATCAGCGCCGATTTTAGCATTGCTAGTGATGGGAGAGGGATTTGTGATTTATAGTGATGCCTCCCATAGCGGTTTGGGTTGTGTTTTGATGCAACATGGTAGGAAAATTGCTTATACTTCGCGACAGCTAAAGGATTATGAGAAGAATTATCCTACGCATGATTTGGAGCTCGCCGCTGTTATTTTTGCATTGAAGTTGTGGCGACATTACCTGTATGGTGAGCACTGTGAGATATTTACTGATATCAAATGCTTGAAGTATTTGTTCACTCAGAAGGAGCTGAATCTGAGGCAACGCCGGTGGCTAGAGTTACTGAAGGATTATGATGTGAGCATCCTGTATCATCCCGGCAAGGCCAATGTCGTGGCAGATGCTTTGAGTAGGAGGATAGTGCAGAGTCTAAGTTTGCTTACCACACAGTAGGCGCCGTTGGTTGAGTAGATGAGGCGATTGCAGATTGAGGTGGTATTCCCTGGGGTCTCTACTAGACTTATGTCTATGGTCGTGTAGCCCACTCTGTTGGGCAGGATTAGAGAGAGACAGAGTGAGGACCCCCACTTGATGAGGATTAGAGGGCAGATCTAGACTAATCAGATAAGGGATTTCTCAGTGGATGCTTCAGGAGTACTGCCGTACAGGGACCGAGCGTGTGTGCCTATGGATTCTGAGATTAGAGAGCAGATTATGAGAGAGGCCCATTATACACCTTATACCATTCACCCCGGTGGGACTAAGAAGTATAAGGACCTCAAGGCACACTTCTGGTGGATTGGAATGAAGCAGGATATTGGGAGATTCGTGGCTCACTGTTTAACTTGTCAACAAGTGAAGGCAGAGCACTGTGTTCCTGTTGGCAAGTTACAGAGTCTCCCAATTCCTGAGTGGAAATGGGATCACATCACTATGGACTTTGTTGTTGGGCTGCCATGGGCGCAGAGCGGAGCAGACATAGTATGGGTAGTCATGGATAGACTCACCAAGTCTGCTCACTTTCTACCTGTGCAGGTGACTTGACCTTTGGAGCAATTTGCTCAGTTATACCTGGATGAGGTGGTGAGGTTACACGGTGTACCCGCCTCGATTGTATCAGATACAGACCCGAGGTTCGTCTCGCATTTCTGGAAGAGCCTATAGACAACCTTGGGGACACAGCTTCGGTTTAGCACAGCATTCCACCCACAGACCGATGAATAGTCAGAGCGCACCATACAGACTCTCGAGGATATGTTGAGAGCGTGCGTCTTGGATTTTGGAGGAGGGTGGTATCGGCACCTAGGATTGGTTGAGTTTGCGTACAACAACAGCTATCAAGCGAGCATTTAGATGGTTCCGTTTGATGCATTGCATGGACATAGGTGTCGGTCGCCCCTGTATTAGAGTGACGTGGGTGAAAGGAGGACTCTGGGACCTGAGATACTACAGGAGGCAGAGGAGAAGGTCAGATTAGTTCGGCGACATCTTGAGACCGCCTAGAGTCGACAGAGGAGCTATGCTGATACTCGACGGCGAGACTTAGAGTTTCAGGTTGGTGATCATGTCTTCTTGAAAGTCTCGCCATCGAAGGGGGTCCGAAGATTTGGAGTTCATGGGAAGCTTAGTCCCCGTTTCATTAGACCCTTTGAGGTACTTGAAAGGATTGGCCCAGTGGCTTACAGAGTTGCACTTCTCCCGCGCCTTGCAGGAGTTCATAATGTTTTCCACGTCTCAGCCGTGAGGAGATATGTTTATGATCCTTCGGACATGATTGACTTCACTCTGCTTGAGATCGATGAGGATCTAGGGTACGAGGAGCGCTCGTTGTGGATTCTGGCTCGAGAGGTGAGAGAATTGCGCAACCGGGCTAAACCGTACGTGAAGATTTTGTGGAGCAATCACGAGGAGCGAGAGGCAACTTGGGAGCTAGAGACGGTGATGATGGATACCTATCCCTTTTTGTTCGAGACTTCTAGCTGAGGTATGTTTAGTTTC
Source organism: Tillandsia fasciculata (assembly GCA_029168755.2). NCBI lineage: Eukaryota > Viridiplantae > Streptophyta > Magnoliopsida > Poales > Bromeliaceae > Tillandsia > Tillandsia fasciculata. The sequence goes on along the minus strand of CM054945.1, from coordinate 13,243,637 downwards.
GATGATGAAAGTTTCTTTTAGTAGGGAAGGATGTGGTGTTCTGGGGCCCCGTGTGACTTGACTGTGTGGCCGGCGGTGAGAAAACACCTACTTTAGTGTATCGGGTGCGTTATGCGCGCAAATCGGACCTCATGATTGGACTTGGAAACGAAAATTAGATCAAGTTTGCCTCTCCAGATAGCTTTATCAAAATTTTGAAGTGGATTCTTGCAAAACGGTCATCAAATTTAGATTTAGCGCGAAAAAATGATGAAAATCCGCTATTTGGATGTATTTTTCGTGACCCGGATGCCCTAAAACTGACAACGGGCAGGTTTACCGTAGCTCGTGCAGGCCGGGCAGCGTTGGGCAGGCGCGGGAGCGTGGCGGGGCAGCTGCGGGCAGGCGCGAGTAGTGGCGCGGGCAAGCTCAGGGGCGCAGGCACGTCGGTCCATGGCCCTTCGCGCGTGCACCGTTACCAGCGAAGGCGTACGCCAGCCATGTGTGTAGTAGCCCCGATCCTAGTGCAGTTTTCCCCATGACCCACAGTGTGGAACACCTATTATTGGTGTGTCGAACCCGCAACGCGTCAAATGGACGCGTTGGATGGACTCTGTGAGGCTTCTGGATTGAGCCTGCCATCCGGCTATTTTCATCAGATTTTAGAAAGGGTTTCAGGCTAATCTGAGGTTGGATTTGGATTCAGCGCGAAAAACGTCAAAAATCGGCTTTTTACACGTGTTTTTCTGAGTCCGGATGCCAAAATCGGACACCCGAAAGTTTTCTGCGCATTTTGGTGCATGAGGGAAGCCGTGGACCGGCCGGATGCCACGTGGCGGCCGCTGATTGGTCGGCGCACGCGGCGCGGTCCACAAAAAAGAAACGCTGGTGCATGGACTGAGCGCGGGGGACACGTGGCAGCCTCGGATTCGCGGGTTCACGGCGTCGAGCGGGGTGGTGCATGGACCGGGGCAGGCCACGTGGCGGCCTGGGAGTGGCCGGCTCAGGTACGCGCGGTCCACGCATCACAGGAAGCAGACGGGGCAAGCGGGGGCAGGTGGCCGCCGTACGCAGGGCGCCACGTGGCACCCGGCGATTGGCGGGCGCCCCCACCCCACTGACCCGGGCAGGCCACGCGGCGAATCCCCAGTGGCCCTGCACACGCTGTTCGCTGTTTGGGACACGTGTTGGGCGCTGGGTGATTCGGGCGCTGGTCGCAGCGGCATCGGGGGAGCAGTTTCGGGCACTGTTTGCGCCCGAAACATTTTGGGCGCCCGAATGATGGGCCCAAAAGCCCAATAGGCTTAGTTTTGGATTTTTTTTGTGAGAGAGCCTATAAATAGGCCCTTTTTCTCTTCCTTTGGACTCTTTTCCCGAGCCCATCTCCTATTAAGCCCTAAAGCAAACTTGTTCTTCATCTTGTGCTGCATTTCTTGAAGGAGTTTCAGAATTTTTAGATGTCACGCCCCGGAGGTTTTAAATAAGTGAAAAACGTAAATCTTTCTTTTTTTTTTTTTTTTTTTTTTTTTTAAACAACTCAAATCTCCGGTACGAGCCAGACCCGCCACATATACAAATTCACCCCGCGGACGGAGTCTCCTTTGTATATGCACGGCGTCATCATCGCGATACACACTTTAACCACACAGTCAAGATGAGAAGCAAGGGGAAGGATTACAATCTATCACAACTACTAATACCATCACAAGGTTGCCAAAACGGTGTCCACACGACACCCAATTTTTAAAACATTTTCACAATCTCATTCCCGGCGGCTACATAACTTAGAAAAGATAAATCCACGGGTTTGTAAAACAGTGCCCACACGACACTCAGTTTTGAAAACGTTTTCGCAATCACGTTTTCATTTAAAAACATGCTGCATGCAAGTTTAGTAGAAACATAATAGAGGACGGTCCAACACTAAGTCACAAGTTCAATCCAACATCCACATTAATCCACACATAAAGCAACCACAAAACGCACTAACCAAAACAACCAAGATAACCAAAAGAAAGTAAAAACACGTCACCAGCCCCAAACGGGCTAAAGTACTCTACGTCGTAGCCTCACCGTGGTCCCGGATCCCACCACTGTACGAACCTGTCACAGTGTGGGAGGTCAGTGACAAAAACTGTAGATGTAAACAAGTACGATGCAGTAAATACAGAAATGCAAATAAACCGATAACCAGAGCATCCAACATTCCCCTCATGAGTCACCGTATCCCCTGTTTAGTCAGAAACAAAGCACTTGCCAGAAGGTCTAAAGACCCCCAGCGAAAAGAACACCTTGCTCGCACCTTGGTGCCTTTAACCCCTCCACGGTACTCATGCAGCACCTTGAGCGGTCGTGAGGGGTCCCCACTACGTCACCTTGTGGGGTACATGGGTCAACGTACCACCCTTCCGAAAACGTACACCGATGCGGTGGCCAAACCGCTGGTGTGCGTGTGAACAACCATGAGCACAAATGCCGAAACCAGCATGTAGTAAAGCAACGCGACATTCAGTCGCCACAGTTAGAAATAAAAAGGGATTCTCATGCAATAGGGGTTAGACAATAACAAACGGCACATCTACTTTACTCTTACATGTCACAATTGAAACCATACTTAGAACACCACAACAGTACCCACCTCGAAGTGCGTTGCCTGGAACACCTGAAATCGACCCGCGCTCTCAACCGGCTCTCGGGCCTAAAAAGTCCCCAAAAGAACAGTAGGTAAGACTTAAATTTACTTGTAGAAAAACCGGAGTCCCGAACTCGCAAAAGTAAGACGAAGACTCAGCGGTGGAGGCGGCAGCGACATGCGACGGACGACGCGACCGCGCCTCACGCGGCATCGCACTCGGTGCAGCCGCGCGGGCACCTGCCCCGCGCAGCGCCGCATGCGGCACAGTCGCTCGGGCACCAGCCCCGCACGACGCCGCATGCGGTGCAGCCGCGCGGGCACCTGCCCTACGCGGCGCCGCATGCGGCACAGCCGCGCGGGCACTAGCCCCACGCGGCGCCGCATGCGGTGCGGCCACGCGTGCACCTGACACATGCGGCGCCGCATGCGGCACAGCCGCGTGGGTACCAGCCCCGCGCAGCGCCGCATGCGTTGCGGCCGTGCGGGCACCTGCCGCGCGCGGTGCCTCATGCGGCCCAGCCGTGCGGGCACTAGCCCCGCGCGGCGCCACACGCGGTGCGGCCCAGTCGCGCGGGCACATGCCCAGCGCGGCGCCGCATACGGTGCGGCCGCGCGGGCACCTGCCCCGCGCAGCGCCGCATGCGGCATAGCTGCGTGGCACCAGCCCCGCGCGGCGCCGCATGCAGTGCGGCCCAGCCTCCCGTGGTGCGGTGGCGGCGCTCTAGGGCATCGCGGCGGTGGCGGTGCTCTCGGGCATCGCGGCGGCGGCGGTGCTTTAGGGTATCTCGGTGGCGGTAACGGCGAGACCAAAACGAAACGGAAAAAGGCGAAAACCCTAAAAGTCGAAAACGCCCGACGGAAGTACGAAAAATAACACACCGCTTGCCTCGATCGATTTGAGAAGACGATCCGTTCACCCTCCAGGCTTCCGGCACCATGATCTAAGAAGATCGGGATCTCCGTTTTCCTTTTTCCTCTTTTCTCTCCTGCTAGGGTTTTCTTTTCTTGAAGGAAAAATAATTTCTTTCTTTGTTCGTACGATTAAAACCCCACATTCGAATAGTAAAATGCTAAAAGAGAAATCCCAATCTCCTCGAAAAGCGTGCCAAATACTTAGCACGGATTCCGGCGCACACTACGGATACCGCGACCTTCAAAACCCCATTCTGGGAGATCCGTAAGTCGAATTTCAGATCCGATCGCACTGCTGTTCATCGTTTTTCGGGCTCTAACATAGAAAAATACCCGCAATTCCCGACGATCAACACAAAAAAATTCGATTATTCAACACTCGATGGCAAAGACTTTATTAACAAGGAAGTAAAAGAGTACAGAAAAGTCACGACATTACATCACACACCCCTTAAAAGAAGTTTCGTCCTCGAAACTTGCCCTCAATTCCCGTTAAACAAGTCGGGGAAGCACTCTCTCATTTTCGATTCTAATTCCCAAGTCGCCTCACGCTCCTCATGTTTACTCCATTGCACTTTCACGTAGGAGATCGTCCGGTTGTTCTTATCTTCACGCGCCAAGATTCGTACCGGCGTTTTCTTAAAGCTCAAGTCCTCACGCAACTCGATAGCAAAAACATTGAGGACGTGCAACAGATCGGCGAGGTATTTTCGGAGCATCGAGACATGAAACACGTTGGCGGTAAGGCCAACCGGTATGCCACCGGGCCCACGCGCTCCAAGACCTCGAACGGTCCCACATACCCCGGGCTCAGCTTCCCTCTCAAGCCGAAACGTCTGGTTCCTTTAGATGGTGATACCCGGAGTAACACGTGCTTCTCTACCATAAACTCCAAATCGCGTCGCCTCTGATCTGCATAGCTCTTCTGCCAGCTTTGGGCGGTCAACAGCCACTGCCTGATAAGGCGCACCTTCGCCTCAGTCTCCTCCACTAGATCTGGTCCCAAAAACTTTCGCTCCCCCAAGTCGTCCCAACATATAGGAGATCGACATCAGCGTCCATACAGGGCTTTATACGGCGTGATTTGAATGCTTGCTTGGTAACTGTTGTTGTAGGCGAACTCCACGAGGGGCAGATAGCGCGACCACCCCTCACCCAAGTCGAGCACGCAAGCTCGGAGCATATCTTCGAGAATATGGATCACCCGCTCTAATTGCCCATCAGTTTTGTAGTGACCCGACCCTTTGGGGTATTTTCGAACTCACATGTAATCGCTTAGGCCTTAAGCGAAATAAAATTTATTTAATTTTCTTAAGTCGGCCGGGACGAGGTGTGTATTTTTTTCTGCGATAGAGCGCGAAAAACGATGACCGACGGTGCGATCGGATTCGAAATCCGATATCGGGATCTCCCGGAACGGGATCCTTAGCGATGCGGTAATTAGTCACGCATCGGTAACCGTGCAAAATATCTTGCACCCTAGGGATAAGGTGGGTTAACTCGTGAGGATAATTAATTAATTAATTAATTAATTACCCGGTGACGGAAATTTAAATCCTCCTACGTACGAATTAATTTAAGGATTTAAATGGTGGGATTTTATCTCGTGGTTTGGATAAGAGATAAGATCCGGATATTTTAATAGGGAATTTATTTCCCCCAAGATTATTTAATAAAGGTGGTTAAATAATCGGTGGTCAGGATTTAAAGGTGATTAATAACCGGTGGTCAGATTTAAAGGTGATTAAATATCCCGTCAGTCGGATATTTAGGTGAGAGATAGAAACGGGAAAAAAATCGGGTTTACCTACGCACGTAAGATAAAGAAATCGGATATTAGGACCGACGGTAAGGATTAATTAATTGGAAAAATTAATTAATTGAGGACGGTAAGGATTAATTAGTTGGGAAAATTAATTAATTGAAGTCAAACATCCGAAAGGGATTTTGACGGTGCGTATGCGGGAAGTGGATGAAAGGATAAGTAAATAGGTGGGGGTCTATTTATTCCCCCGTTTACCGAGGAAACCCTATTTTTATACCGCCTCCTCAAACCCCAATTTAGAACCCCTCGTGCGTGCCGATAACCCCAACCGGTGAGAAAGAGAAGAACGGAACCCTAACCGGAGAAGGGAAAGGAACCCGATCGCTCCGGACATCGATCGGAAGGCAAAAAGTGAGACCGGGCGATCTTCCCGACAGTCTTCGGTAAGCAAATAATTTTTAGAAATTATTTGGAATTTTTTCTGTCTATTTTTGTTGTTAGTTTTGGACTCCTCCGTCGCCCCCGTCACCGACGCCATCCCCGTCGTCGCGACGCGGACGGCCAAGGCGGAAAAGACCCGGACGGCGAAGGCGGAGGAGGACGCGAACGGCGAAGGCGCGACGGGACCGCGCGAGCGCCGCGCGGGCAAACCCGCGCGCGGCGCCGCGCGGGCAACCCGCGCGCGGCGCCGCGCGGGCAACCCGCGCGGGCGCCGCGCGGGGCGGCCCCGCCGCGCGGGGCGCCGCGCGGGCGACCCGCGCGGGCGCCGCGCGGCCGTGCCCGCGCGGGCGCCCGCGGGGCGCCGCGCGGGCCCGCGCCCGCGCGGGCACCGCGCGGGCACCGCGCGGTGCGCCGCGCGGGGCCCCGCCCGCGCGGGCACCGCGCGGGCTCGCACCCGCGCGGGCGCCGCGCGGGCGCCGCGCGGGCCCGCACCCGCGCGGGCGCCGCGCGGGCTCCGCCCGCGCGGGCGCCGCGCGGGCGCCGCTCGGGCGCCGCCCGCGGAGCCCGCCGCGCGGGTTCGAGCCGCGCGGGGCTCCGACGGGCGGCGACGGCGGTGCGGGTTGTAGTCCGGTTTGACTACCGGACGGTGCCGGGCATTTTTCCGTCAAATTGTAAGGTGGGGGTTTTTCCGTTTCGAGGTGTTAGTGTGTGTTTTGACCATAGTTTATCTGTGCGGACTTTTCTTAGGTCCGGGTGCACAGCGGGAGAGCGCGAAGGATATTGGTGTTCCGATTTCTCTCCAACAAGGTGGGTACGGTTGCGATGAGTGCAACCGGTGCTGTAAGTGCATCTATCGTCATTAAAAGTACTCTTTAATTTACCTAACAAAGTAGATGGATAGTTTAACCTTTCGATAAATGTTATTTATCTAATAATTGTGCGGCTGCGGTCGCGGTGCCCATTACACGCCAATCTTGGCAATCCGGTTTCGGATGCTGCACGTACACAGGCGGATTGGCCTCCGCATGGGTGTACTTTTCCGGAAGAGTGGTCTTTATGACCCGTGTGCCCCGCAAAGGTAACGGTGCAAGCGGGGACCTCTTCGCGCCAGCTGAGGTGTCGCACCAGCACCGCGAAAGAGGTAAGAGCATCAAAAGGTGTTTGTGCACGAGGGGAGACTTCCGTCTCCCCGACAGGTAATCTGGGATTGGTGCCCAGGTTAAATTAATGTACAGGTGTCTAACGAAAGGTTACGGTGTATTCGGTGTATTCGTATGTTTTTCCCTCTTGATATTGTTACACATCTACTTTGTTTGTCACTGACTTTACCCACTCCGTGACAGGTATTCCTAGGTGCGTTAGCCGGGATGGCGGTGGGACTGCGTCGTGAGGATCGTAGTCGGACTCTTGGTTATCGTATTTATGACTCATTTCCTCCTTATGCTATTTTAGTTTTGCTTGTGGATACTTTATTTGTGGACATGTATTAGTTAGCACTGTGGATGTGGTGTATTCCCTTATGTTTTCATTCGCGGCATGGTTTCATGATAAACATTAGATTGCGAAAACGTTTTCTCAAACGAGGTGCCGTGTGGGCACGGTTTTACAACTCTGGTTTTATCCTTTCCAAACGTTGATGCCGCTTTATAAACTTGCTTTAATTGATGGTGAATGTCTACGGTATGGTTGTTGGTTGGTGAATGATGCATGTATTATGTGATTGAACAATATGCTGTAAATGAGACGCCGTGCATATACAAAGGAGACTCTGTCCGTGGACAGAGTGAATTTGTGTATGTGGCGGTCTGGCACGCACCGGGGTTGAGGTTTATGTTACCTTATTAAAAAAAAAAAAAATAGTCACGTTTTCCGCTTCAAATGACTCAAAAACCCCCGGGGGCGTGACAGATTAAATGGTATCAGAGAGAATACAACCACAACCATAGTAGACGTGATTTACATCCACAGTGCAAGGTGCCACAAGCAAATTGGAAATGAGATAACCAAGGTGTAGGTGTAGTACGTGAGAGTACGGGGAAACGGGAACGTAATATAGGTGAATTCGCGAAACGGTATGCTAGGGTTGTGACCATAGGATTGACATGGTTTCTTTGTCTACAGCAGCCGACGGCCAAGGTTCGGCCACCAAGCACTAATCGTTTCGTGACGAACAGGATGGATCCCGCAGCGGCAGCCAACCGTTTACTCCTAAACCAGCTGCGTGACATCGCAGGACAAATGCTGACCCTTACGGAACGACTGGGTCTACTGATCCGAGATTTTGAGGGTGCTGACCACACCCAGCGGGGCGCTAGGAACGACGTCCATCGGGGAATGCCACCAGCCGGGTTCCCCACCTTCAACGAGGCAGTTATGTTAGCCCTGCGAGCAGAGCAGGAACTAGCCGAGGCGCGCGCGCGAGAGAGGGTTGCCTATCCGGGTCCGATGGAGGGCCCGGTACACAAGCGCCCGAGGACGGAGAGCGACTTCGCAAGGATGGCGAGAGCAGGATCCAGATCGCTTGGGAGACCTTGCCCCATATGCGTAGGAACGCACCAGGTGACGGAGTGTCCGTGGAGATATGATCATTGCTACCGGTGTGGCAGGCCGGGCCATAACCGCTACGACTGCCCTTGGAAACCGGGGGTCACCAGGCCTCCGGCACCGCGAACAAGGAGGACAGAGAGGACTGCTACACCCGTTCCCCAAGGGGACCCCGCCCGAGAAGACCGAGGAGGGGGACCACCGAAGGGGGCGCGGAAGGAAGGACAGGCTCCAGCAGAGGACGCGAGACCACCCCAGGGACCGTGCGTGATTTGCCAGGGTGCTCACCCGGTAGCGGAGTGCACTTGGGGGCACCATTATTGCAACCAGTGCGGGTTGCCGGATCACACTCAGGATGTTTGCCCTCAGAGCCCCGCCGCCGCTGCCCCTACGCCGCCACCGCAAAAGGGTGCAGACAGTACTGCGGCTCCCGTCCAGCCAAGGGATCCGCCCGACAACCAGGAGCCCTCGGACCCCACAGACTCCTCAGACTCCTCAGATGTTAGACCCCTCCCCCGGCACGCCGTGCGACGCTGGCCCAGGGGCTGCGGGCGGACTCCCCGGGATACTGCAGCAGGGGACGCGACGTCCCAGACCTAGGGACGACAGGTGATTACTGTTTAGTTTCTTATTCTTTTTCTCTTTCATAGAGAGCCGACTACACCTTAGCCAGTTACACTCGTTAGACTCTCTCTGTCTCTCCCCCTCACTAAGATCCTTAGGTGTTAGGCGAAACCTTCCCCGGCCTATGCGCGCGGGCGGGTTCCGAAGTCTAGAGAAAATCCGGTGTTTTCGGGGCCCACTAAGGGCCGCGCAAGGAACAAATAGGCTCCGCCCGAAGCCTTGCTACCAAAAATGTGGTGGGCTGTCGTGCAGCTCGGGGCCGCTTCCCAGATCAGGCTTAGCGGTCCCGCGGGAAGAGGATTCCCGAATGTATTGCCGGCGGAGCTTCCCGGAATGCCGCCGGAACGAGAGGTTGACTTCCCAATTGAACTACTCCCCGGCACCAAGCCCATCACGAAGGCACCGTACAGGATGGCCTTCGCGGAACTGAAGGAACTCAAGGCACAGTTGGAGGACCTTCTGGACAAAGGTTTCATCAGACCAAGCGCGTCACCTTGGGGCGCGCCCGTCCTGTTTGTGAGGAAGAAGGACGGAAGTCTCCGGTTGTGCATCGACTACCGGGAGATAAATAAGGTTACGATCAAGAATAAGTACCCCCTGCCAAGGATCGACGACCTCTTTGACCAGTTGCGGGGGGCGACGGTGTTCTCAAAGATCGACCTGCAGTCGGGCTATCATCAGGTCCGAGTCAAGGGGGAGGACATCCCCAAAACGGCTTTCCGTACTCGCTATGGCCATTACGAGTTTACGGTAATGCCATTCGGGCTCACTAATGCCCCGGCGGTGTTTATGGACATGATGAACAGGGTATTCAAACCCTTCTTGGACTTATTCGTGGTGGTCTTCATCGACGATATCCTCATCTATTCCCGTACAGACGAGGAACATGAAGAACACCTGCGCACAGTCCTCCAGACCCTTCGGGAACAGAAACTCTACGCCAAACTCAAAAAGTGTGAGTTTTGGCTCCGAGAGGTCGGGTTCTTGGGGCACGTGATCTCAGCGGCGGAGTCGCGGTGGATCCGAAGAAGATAGATTCGGTAACGGACTGGCCCCGACCGACCACGGTGACGGAAATTCGAAGCTTCCTAGGATTAGCCGGGTATTACCGACGCTTCGTGGAGGGCTTCTCCAAGATAGCCACCCCCTTGACCCGTTTGACGAAAAAGGGGGAAAAGTTTGTCTGGACGGACAAGTGTCAAGGAAGCTTCGAGGAGCTCAAGGACAGGTTGACGCGAGCTCCGATCCTCGCCCTGCCAGAGCCTGGGGAGGATTATGAGGTATATTGCGACGCATCGCGGAATGGATTGGGTGGAGTACTCATGCAACGGGGAAAGGTGATCGCCTATGCATCAAGGCAGCTCAAGGAGTACGAGCGGAACTACCCCGTGCATGATTTGGAACTCGCAGCGGTGGTGTTTGTGCTCAAGCTTTGGAGGCACTACCTGTATGGGGCACACTGTAATGTGTACTCAGATCATAAGAGCCTCAAGTACCTTTTCACCCAAAGGGAGCTAAATCTGCGACAAAGGCGGTGGCTTGAGCTATTAAAGGACTACGACCTAACGATCCACTACCACCCGGGGAAGGCCAACGTGGTGGCCGACGCCTTGAGTCGCAAAGGACAGGCCGCGGAAGCCGATGTAAGCGCGATTACACAGCAGGATAGCCTAATTGCGGAGTTCTCGCGATTGAGACTAGAGGTGGTACCTGCAGGGACAGTCGCCCAACTTCTGACGCTGGTGGTCAGACCTACTCTGCTGGACAGGATTCTCGAAGGGCAATCAACTGATGACCAACTCCAGCTGGTGCGGAGTAGAATAACCGCCGACAAGGAGAGCGATTTCAGTGGACTCCGACGGCACGATACGATTTCGGGACGAATTTGCGTGCCGGACCTACCGGAACTCAAGGAGGAGATCCTACGGGAGGCGCATACCGCCCCGTATGCGGCGCATCCCGGGGGAACCAAGATGTACAAGGACGTCAAGCAAACCTTCTGGTGGCCGAAAATGAAGGGAGACGTGACCCGATTTGTGGCGCACTGCCTGGTGTGCCAACGGGTGAAGGCCGAACATCAACGGCCGGCGGGAAAATTGCAACCTTTACCGGTGCCCGAGTGGAAATGGGACATGATTACCATGGATTTTGTGACCGGTTTCCCGAGATCGCCACAGGGACACGATGCGATATGGGTGATCGTGGACCGTTTGACGAAATCGGCCCACTTTTTGCCCATACACACGACGTGGACCCGGGAACGACTGGCGCAAACGTACCTCGATGAGATAGTAAGGTTGCACGGTGTACCAACATCCATCACGTCGGACAGAGACACACGTTTTGTGTCGAACTTTTGGCGAAGTTTGCAACAAGCGATGGGGACCAAGTTGCACTTCAGCACAGCCTTTCATCCGCAAACCGATGGGCAATCGGAGCGGGTGATACAGATCGTGGAAGACATGCTTCGAGCGTGCGTTCTGGACTTGGGCGAAGGGTGGGCACGGTGTCTGCCCCTGGTGGAATTTGCCTACAATAACAGTTATCAGGCCAGTATTCAGATGGCGCCGTACGAGGCCCTGTACGGGCGCCGTTGTCGGTCTCCGATATGCTGGGATGACTTAGGTGAGCGAAAGTTTCTGGGCCCAGATCTGGTGGAGGAGACCGAAGCAAAGGTGCGTTTGATTAAACAAAGGCTGCTGACCGCCCAAAGCAGACAGAAAAGCTATGCAGATAACAGACGCCGAGACTTAGAGTTCATGGTGGGCGAGCACGTTCTGCTCCGGGTTTCACCCTCCAAAGGGAACCGACGTTTCGGCATAAAGGGGAAGTTGAGCCCCAGATACGTGGGACCGTTCGAGATTCTGGAGCGCGTGGGACCGGTGGCGTACCGGTTGGCCCTGCCCCCGAACCTCGAACGAGTCCACAACGTGTTCCACGTTTCGATGCTCCGGAAGTACCTGGCAGACCCCTCTCATGCCTTGGATGCCTCCACCATTGAGCTACGAGAGGACTTGAGCGTCGAGGAGACGCCGGTGCGGATTTTGGCAAGAGAGGACAAGAAGCTACGCAACCGAACGATCCCCTATGTGAAAGTCCAGTGGAGCAACCACGAAGAGCGCGAGGCGACGTGGGAACTGGAATCAAAGATGAGGGAATGTTTTCCCGAGTTGTTTAAGTGAGGTTTGAGTTTAAGTTTCGGGACGAAACTTTTTATAAAGTGTGAGTGGTGTAGTGACCCGACCCTTTGGGGTATTTTCGAACTCACATGTAATCGCTTAGGCCTTAAGCGAAATAAAATTTATTTAATTTTCTTAAGTCGGCCGGGACGAGGTGTGTATTTTTCTGCGATAGAGCGCGAAAAACGATGACCGACGGTGCGATCGGATTCGAAATCCGATATCGGGATCTCCCGGAACGGGATCCTTAGCGATGCGGTAATTAGTCACGCATCGGTAACCGTGCAAAATATCTTGCACCCTAGGGATAAGGTGGGTTAACTCGTGAGGATAATTAATTAATTAATTAATTAATTACCCGGTGACGGAAATTTAAATCCTCCTACGTACGAATTAATTTAAGGATTTAAATGGTGGGATTTTATCTCGTGGTTTGGATAAGAGATAAGATCCGGATATTTTAATAGGGAATTTATTTCCCCCAAGATTATTTAATAAAGGTGGTTAAATAATCGGTGGTCAGGATTTAAAGGTGATTAAATAACCGGTGGTCAGATTTAAAGGTGATTAAATATCCCGTCAGTCGGATATTTAGGTGAGAGATAGAAACGGGAAAAAATCGGGTTTACCTACGCACGTAAGATAAAGAAATCGGATATTAGGACCGACGGTAAGGATTAATTAATTGGAAAAATTAATTAATTGAGGACGGTAAGGATTAATTAGTTGGGAAAATTAATTAATTGAAGTCAAACATCCGAAAGGGATTTTGACGGTGCGTATGCGGGAAGTGGATGAAAGGATAAGTAAATAGGGTGGGGGTCTATTTATTCCCCCGTTTACCGAGGAAACCCTATTTTTAATACCGCCTCCTCAAACCCCAATTTAGAACCCCTCGTGCGTGCCGATAACCCCAACCGGTGAGAAAGAGAAGAACGGAACCCTAACCGGAGAAGGGAAAGGAACCCGATCGCTCCGGACATCGATCGGAAGGCAAAAAGTGAGACCGGGCGATCTTCCCGACAGTCTTCGGTAAGCAAATAATTTTTAGAAATTATTTGGAATTTTTTCTGTCTATTTTTGTTGGTAATTTTGGACTCCTCCGTCGTCCCCGTCACCAACGCCGTCCTCGTCGCCGCGACGCGGACGGCAAAGGCGGAAAAGACCCGGACGGCGAAGGCGGAGGAGGACGCGAACGGCGAAGGCGCGACGGGACCGCGCGAGCGCCGCGCGGGCAAACCCGCGCGCGGCGCCGCACGGGCAAACCCGCGCGCGGCGCCGCGCGGGCAACCCGCGCGGGCGCCGCGCGGGGCGGGCCCCGCCGCGCGGGGCGCCGCGCGGGCGACCCGCGCGGGCGCCGCGCGGGCCGTGCCCCGCGCGGGCGCCCGCGGGGCGCCGCGCGGTGTGCCGCGCGGGGCCCCGCCCGCGCGGACACCGCGCGGGGCTCCGCCCGCGCGGGCGCCGCGCGGGGCCCCGCCCGCGCGGGCACCGCGCGGGCTCGCACCCGCGCGGGCGCCGCGCGGGCCCGCACCCGCGCGGGCGCCGCGCGGGGCTCCGCCCGCGCGGGCGCCGCGCGGGCGCCGCTCGGGCGCCGCCCGCGGAGCCCGCCGCGCGGGTTCGAGCCGCGCGGGGCTCCGACGGGCGGCGACGGCGGTGCGGGATGTAGTCCGGTTTGACTACCGGACGGTGCCGGGCATTTTTCCGTCAAATTGTAAGGTGGGGGTTCTTCCGTTTCGAGGTGTTAGTGTGTGTTTTGACCATAGTTTATCTGTGCGGACTTTTCTTAGGTCCGGGTGCACAGCGGGAGAGCGCGAAGGATATTGGTGTTCCGATTTCTCTCCAACCAGGTGGGTACGGTTGCGATGAGTGCAACCGGTGCTGTAAGTGCATCTATCGTCATTAAAAGTACTCTTTAATTTACCTAACAAAGTAGATGGATAGTTTAACCTTTCGATAAATGTTATTTATCTAATAATTGTGCGGCTGCGGTCGCGGTGCCCATTACACGCCAATCTTGGCAATCCGGTTTCGGATGCTGCACGTACACAGGCGGATTGGCCTCCGCATGGGTGTACTTTTCCGGAAGAGTGGTCTTTATGACCCGTGTGCCCCGCAAAGGTAACGGTGCAAGCGGGGACCTCTTCGCGCCAGCTGTGGTGTCGCACCAGCACCGCGAAAGAGGTAAGAGCATCAAAAGGTGTTTGTGCACGAGGGGAGACTTCCGTCTCCCCGACAGGTAATCTGGGATTGGTGCCCAGGTTAAATTAACGTACAGGTGTCTAACGAAAGGTTACGGTGTATTCGGTGTATTCGTATGTTTTTCCCCTCTTGATATTGTTACACATCTACTTTGTTTGTCACTGACTTTACCCACTCCGTGACAGGTATTCCTAGGTGCGTTAGCCGGGATGGCGGTGGGACTGCGTCGTGAGGATCGTAGTCGGACTCTTGGTTATCGTATTTATGACTCATTTCCTCCTTTATGCTATTTTAGTTTTGCTTGTGGATACTTTATTTGTGGACATGTATTAGTTAGCACTGTGGATGTGGTGTATTCCTTATGTTTTCATTCGCGGCATGGTTTCATGATAAGATTAGATTGCGAAAATGTTTTCTCAAACGAGGTGCCGTGTGGGCACGGTTTACAACTCTGGTTTTATCCTTTCCGAACGTGATGCCGCTTTATAAACTTGCTTTAATTGATGGTGAATGTCTACGGTATGGTTGTTGGTTGGTGAATGATGCATGTATTATGTGATTGAACAATATGCTGTAAATGAGACGCCGTGCATATACAAAGGAGACTCTGTCCGTGGACAGAGTGAATTTGTGTATGTGGCGGTCTGGCACGCACCGGGGTTGAGGTTTATGTTACCTTATTTCAAAAAAAAAAAATAGTCACGTTTTCCGCTTCAAATGACTCAAAAACCCCCGGGGGCGTGACAAGTTTGAGGGTGAAAAGTCGTGCTAAACTATAGTTTAGTTCCCAATGGCCATTGCAGACTCTGCCAAAAGTTCGACACAAACCGTGTATCCCTATCAGAGGTAATCGACGCTGGCACACCGTGCAACCTCACCACCTCATTGATGTAAGCTTGCGCCAAGCGGTCTCACGTCCACGTCGTATGGATAGGTAGGAAATGAGCCGACTTCGTCAAACGGTCTACTATGACCCAGATCGCGTCGTGACCCTGTTGCGATCGGGGGAAACTGGTCACGAAGTCTATAGTGACCCACTCCTATTTCCATTCCGGCACAGGTAAGGGTTGCAGTTTTCCTGCCGGGCGCTGATGTTCAGCTTTCACTTATTGGCAAACCAGACAGTGCGCCACAAAGCGTGTCACGTCTTCCTTCAGTTTAGGCCACCAAAATGTCTGCTTAAGGTCTTTATACATTTTCGTATCACCGGAGTGCGCCGTGTAGGGGGCACTATGTGCTTCCCTAAGTATTTCCTCCTTCAGTTCCGGCAGATCAGGCACACAAATCCGTTCCCGAAACCGCATTGCGTTATCCGTGCCAATCGCAAAGTCGCCCCCTTTGTCTGATGATATTCTGTTCCACACGAGTCGTAGTTGTGTGTCCGTTGACTGACCTTTCAAGATTTTCTCAAACAACGTGGGCTTGACCACCAAGGACAGAAGCTGTGTAATCGTACCCGCCGGAACCACCTCCAGCCTCATTCGCGAGAACTCCGCGATTAAACGATCTTGTTGAGCAATGGCATTCACCGTTAACTCTCCTGTCTGTCCCTTCCTGCTAAGGGCGTCGGCCACTACGTTTGCCTTTCCGAGGTGATAGTCGATGGACAAATCATAGTCTTTCAGCAACTCCAGCCACTGTCTTTGCCGTAAATTCAATTCCTTTTGCCTGAACAAGTACTTAAGGCTCTGGTGGTCGGAAAACACATTACAACGCGCCCCGTAAAGGTAATGTCTCCAAAGTTTGAGAGCGAAAACGACTGCTGCAAGTTCCAAGTCTTGTGTAGGGTAGTTCTGCTCGTAATCTTTGAGTTGTCTCGATGCGTAGGCTATGACCTTCCCTTGTTGCATTAGTACGCTTCCAAGGCCGCTTTGTGATGCGTCGCAATAGATCTCAAAATCCTCCCCGGGTTTTGGTAGTGTGAGCACGGGTGCTCGTGTTAGCCTGTCCTTGAGTTCCTCGAAACCCTCTTGACATTGAGCTGTCCAGATGAATCTCTCCCCTTTTCTGGTCAAACGATATAGGGGAGTGGCGATTTTAGAGAAACCTTCCACGAAGCGTCTATATTACCCCGCCAATCCTAGGAAACTTCGGATCTCCGTCACCGTTGTTGGTCGGGGCCAGTTGGTCACGGATTCTACCTTCCTCGGGTCCACCGCTATTCTCAACGTCGAGACTATGTGCCCCAAAAACTCCACCTCGCGGAGCCAGAACTCACACTTCTTGAGTTTGGCATATAATTTCTGGTCCCGGAGGGTCTAGAGGAATACTTGCAAGTGTTCCTCGTGCTCTTCGTCTGTGTGAGAGTAGATGAGGATGTCGTCGATAAAGACCACCACAAATTGGTCCAGGAAGGGTTTAAAAATCCTATTCATCATATCCATGAATACTGCTGGGGCGTTGGTAAGCCCAAACGGCATTACCGTAAACTTGTAGTGGCCGTAGCGAGTCCGAAAGGCTGTTTTAGGTATATCCCCACCTCTAATTCTAAGCTGGTGGTAGCCAGATTGCAGGTCGATCTTCGAGAACATCGTTGCTCCTTGCAGTTGGTCGAACAGGTCATCGATCCGCGGCAAGGGGTATCTGTTCTTTACTGTGACCTTGTTTATCTCCCCATAATCTATGCACAGGCGTAGGCTCCCATCCTTCTTTCTTACGAAAAGTACGGGCGCACCCCACGGAGACACGCTCGGTCTGATGAAACCTTTATCCAGGAGGTCTTCCAGTTGCGCCTTAAGTTCCCTCAATTCGGCGAAGGCCATTTTATACGGTGCCTTCGTGATGGGTTGCGTGCCTGGAATAAGTTCGATAGAAAAGTCGATCTCACGCCCGGGCAGCATCCCTAGGAGTTCAGTTGGGAAAACATATGGAAAATTCCTTACGACTGGAATGTCGGAGAGCGAAGAGGTGGGCCGAGTCGCTAAGTCCACTGAGGCTAAGTAAGCCACGCCCCCGCCTTCCATCAATCTCCTGGCCCGAGATGCGGAGATGATGGTCGAAAAGAATGTGCTCTTACATGCCAAGTACACATTTTCTGGGAGACCCGGTTCCTATAGACGAACTTGACGTTTCTCATAGTCGATTACCGCCTGGTGTTTAGTAAGCCAATCCATTCCTAGAACTACGTCGAACTCTCTCAATGGAATGACCACCAAATCCCAAGGGCAAGCTAGCCTTCCCAACCTTATCGGGCAGGAAGGCACAAAGCTAACAGCCTCAATAGGCTCCCCAGGGGTCTGGACGGTCATAAGGTTGCGTAGGGGTCTCACTTCTAGAACATGGGCATGGCCAAAGGTACGGGATACGAAAGAGCGGGATGCTCCAGTGTCAAATAAGGTTCTAGCTCGAGAGTCAGAAATCAGAGTAATACCTGCCACCACGTCCTCCGGTGGGTCCGCCCCCCGGTGATTCATTGAGTAGATTCTCCCTACCGACTGCAGTCGCGTCTCCCCCTCCTGCCGAGTGGTTGGGGGGCATACGGTTGGTCCCGAGGGAGCTCTTCCCCGTCCTTGCTGCTGTGGCGATGGGGTGGAGGCTGCAGAGGATGCTGTTCCCGCGTTCAAGGGACAGTTGAAACAGAGGTGGCCCGGTTTGCCGCAACGGAAACAGTGATCGTGCCTCTTGGAGCATTCGGTAACTCGGTGTGCTCCACCGCAGATGACACAGGGTCTGTCCCCTGGCCTTTGACCTCCTGTTGGTGCACTCTTAGTCCCGTGTTGCGACTTCGGATGCTTAGGGGGTCGGTTCCCATTGGAACAACCCCTTTCGGAGAAGGACTGGGGTCGCTTTCTATCCCTGTTATACTCGGAGCCCTCCCATCGGGCGCGCGTAACTGCAAATCCGCGCTCCACGATGGTGGCTCTGTCCACCACCTTCTTAAAGGTGTGAAGATCTGCCGCTTGCACAACTTCAAAGATATCGCTCCGCAACCCGTCTACAAAAAGGCGGGCTTTGTGAGATTCGTCTCTTATGGCAAAGGGGACACAATTGGCCAATCTCACAAATACTCCATAACGGACCAGTTTCCTTACTTGATGTGCTTTAGGTCATCCTCCATTTGCTGCTTGACGTTATTGGAGAAGAATGCCCCGAACAACTTCTCTCTGAACGTAGACCATGAGGGAAGGGCGTTGCCCTTTAAGGGGTCCGGGCGCACCGTTTTCCACCATATACGGGCGTTTCCCTTGAGGCAGTGGACTGCCAAGGGAACTCATTCGTGATCCTCCATCATCAAATCTTCGAAAAGTTTCTCCATGGTGTCTACCTATTTCTCCATGACCTAGGGGTCAGTCGTCTCTCCCTCAAACATAGGTGGGTCATTCTTCTTAAATTTCGCCAAGTTTGCTCTCACACTGTCCCGTTCGATCCGCTAGGTAGAAGCCTCCCCCGCGGCGGCGGCGGATACCCCGGGAGTAGGGGTCATCACGGTCTCTCTCATCGAGTCGCCAGCAGTCGCCCCCGGTGCGGGTCCCGAAGCTGTTGGGTTTGGCATGACTGAAGGCGTCGTCGGTTGGTCCATCGATACACCGGTAGTCGCGGTCTGGGGAGGGGCGGCCGCAGTCTTGCCGTCCGTCCCCGGCGGTCCCGTTATAGGTGCGGTTGGCCCTGGTGGAGGAACTTGGGCGCCCTCTACTGGCACGGCCGGCTACTGTTGCATCAACTGACGTACGTGTTCCGTGAGGGTCGATAACTGCCCGACCATCTCTCGTAGCTGTCGGCGGAGCAGTTCACCCTCCGTGGTTGCCGGGGTCG
The DNA here is from genome assembly GCA_029168755.2 of Tillandsia fasciculata. NCBI lineage: Eukaryota > Viridiplantae > Streptophyta > Magnoliopsida > Poales > Bromeliaceae > Tillandsia > Tillandsia fasciculata. The sequence goes on along the minus strand of CM054945.1, from coordinate 13,224,607 downwards.
TACCCTCTGCTCCGGTGTCATCAGTCGACGACCTGGTCCGGGCCATTATCCATTGTACACAAAGAAACCGCGTCAACCCTAGGTTTAACTGGTCTATTACCTTGACCTACCAACACACCGGGACTCTATCCCTTTTTCCCGCACACACACTCGCGCTCTACGCACCTACACCTTGGTTATCCCTTTGGTCAGTTGCTAGTGGCATTGCACTCTGTGGATGTTGGACACCGACTACCGCGGCTAAAGTCATTTTTCTCTAATACCATATAATCTGTCACGCCCTGGAGGTTTTAAATAAGCGGAAAACGTATATCTTTTTTTTTTTTTTTTTTTTTTGAAACAACTCAACTCTCCGGTACGAGCCAGACCCGCCATATATAGAAATTCACCCCGCAGACGGAGTCTCCTTTGTATATGCATGACATCACCATCACGATACACACTTTAATCACACAGTCAAGATGAGAAGCAAGGGGAAGGATTACAATCTATCACAACTATAATACCATCACAAGGTTGCCAAAACGGTGTACACACGACACCCGGTTTTTAAAACATTTTCACAATCTCATTCCCGGCGGCTACATAAATTTGAAAGGATAAATCCATAGGTTTGTAAAACAGTGCCCACACGACACTCAGTTTTGAAAATGTTTTCGCAATCACTTTTTCATTTAAAAACATACCGCATGCAAGTTTAGTAGAAACATAATAGAGGACGGTCCAACACTAAGTCACAAGTTCAATCCAACATCCACATTAATCCACACATAAAGCAACCACAAAACGCACTAACCAAAACAACCAAGATAACCAAAAGAAAGTAAAAACACGTCACCAGCCCCAAACGGACTAAAGTACTCTACGTCGTAGCCTCACCGTGGTCCCGGATCCCACCCCTGTACGGACATGTCACAGTGTGGGAAGTCAGTGACAAAAAGAGTAGATGTAAATAGGTACGATACAGTAAATACTGAAATGCAAACAAACCGATAAACAGAGCATCCAACTTTTCCCTCATGAGTCACCGTATCCCTTGTTTAGTCAGAAACAAAGCACCTGCCAGAAGGTCTAAAGACCCCCAGCGAAAAGAACACCTTGCTTGCACCTTGGTGCCATTAACCCCTCCACGGTACTCGTGTAGCACCTTGAGCGGCCATGAGGGGTCCCCACTACGTCACCTTGTGGGGTACACGGGTCAACGTACCACCCTTCCGGAAAAGTACACCGATGCGGTGGCCAAACCGCTAGTGTGCGTGTAAGCAACCATGAGCACAAATGCTGAAACCGGCGTGTAGTAAAGCACCGCGATATTCAGTCGCCACAGTTAGAAATAAAAAGGGATTCTCATGCAATAGGGGTTAGATAATAACAAACGACACATCTACTTTACTCTTACATGTCACAATTGAAACCGTACTTAGAACACCACAACAATACCCACCTCGAAGTGCGTTGCCTGGAACACCTGAAATCGACCCGTGCTCGCAACTGGCTCCCGGACCTAAAAAGTCCCCAAAAGAATAGTAGGTAAGACTTAAATTTACTTGTAGAAAAACCAGGGTCCCGAACATGTAAAAGTAAGACGAAGACTCAGCGGCGGCGGCGGTAGCGGCGTGCGACCGACGATGCGACCGCGCCTCACGCAGCACCACACTCGGTGCGGCCGCGCGGGCACCTGCCCCGTGCGGCGCCGCATGCGACACAGCCGCGCGGGGCGCTGCATGTGGTGTGGTTGCGCGGGCACCTGCCGAAGTCGGTGTAGGATAATTCTTCTCATAATCCTTCAGTTGTCGCGAAGCGTAAGCAATTACCCTACCATGCTGCATCAATACACAACCTAATCCTCTGTGGGAGGTATCACTATAAATCACAAATCTCTCTCCCATCATGGGCAATGCTAAGATTGGTGCAGATATTAATCTCATCTTCAGCTCATCAAAGCTCTGCTGGCATTGCTTGGTCCAAGTAAATCTGATTCCCTTCCTAGTCAGTCGGATAAGGGGAGTAGAGAGCTTCGCAAAGCCCTCAACAAATCGACTGTAATATCCTGCCAAGCCCAAGAAACTTTGGACCTCAGTAACCGTCGTTGGTCTAGGCCAATCCAGAACAGCATCAATCTTCGTCGAGTCCACTGCCACTCCAGCGGCTGAAACCACATGGCCTAAAAATGCAACTTCCCGAAGCCAGAATTCGCACTTCTTCAGTTTGGCATACAACTTCTTCTATCTCAGAAGCTGCAGCACTATCCTTAAATGCTCCTCATGCTCCTCATTGCTTCGGGAGTAAATCAAAATATCATCAATAAACACCACGACAAACCGGTCCAAGTACGGTTGAAATATCCGGTTTATTAAATCCATGAATGCGGCTGGGACATTAGTCAATCCAAATGGCATCACCGTGAACTCATAATGCCCGTACCGAGATCTAAAGGCTGTCTTGGGTATGTCTTCAGCCCTTACAAACCGGTCCAAGTACGGTTGAAATATCCGGTTTATTAAATCCATGAATGCGGCTGGGACATTAGTCAATCCAAATGGCATCACCGTGAACTCATAATGCCTGTACCGAGATCTAAAGGTTGTCTTGGGTATGTCTTCAGCCCTTACCCTCAACTGGTGGTATCCGGACTAGAGATCGATCTTTGAAAACACCAGAGCTCCTTGCAACTGGTCAAACAAATTGTCTATCCGTGGTAAAGGATACTTGTTCCGGATGGTCACTTTGTTCAGTTCTCTGTAATCCACACACACTCTAAGGGATCCATCCTTCTTTTTCACGAACAAAATTGGCACTCCCCACGGAGACTCACTAGGTCTAATGAAATCTTTATCCATCAGATCCTGCAGTTGTGCCTTCAATTCTCTCAACTCGGCAGGTGCCATCCGATAAGGTGCCTTCGAGACCGGCGCGGTTCCTGGGATCACGTTGATCACAAACTCTATCTCCCTCTCCGGCGGCATAGTCGTTAGCTCAAGAGGAAACACATCCGAAAACTCTCGGACGATAGGGATTTCCTCGAGTCCCGGTGCCGCCGTAGGCACCTCAACAATTGTTGCTAGGAAAGCGGTGCAACCTCTACTCATCATCCGTCTAGCTCTCGCTGAGGAAACGGTCGCTGCGCACAGCGTGCTCTGGCAGCCTCGGTAGGTGAACTCCTCCTGTCCGGGCTCTCGGAGGGTCACCGTCCTCTCTCTACAATCAATGGTAGCATAATAACAGGATAACCAATCTATACCCAACACTACATCAAAATCTCGAAGCTGGCGTAGGACCAACAAATCAATAGGTAGAATCCAGGGTCCTAACTGCACTGGGCAGGACCGACAACACTCATCTACGTGTAGCACGTGATCAGGAATCTGAACCTCACGTGCATAAGCTAACGGTCCTATCTCTAGCCCATGCAACGATGCAAATTCTCTACTGATGAATGAGTGAGATGCTCCGGTATCAAATAATACTCTAACATGAGTGGAGGAGATAAGGATAATACCTGCCACCACCTGATCAGCCGCCAAGGAGTCTTCTACCTGAGCAGCATATACTCGCCCGCTCGGAGGTGGTCGCCTGTCCGGCTGTCGTGAAGAGGTGGCCCGATCTGTCACGCCCCGGGGTCGAAACTGCGACCCGGGCTCGCCAACAGATCCGCCGCCCATACGGGAAGCCACGTATAGACGTAGCGACTAACCTGCAAAAGATCATCTACACTAAACAGATATCAGAGCTGAAAGGTAAAGGCTGAAAATAAAATAAATACAACTCCACCAAAATACAACCCAAGTCCTCACAATACATAAGTCTCTCAACTGAAAAAGAAACAGTACAAGTGAACCTCACTACAAAGGTCTCTCAAAATGTAACTCTCAAAATAGTAAGGGGGTACATCTACTCTCTGGACGACGACTAGTAGGGATCTATCTCGCGACTCCCTTACCTCGATCAGCCGGATCAGCAACAGGAGCAGCAGGAATAGGAGTAGAAGTCCCTGCAGAAAAGACACCACGGCGGGTGTGAGAACTACATCCCACAGTAGTTCTCAGTGGGTACCGCTAACAAGCCCGACGGTCTGCCCACTAAGTTTACTAGAGGCATAAAGTACAATGCAGCGCTGGAAAGAAAAGCTGGAAAAATGAACTCTACAGCTATAATGCCTCTATCTAAATGATCAAGGAGTGGAACAGAAAGAAACATGGTGCATCTACTATCCCTCAAATCAGATCACCCAATCTACACTGACTGCCACATAGGGTCCAGTCAAACCTGCGCCTACCTACTGCCGTTACATCTACGGAGGACCGAACTTACGTAGGGCGTCCGTGACTGCCAAAACTGGCCAAGCCAGAGGGACTGCGTCGATAAGTCGCGATAGCAAATATCAAGCCCAGCTCCGGAGTGGCACTCGAGGGGCGTGACCCCACCGAGGAAAGTATCCGCGCATCTCTGTCGAGCTCAAATGTGGCTCATGCAGGCTATAATCCAAATCCTCGATCAACAAGATCGGCTGTAACCAACAAAACACTCTCTCACTCACAGGCTGGAAAACTATACAGCCGAGACCCACTGTCACTCAGACGGCTCCCAAAAGAAACACTGATCTATAGACTGCTATCAGACTCCACTCGGTCCCCAGACACAGTGTAAAATGCATCCCACAACAATCTGACCTCTCGGCCCACTACCCAGGCGAGTAAACTCTAAGTCCAGGATGAAACAGTAAATAGTAGTGTAGGAATGTCTAAAGCAACAATAACCTAGCCCAAGTTGGACTTTTCTACTAGTCTGGTTGAACATGCAGCATGTGACGGGGGTGCTAGGTCAAGTTCCAAGATAATAATAAATTAATAGGTTGCAGGAAACAGTAAACCACATGATCATCTGAATACATCAGGAACATCAATTCCTACATTCTAGCATGCTATCAATATACTAACACAATCAAGCAAGAACCTACAAAATAGAATTAGAGATCAGTCCGTAGATCTTGAAGACGAGGCAACCCACCTGAAGAGCTGAACTGTCCAAAGTCCCACAGCTGAAAATACCAGGAATAAATATCTCCAAGATCCTCTAGTCCCAACGGGTTCAGAAATACTCGCAAACCCTCCTGGGTACAACAAAAGGTCCATAGTTACACTTTATTCAAAAAAAAATCATCCAAGTATACACAACCTGCAGAACAGTCCCAAAGATGCAAAATATTCACCTGCTGAAAGGGCTCCGAAAAATCTGATAAAAATAGTACTACGATCGGCGTGTCGAGACCTTCGAAACAAGTACCTGTACGTTTCAATCCGAGCCCCGAAGGCCGAGTTACAAATTCCACAACACAGGGTGCGCAAAACCTCACAACAACACAACTGTAATCCCATGCACAGATAAAAGGAGAAAATATACCTCCGGGCAAGCCTCAGAAAAATCCTAGAAAAATACGGCGATACTCCTCGCGACGAGTAGATGCAAAAAGTGTACAGGCACGCCTCAATCTGACGCTCGAGCGCGGAGAAATCCACTAAACAAGCTGCTGTCCCCGAAATCCTCACAGAAAATAATGGGTCCTAGTAAGCACGGAAAAACTCCAAGAAAAACCCGAAACTAGAGGATGCTGAAAATACCAAGATTGTAGCCCTACCTGTCGCGAAACCAACGGCAAAAGAATCGCTCGAAAAGTGGTCGGAGTAGGACGAGGGAGCTCGCGCACCGAAACGCGACGGGAGGAAACACCGGCGAAGGAACGTCACGATGCGCCAAATAAATGGAAATCTCAAAAAGCGTGCCACATAAAATCCCAGAAATCCTCCAGATGGTGCAGCATAAGTGGGGGAGCAACTCCTCTGAAGAAACCGAGGTGAGAAATGGCTTGGAAACGCAAAAAAACCCAAGGTGAAAGCGGCTCGGGCTATTTATAGGCCCACAAAAATAAATCCAAAAATACCCTATGTGTCCCCGGATTCGGGCGCTGGACCACGATTCGGGCGCCCGAATTCGGCGGAACACCACACCGAGGAAAAGCGCCCGAAACGTGCTCGTGCAGCCACGTGTCTCGCACAGCAAACAGCTGTGCGGGGCGCGCCGGGAGTGGCCACGTGGCCCTCCCGGAGACCGACGGGTGTCCCGCACAGCAAACAGCTGTGCGGGGCGCGCGCGGTGCCGCCGCGTGGCGTCTCCCCGGTCAAACGGGTAGGTGGCTCCCGCGAATGGCGGGGCGCCACCTATCCCGCTACTGTCACAGTCACACGTGCGGGCAGGCGCCGCCTGGCCGCCTGCCATGCACGCGCCCCGAGGCGCTCGCCCGCGTCCCCGTGCCCGCGCCTCGTGGGCCCGCGAATGGCGCGCCGACACGTGTCTCCTGCACCCGGTCCACGCACCCTACTTCGGGTTCCGTGGACTGCGCCGCATGCACCGACCAACCAGGGGCTGCCACGTGTCCCCGCCCTGGTCCACGCACCACCGCGCCAACTCTGTAGACCGCGCACCATGAGCCCGCCAATCAGGCGGCACCACGTGTCCCTACGCCGGGTCTGTGCACCCCGCGACGACGCTCTGTGGACCGAGCGCTGTAAACCGGCCAATGACAGGCTGCCACGTGGCATGTCGGCGGTCCACGGCCCCTCCCATGCACCGAAATCCAATAAAAACTTTTGGGAGTCCCTTTTTGGGCCTCCGGATTCAGAATCAAACAAGCAAATAGCCGTTTTCAAGCGTTTTTCCGTGCTGAATCCAAATCCAACCTCTGTTTGGCCAAGAACCTTTTCAAAATTTCGACAAATGTGGCCGAAGACCAATACAGCTAAAGATACCTCATAGGGTCCATCTGTGGCATCCCTTTGATGCACTATGCGCCAGATACACCAACACTAAGTGTTCTATACAGTGGATTCACCGAAAAAGTTGCATGGGAAATTGGACCACTACATCCTCCCCCACTAAAAGAAAGTTTTGTCCCCGAAATAAAAAAAACAAAACAGGCGTACCTCAACCGGAAGTCTCAAACAGAAAGGGATAGGTATCTCTCATCATCGTCTCTAGCTCCCAAGTAGCCTCACGCTCCTCGTGATTGCTCCACAAGATCTTCACATATGGAATGGCCCAGTTGCACAATTCCCTCACCTCACGAGCAAGAATTCGCAACGGGCGCTCCTCATATCCAAGGTCCTCACCGACCTCCAAAGAAGTGAAGTCAATCACGTGCGAAGGGTCGAAAACATATCTCCTCAGAGCCGAGACGTGGAAAACATCATGAACTCCGGCCAGGCGTGGAGGAAGGGCAACTCTGTAAGCCACAAGGCCTACTCTCTCAAGTACCTCGAAGGGTCCAATAAAGCGGGGACTGAGCTGTCACGCCCCGGGGGTTTTTACGCGCGGAAGGGAAGCCACCGATGCTCCCAAATTTTTTACATATATATTTTTTTGAAATCAATCTCCCCGGTGCGTGCCCAGACCCGCCGCATATACAAATTCACTCTACAAACGGGCAGAGTCTCCTTTGTATATGCACGGCGTCCTGATCACAAAGTTCACATAAACATGCCTTTAACCACACTAGACCGATTGCCAATCACATACAACCATTTTCAACAACATACAATCAATTTCCACAAGTAATAAAGAGGCCAACTATTTTCGAAGGGATAAAACCACAGGGTTTTGAAAGCGATGCCCACTCGACATCAGGTTTTAATAAAACTATTTTCGAAACCACATAAATCCACAGAATTTGAAATCGGTGCCCACCCGGCACCAGGTTTAATGAAACTAATTTTGAAATAAATAAATCCACAGAATTTGAAAACGGTGCCCACACGGCACCCATATTTTTAAAACAGTTTTCACAACAGTTTCCTTGTTCCTTGTTTGTAGTTTGAAAGCGGCCAAGCCAAGTAAGAACAAACACCCAACCAAAAGAGTTAACGAATAGCCCAACATCCACATCGATCCCACGGGGGTATCGCGATCCACAACTAGCTACAATGCGTAATGAAATGAACAAAGAAGATAAAGTAAATCGTTTCTGTAGCCTCTAAGGGCCAGAAGATCGCTCACGCGGCCTCACCAACGCTCTGGCCCTCACCCCTGGACGAACTGGACGAACCTGTCACGGAGTGGGAAGTCAGTGACCAAAAAAAAGTAATAAAAGAAATAAGGGCTAAAGTAAGGCAAACCACGGTAAAAACCAGAGCAACCACCCTCCTCAACGTGCAACCAATAGTGAAGAACCCTGTGCAAACCAAACCGGGCACCTCCCCCGGCAACCACACCGAGCGCTTGCCTCGGAAACCCCTGCCGAGCACTTGCCTCGGCCGCCAAGCACCCGCCTTGGCATCACCGCTCACACCCCGCACCCACGGGGGCCCCCATTACGTCACCATCACGTGGGGTACACGGGTCAACGTACCACTTTTTCAAAAAAGCACACCCTTGCAGAGGCCAAGCCGCCGGTGTGCGTGCAGTAACACGAACCTCAATCGAGCACCAACCTCGGCCAACCAGACCGAGCACCAACCTCGGTAAACCAGACCGAGCACCTGCCTCGGCCATCTCCCAGAACATGATGTATCGTTGGGCACAGCAACCCTCAGTCGCCATAAACATAGTGATAATAAAAACATAAGCATAAACGGGGTTAGCAACATTTCAACATGTCAAACCTTTGCTCTTACCAATTGCCATCGTTTCCCGACTCAAGAACTGTCGGGAGAGAAACCCACCTTTCGATGTCCGACTGGTCACATCGATCACCGTTCTCATCGCTAGCATGCTCCAAACAACCCTACTGTTGTTCGGAGAGGCGAACTGCCCATCCAGTCTCCCACTGCGACGTTCATTAAACCCGGAAGTCCACGTCACCCCTTACAAGATATAAATAACAATAACGGAAACATGCACAAAGAAGTTCTAAGGGGTACCTACCTGGAATGCAGAGAAGAAGGTGTGCAGAAACTCTAGTTAAAACCCTCCCACCTTGCGCCCGAAAAACTAAAGTAAGAATTAAAGTTAAAAATATCGTCGAGGTCAAAAACCCTCAAAAACGGGGCGAAACGGGCCAAAAACGGAGCTTCCGGACTCCTTGGCTGCAGGCTGGTGCACGGGTCCAGGCGTGGACCGGGTCCACGACAGAAGGCGGCGGCGGCGCAGACCGGGAGCACAGCACGGTGAGCCGCTGGAGCATGGCCAGTATCGCGGACCGGGCTCACGGCCACAGTGTCGGTGGTCGCAGACCGGGCGCACGCCACGGCGGGTGAGCCGCTGCGGCTTGGGCCGGGCCGCGCACGGGAGAAAAGCGCGCACCGGGTCCACCCGCGCGGCTGCGGCGGCGAGCGACGGGTGCACGCCTAGTGCGTGCACCGTGCCTGCGGGCCGGGCTGGCGCACGTGCCCGTGCGCCGGGTCCGCGCCCGCGGGTCGCGGGGACGTGCGCCGGGCACACGCCGGCCAGGTGGACCGCGCGGTGGTTCTTGTCGTACGGGAGTGAATAGTGAACCCTAAATCGTCCCCCGCGGCTCCGGCGATGACCCCGCGAACACGGCGACTGCGGCGGCGACCCCGCGAGTACGATAACGGCGGCGGCCTCCCGTTTAACAACGGTGGCGGCGGCCTCCGGTTCAACAACTCGTATCGCCCTCGACATCGACAAGAAACCCCCAAAACGAAAACCGGAAAGAAAACTCGAACCACTCACCTTAATTCCGCCGGCGGAGGAGGAGGAAAGAGGATCGGCCGTCCTTGCTCGATCGGTTCCGCAGAAAAGGAGCAGTTCCTTCTTTTCTCTTCCCGTCTCCCCGCCTCGGTCCCTACGTCATTTCTTGAAAAAGGGGAAAAGGGTTTTGGGGTCTTTCCCCTGCACCCCCGGTCGGCTTAAACGATACGAAGAGAATTTAAAATTAAATCCAGTCAACAAACCTAGCTAATTGAAAATTGAATGAGGGGTCCAGATCACCTCGGAAAACGTGTCGATCGCCAGCACGCATTCCGATGCACTCGAGTCGATAGAAAACTTCAAAAAATATTTCTGGGAGATCCCGGGGTCGGAATTCAAATCCGATCGCGCCACCGTTCACCGTTTTGCGAACTCTACTACATAAAAATATCCACAAACCCCGACGATCAGCCCAGAAATTCTCGAACCTCAACCCCCCCCCCCCCCCCCCCGGTTACAACTAAAAGGATTCAATTAGGACCCAAAACGAAAAACCGAAAGGTCGAGGTGCTACGAAATAAATAAAATAACCCACTGACGTAAGTAAGATAAAAAGTCCGATCATAGAAGGATCCCGTCCGATCACCTCAAAAAGCGTGCTGACCACTTAGCACGGATTTCGGTGCACCACTCAAAGGCAAACGCTTTGACCCCCATTCCGGGAGATCCGTAATTCGGAATCCGAATCCGTTCGCTTTGCCGTTCTCCGTTTTCCGAGCTCAAATGCAGAAAAATACCCGCGGTCCAGGCCGGTCCATTGCAGAAAACACAGTGAAAAGCTTCCCTAACAACTCTGTCACAAAAGAGGGTGTTCAAAAGCATTGGAACGCCAGGACTCTACATGAGCTTCCCACGAACTCCAAATCTCCGGACCCCTTTCGAAGGCGAGACCTTCAAAAAGACATGATCACCAATCTGGAATTCTAGGTCTCGCCGCCAAGTATCAGCGTAGCTCCTCTGACGACTCTGGGCTATCACAAGATATCGGCGAACTAATCTGACTTTCTCCTCTGCCTCCAGCAGTAAATGAGGTCCCAAAGTCCACCTCTCACCCACGTCACTCCAATACAAGGGCGACCGACACTTGCGTCCATACAACGCCTCAGACGGAGCCATCTGAATGCTCGCCTGATAGCTGTTGTTATACGCAAACTCAACCAATGCTAAGTGTTGGTACCATCTCCCTCCAAAATCCATAACGAACGCTCTCAACATGTCCTCGAGGGTCTGTATGGTGCGCTCGGACTGGCCATCAGTCTGTGGGTGGAATGCTGTGCTAAACCGGAGCTGGGTCCCCAAGGCTGAGTGTAGACTCCCCAAAAAATATGATACAAACCTCGGGTCCTTATCTGATACAATCGAGGCGGGTACACCGTGATGCCTCACCAACTCATCCAAATACAACTGTGCAAGTCACTCCAACGGCCAAGTCATCTGTACCGGTAAGAAGTGAGCAGACTTGGTGAGTCTATCCACGATAACCCAAATCGCGTCAGCTCCACTCTGCGCCCTCGGCAGTCCTATGACGAAATCCATAGTGATGTGGTCCCACTTCCACTCAGGGATTGGAAGACTCTGCAACTTGCCAGCAGAAACCTGGTGCTCTGCCTTCACTTGCTGACAAGTTAAACAATGAGCCACAAATCTTCCAATGTCCCGCTTCATTCCGGACCACCAAAAGTGTGCCTTGAGGTCCTTATACATCTGAGTACCACCAGGATGAATGGTATAAGGTGTATAATGGGCCTCTCTCAAAATCTGGTCTCTGATCTCAGGATTCGTAGGCACACACACTCGATCCCTGTACCGTAGTACTCCCGAGTTATCCACTGCAAAATCCCCTATCTAATCTGTCTGAATCTGTGATCTGATCCTCGTCAAATGGGGGTCCTCACTCTGTGTCTCCCTAATTCTGTCCAACAGAGTGGGCTGCAAGACCATAGACATAAGTCTAGCAGAGACCCCAGGGGATACCACCTCAATCTGTAAACGCCTCATCTGCTCCACTAGCGGTGCCTGCTGCGTGATCAACATGCTCAAACTCTGCACTGACCTCCTGCTCAAAGCATCTGCTACAACATTGGCCTTGCCGGGATGATATAGGATGCTCACATCATAGTCCTTCAGTAACTCTAACCACCAGCGTTGCCTCAAATTCAGCTCCTTTTGAGTAAACAAGTACTTCAAACTCTTATGATCAGTGTAAATTTCGTAGTGCTCTCCATAGAGTGTAATATCACAGATTTTTGTAACATTTTACCCTCCTGCTAATAAAGATTTTGTTTGGAGAGATTGAAGTAACGGATTTACTTAAGTGGTTAATCTTGAGGTGTGGATATTTTTCTGCGATAGAGCTCGAAAAACGGAGAAAGGCGGTGCGATCGGATCCGGATTCCGACTTACGGAACCCCCAGAAAGGGGTGGTTAGGATCGCAATAGCCAGGGGGTGCATCGAAATTCGTGTAAGTGATTCTGCACGCTTTCTGAGGAAATAAGGTTTTATCTTTAAAGAATTATCTTTAAAGAATTATCCCGAAGAATTTATCTTTGAGGAATTAATTAATTAATGAAATAATTAATTAGAGTTTAAAATTTTCGATGAGGTTTTATCGTACACAAAAGAATAATTTATGACTTCTCCCAAAAGAAAAGGAAAAAAAAAAAACCCTAGCCGGAGAGAAAAGAACGAGGAAAAAGAAAAAAAAAGGGCGAAACCCTAACCGGAAGGAAAAGAGGAGGACGGAGGAGAAAGCGGAAGGACCTGACCCTCCCCGACGGACGTGCCGAAGCCGGGAGCGTGAACGGATCTCCGTCTCCGACGATTCGCGATAAGCGAAGTTTCTTTCGGACTTTCGTTTTCGATTGTCAGGTCGTTTTGGGTAGCCGTTTTTGTTATCCTACCCGTCGCCGTCGCCGCGGAACCCTTGGGCACCGCCGCACGGCCCTAGGGCATCGCCGCCGCGTCATGGCCGCGCCGCGCGGGGGGCTAGCGCCCGCGCGGCTGCGGCACGGGCCGCGCGGGGACGGTGCCCGCACGGCCGCGGCTAGCGCCTAGCGGGACCAAGGCCCCCGCGCGGCCGTGGCTAGGGCATGCGCCGCGCGTGGCCAGGGCCCCCGCGCGGCCGTGGCTAGTGCCGCGCGGGCGGGCGCCCACGCGGCTAGGGCAGCTTGTGCCACGCAGGGCCGGTGCCCACGCGGCCGTGGCTCGCGCCGTGCGGGGCTAGGGCCCGCACGGTCGCAGCGGGTGCCGCGCGGGGCTAGTGCCCGCACGGCCGCGGCTTGCGCCGCGCGGAGTCAGGGCCCGCGCGGTCGCGACAAGTGCCGCGCGGGGCGGGTGCCCGCGCGGCCGCTTGGCCCGCAACGCCGGGGGGGGTGGCCACGTCGCTTGTCGCGCGCGGGCGCCACCGCCGTGTCAAGTTGTCATTAGTGTTTTTGAGTTTTTGGGCTCGGTTTATCTGCTATTATATTTCTGATCTGACCGCGGCTCTTTTGGGGACTACTTTTAGGTCCGAGTTTCGACAGGGAGCAAGGTCCGGTCTCCGGAGTCCAGGTTCCGCACAATCGAGGTGGGTACTTTTGGTTATTACCGGTGTAGAGTCGTTTCCGAATATTCGGTTTGATAAAGTAGATGTTTTTAGTAAATTGACTAACCCCATAGCATGTGAATCCCATTTACTATTTTAATCGAAGCGGCTGCGGTCGCAAGATTGTTCTATTATTCTGACCAGAGCGGCTGAGGTCGCAACATTGTTCTTACACTCATATTGCTTACACGCACACCGGCGGTTTGGCCACCGCACAGGGTGTATTTTTCTGAAAAGATGGTAAGTTTTTGCCCGTGTACCCCATACTTGTGATGGTGGGGACCCCTCAAGGAGAGGCTGCTGCTACTTGGGCAGTCGAGGGGTTGGTGGCACCAAGAAGATGAGTACGGTATTGGGGTTGGGGCCCAAAGTATTCTGAAAACTGGGGTAGGTGCCCAGTGTGACATTCGACAGGGATTTGGCGATACATGAGGGGGGGGGGGAAAGTAAATGCTCCGGTGATTCGGTGTGTTCTTTTCAGTTATTGCATTTACATATATGTTTTCTACTTTATCAGTCACTGACAACCCACACTGTGACAGGTCCGAGCACGGGTGGGAACTGGGACGACGGTGAGGCATCAGTTAGAGGACCCTAGCCATGAGGGCTAGTAAACGATACGTCTTTCTTTTGTTATTTCCTTATACAGTTGGTTTGTCAAACTGTGATTTATTTGTGTGGTTTCTGATGGATGTTGGAATGAGGATTTCGTGTCTATAATTGGTGAATGTTAAGATGTGTAATTGCAGCTCGTTTTCAAATGCAAATCTAGTTTCAAAAGTGTTTTCAAAACAGGTGCCGTGTGGGCACCGATTTCAAAACCCGTGGATTTATCCTTTCAAGTTAATGGCCGCTTAAAAGAGTTTGCGAAAACATTTTGGAAAAACTGGGTGTCGAGTGGGCACCGATTTTCAAACCCATGGGTTTATGCTATAGTCTGTATGTGATAGCGGTGACTGTATGATTAATTGTAATCTCTCCTCTTTGTCTGTCATGGTTGGAATGGTTAAAGTGTTTGTCTTGATGGGAACGCCGTGCATATACAAAGGAGACTCCGCCCGTTTGGGGAGTGAATTTGTATATGCGGCGGGTCTGGTACGCACTGGAGGCGAGGTTCATTTTAAATACAAATAAAAAGAAAAAAAAAATTGGGTACGTTTTCCGCTCTTTTAGAACCTTCGGGGCGTGACAGATTATATGGTATCAGAGAAAACGACTTTAACCACTGCGCCCAGTAACCAACATCCACAGAATGAATTATCACGAGTGACTAACCAAGTTGATAACCAAGGTGTAGGTGTGTAATGTATGAGTGTGAGCGCGGGGAAATAGGGATAGAGTCCCAGGGTTAGTAGGTCAAGGTGCTAGTTTTTTTTTTCTAACTTAGGGTTGACGCGGTTACCCTCTATGCACAGATAACAGCCGGACGCGATCATTTATTCGGCAACGCCGAAACGGACGGAATGGACTCAGCAGCCGCGGCAAATCGCCTACTGCAGAACCAGTTGCGCGACGTGGCTGGTCAGCTGCTTACCCTTACTGAGCGATTATGCCTACTGACACAAGACGTAGGGGGGACTGACTATTATCAGTACGGCCCCAGAGGTGACACACTACATGGGATGCCGACTACGGGACCTCCCACTTTTCGTGAGGCGGTGGATGTAGTGCACCGACTCCGCGAAGTTTGCGAAGTGCGGTGAAAGTACTTGTAACACATTTAAAAAATAATTACTTGAGGGTTTAAAGGATTTTGAATCGATGCGAAAGTCGTCAACTCGAAAAGTGAGTTGGAGTTGAGAAACTAAAGCTTCAAGTTATGAAGCTTAAGTTGTAGTGCACCAACTCCGCGGAATCGCTTGTAACGTGTTTTAAAGGTGTTTCCCAGGGTGCGTGCAAAATTTCAGGCAAAACCGAGCTCATAAAAAGGGCTCCGAAGGCTCAAAAATGCAAAATCTGCCTAAGTGCAGAAATTTGTGCTGAGTACGGGTACTCAATTCTGAGTACCGGAACACAATGCATTTTGTGCTGGAAATTACATTGGGTACCGGTACTAAATGCTGAGTACCGGTACGCAGTGTGCCCGAGTGTGAGAAAGTTGGCCAAAAATATTCTAAGTCCCCGGGTACCGGTACTAAATGTTGAGTACCAGTACCCAGTGTAAAATAAGTGATTTCCAGCCCTCGGGTTGGAGAAATTTTATAATTGGGTACCGGTACTCAACCTCGTGTACTGGTACTCAATGCCCAGAATGCTGGGATATTGAGGTAAATTCTTTTGTAAGTGGGGGCATTTGGGTAATTTCACCCCATTAGCTGCCCAATGCATAAGAGCCCCTCTCTCACTATCTCTCTCCCTCGTTCTCTCATTTCTCCCATTTCTCTCCCTCTCGCTCTCTCTCTCTCTACGCGCGGGAACCAGAGATGAAGGAGAAGAAAGAAAAGAAGAGAAAGAAGAAGAAGAAGTTGGAGAGGAAGCTAGGGTTTTGGGATTTGATCTCCAAGGAGCTCAGGGATTTCGTGGTGAGCTTCAAAGGAGCCTTCAAGAGGAGTTGGAGCTCACTCCTCTTCCTCTTTTGGGTCAAGAAATCCTCATAAGAGGTAAGTGTAAAATTAGGGTTTTCCTCTTTTAAGATTTTTATGAGTTTATATGGCATAAAAATAACTTCTTATGGTTCTAAACCTATTTTTAGGGATTTTCATAAAGAGGAAATATATCAAACCCTAGTTCTTGCAACAAGGACATCAAGGTGGGGGATTCTGCCGAAACTGGGTGACCTCTCCCCTTGCTCCTTTGCTTTTCGATTTAGAAGCATGATAGTAGTATGTTAGAGGCGTTAGGGAATTATGATAAATATGCATTCGTAGAAGTAAATAATATTTTATGAATGAGATGAAATATTTGCATGCATGAAAGTCATTAGCTATTCATGATTGTGATCATGTTATGGTATAACCCTAGGAATTATTTCGAAGCATAAGGGAAAGAGTATGTTGGTAATAAAACTAGGAGAAAACCTAGTTTAGGGGTTTAATGAGTGACATTAAACTTAGAGTTTATCCTAGGATGGAACGAGTGGCATTGTCTTAGAAGATAACCTAAGGGCATTGGATAGAGTGATCAACTTAGAGTCGAGGAACTCTAGGATGAGTATGACATGGAACTTAGGTAAGGGAAACCTAAGGGGAGTTTTAAACTCACAGAAAATAAATTAGAGTCAGTGTAACTCTAAGATAAAAGTGGAACAGGAAAATAGAGTTAAGTTAACTCTAGGATTCAGTGAGGAATCAGAAAAGTGGGATAAGATCTCAAGGTTAAAGAATTAAACAAATATAACCCTAGAAAGTCATAGGGTGTCTGGGCAAATGGACAACAACTTTAACTTCAACTTGAGTTAAATAAATGAAAGAGAAATGTTAAGAGTCCAGGAGACTCTCTAGTTACCCGTGTGGCAAGACCTAGGGTAAGGGATAAATTAATGAAAAAGAGAAAGCTAAAAGTGGCTAATAAGCAAGACAAGGAAATTGCTTAAAAGAAAGAAAATGCAAATGGTGCATTGTGATGAGACTCGTTAGTTTGGGAGCAGGACTCCTTGGGCAGTGACCCGTTGGACGAGATGCTTTTGGAAAACTAAAGATAAAGTGAAAGAGATTGCCAGTGGCAATGTGAGCTGAAGGCTCGAGTGAGAAGAAAAGACAAAGCAAGTGCTTAAAGATAAAGACAAATGCATAAAGTGCAAAAAGGGCTGAGTGCCAAGAGGAAAGGAAATGAAAGATAAGAAAAGATAATAAAACGGGCGTGCCTTCGAAGGTTGAAATGTGGGTCTGCGGGACGTAAAGGGCTTGCCCTCTCCCCGGGCGCACTATGATCGGACGTAAAGGGCAGTGCCCTCTCCAGATCGGTGGCCCGAAGAACACATTTACTTCGTTGGGGCGGGATAGTACCTTGCGTGTGCTATCGGCAACCTTAGAAATTCTCGTCTTATAGTAGCATGATTACTGGGCTGGGGCCCGTGGGACAAGAATTTATGAGGGTTAACTTTAACTAAACCACCAGAATGTAAAAAGAATTAAATGGTGATAGAGTGGCCAAGGTGGCCGGGTTAGCGTAACCCTGTATACAGCGGCATAGTGGCCGAGTCGATGGATGGTTGCCTGGTATGGCTAGACAGAGTAGTGATGGATTGGTGAGTAGACATAGATAGTGTAGTGCAGTGATATATTATATTTCATAGCAGCATGTTGTTATGGAGGATTTTAGTTTCCTAGCACTCTATTATTATTGCTTCCATTGGACCAAGTGGTGTAAGACACTTTTTCTCGGTGGTTGAACCCACTGGGAACTTTAAGTAGTTCTCACACCCTCAGGTGACTATTTTTCCAGGTTCAGATGCAGACTGTGAGGACCTGGTTTCCCCGCGGGGGAGTTTTCTGGTTGTTTGGCAGCTTTCGAAGGCTTGTGTGGTGTGTTGGATGTGTTTGTGCGCAATTTGGACACAAGTGGAGGACTTCGGGCTTAATTATGGATCACGGGAGTATTTGGAGGACCCGTCGAGTGTTTAGAAGTGATTTTGCGCGATGCGGATGTCAAATTTGGACTCAGGGCGAAGTTTGGATAAAAGATCACCTCTCCGGATGCCTTCGGGAATTTTTAGAGATGGAATTTGGCGAAACGGACATCGGATTTGGATTCAGCGCGCGAAAACGATGAAAATAGACTATTTATTTGCATTTTTCGGAGCCCGGATGTCGCGCACGGTTTTCGAGGCAGCTTGGTACTGTTCCGGCGGCGGGCGGGCAGCGGCGGCAGCGGCGGGCAGCGGCGGCAGCGGCGGAGCGCGGCGGTGCAGACGCGCGGGCAGGCGCGGGCAGGTGCGCGGTCCACCGCGGAGGCGTGTACCGGGCAAGGGCCACGTGGCGGCTCCCGGTTGGCCGGCGCAGCAGGCGCGGTCCACGGGGAAAAGCGCGGTGTACGGTGGGCCGGAGGGTGACACGTGTCGGCCTGCTGTTGGCGCGGTGTTGTGCACTCGGTGCACCGAGCTGGTATGGCTCGCCTCGGGGCGCGTGCCTGGCAGGGTGCGCAGGCGGCGCTGACGCGCGCACGTGGGCGCGTCAGGCGCGCGTTGACCGAGAGACCCGCCACGTTTCGCCTCCTCGTTGGGCCACGTGTCGCCCGCTGGGTGGCCCCGCACGGCTGTGCGCTGTTTCGTGGGCGACGTGGAGGCCCGTGGGAGATTCGGGCCTGCACAGTGTTGGGCCGGGCCCAACACTGTAGCAGCCCGAATCTTTCGGGCGCCCGGAAAAAAGGACACAACCGTCATTATTTGATTTATTTTCTGGGCCTATTTAAACGACCCGAGCTGCAACTTCCTCCTCTTTTCTTCCACTTCCGAGCTTCAAACCGACGGGAGGTCTTCAGCAAAGTTGTTCCCCTCGCTGTGTAGCTTCCATCTGCAGAGTTTGGGGATTTTTGGGGGCACGCTTTTCGAGATTCTCATTTTCTTGGCGCGGCGCGACGCTCTTTCTTCGGTGCTTCTTCCGTCGCTCTTCGGTGCACGAGCTCCCCCGGCCTGCTCCAACCATCTTTTTGAGCGATTTCTTCACCGTTGGATTCGCAACAGGTGAGGCTACGATTTTGGTTTCTCGCACATTTTCTGGTTTTGCGATTTTCGAGGAGTTTTACCTTGCTCTCTGAGGACCTTGTTTGCTGTGTGGATTTTTGAGGGCAGCATATTGATGGAATTTTATCTCCGCAACCGGGCATCGGATTGAGATGCTCTTATAGACTTTTTTCATCTACTCGACGCGAGGATCATCGTGGTATTTTTTTTGGAATTTCTTGAGGCCTTCCCGAAGGTATACATTTTCCTTCTTTAACTGTACAAGATTTTACAGTTATGTGGTTGTATGTTTTCGCGCGCCCGTATTGTGGAATTTATATCTTGGCCTACGGGACTCCGATTTGGGCGTGCAGGTACTCGTTTCGAAGCTATCGACGCGTAGAATGCAGGGATATTTTATTTGGAATTTATTGAGCACTTTCAGCAGGTGAAATATTGACTTCTTTGCAGCTGAAAATTCAGCGTGTGTTTTTGGGAAGATTTTTGGGATTTAAGTGTAACTGTAGCCTTTTGTTGTACCCAGGAGGGATTGTGGACTGTACTGGACCTGTTGGACATAAGAGTTGCTGTTTTTATGGTTCTCTCAGCTGTGTGACCCCGGACAGTTAGCACCTTCAGGTGGGTGGCCTTATCTTCGAGTTTGATGGACTGAACAGTAAATCTGCTATAGTAGGAACATGCATGATAGTGGATTCTTATGTAGCATGCTAGAATGTAGGAATGGTTATTCCTTGTCATTATCTGTTGATCGTATGATCTCTTCTGCTTCCTACTACCTGTTAAATATTTGTTCTCTTGGAACTTGACCTAGCACCCCCGTCATATGTTGCATGTGTAACCAGACCAGTAGAAAACCCTCACTTGGGCTAGTGTTATTTATGTTTAGACATCCACACTGTTCTTTCATTCCTGGACTTAGTGTTATCCTCGCCCGGGTAGTGGGCCGAGCGGTCGGGACTTCTTTTTTGTGTGGGTTGCATTTGCACTCGTGCTGGGGAGCAGAGTGGAGTCTGGTAGTTGTTGTGGGTCGCTTATCTGTGCCGGGAGCCGTTTGGGTAAACGGTAGTCCCGGGAGGTCTTGTATCCCTGTTTGTGCTGTCGCCACTGTGTTAGTGGCAGTTGTGTGCTTGTATTAGCTGGACCTAGAACCCAGAACCTTTTTGACATACACATGATTTTTAGTCTATCTATGTTTTTCTTCCAAGCTTCGAAGGGCCGCTGAAGTCTGTTCTTGTTTGATTGGACAAAGGCATCAGCCCTTCGGGGTTTGGGTAAAACACTGGTTTTCTAACTATTTTTCTAAAAAGAACTAAAATCATTAAATATGGATTTCTTCCAGATCAAAATGGTTTTCAATAACAAATGTCACCTGTTTCCTGTAATCTTCCCACTCGAAAGGATTCGAGTGGTCTGGGTTCTAGGGGCCATTCCTTTGTCGGGACGGAAGCCGCGGGGGCCGAGCCTGGAACCTGTTCTTGTTTGATAAGGTTGTAGGTGTAGGTCTCCCGAGACTTTCGGGCCCTAGTTGGTGTTTTCTGCGTGTTGTACCGAGGTTGCTGTGTCCCCGAACTATAAGTGTTGGGTTGTATGTAATAATGGATCTAAATAGGGAAAAAAACACCTAGAGGGGGGTGAATAGGTGTAAACAATAAACACTCAAAAAATCATTGCGCAATAAAACCCAATGCGGAAATATAAATGAACACGCAAGATTTTTACGTGGAAAAACTCCAAACCGGAGTAAAAAAAACCACGGGACCGATAACACGGTGAAATCCACTAGAATTAACACACGTACAAGGTGATATAACGTACTCACAGACGACTCAACCTTTTACCATACGCTCCTAGTAGATCTTCTCCGCTCGTTCCACGACGCTTCTCGAATCCACGATCTGCGTCCAACGCCGAATCCACAGCGTCCAACGTCGAGTCCACGACGTCCGACCGAATCCACGGTCTTCACCCAGTAGCACGCTTCGAATCCACGAACGTACCTCGCTCCGAATCCACGAGAGCGGTTGCACCTTGAATCCACAAGGCCACGCGAGTCCACGCGCCGATTTAGGGTAAATCGTTGTTTTTGGGTGGTGATGATCCGCCGAATACTTAGATTAGAAATAGATCGGAAATACCATCTAAGTATTCATTAATTTGATTCTACTCAAAATCTGAGTTTGGAAAACCTAGAATCAAATTAATCAATATAGATGAAGAAACATAGAATTGAATCTATTGATTTCCTTTCTTCTCTATATATGTGGATTTTTCTCTTTTGGTCGTATTTTTCGGATTATTAGCTTACCCTAGAAAATGAATAAAGGGTCTATATATAGGTTAGAAACCGTTGGAAGAAGATAAGGATCAAAAACTATCCGTTTCTGGAAATTTTCAGGACGGCGATCCGGATCGGATTTACTGTGATCCGGATCGTCGTAGCGTGATTGACAATTCCAGAAAACCAAGGGTTCGGGATCCGGATTGCAAGGTCCGATCCGGATCGTTCATACAATTTAGCAAAATCCCATGTTCGAGATCCGGATCAAAAATGGCCTTTGATCCGGATTGGATTTGCCAATGAACAAGTACCCTTCGGGATCCGGATTGGACTGTCTGATCCGGATCCTGAACATGTCCCATGTCCAGTTTTTGATTTTTATGCAATAAAAAATTCTTCCAAGTGTTTCTACACTACAAGAAGTATTCGGATCACCAAAAATCTTTAGTTAAACATACCTGATCCTTTTGAATTCTTCTTTCTTGAGATTGAGGTATATGATCCAAACTTCTTTCATCTTCAATCTTCAAGACTTAACACTTTCACGAAATACGCCAACTCAAATTCCGTAACAATCTCCCCCTTTGGCGGTTTCGTGACAAAACACAAATCCACAAAAGAAAATTCAAAAAAGGATATTTTTGTTGCTATCACCATACAACAAAAATTTACAATGGAGATCCAAAAATTTAAATACATGAGATAAACTCCTAAAACAGACTCTAGACTTAGACATCTGTACTCTCTGCAAAAAGAAACCATTCTTGACAAAAAGAGATCGTTAGATACCTCAAGAATATTTAGCATTCAAAACCTAGCAGAGATAAAGTTTATACTCATCATGACATTTAGTAATTCAGATATGTAATAAGATCACAATCAAACTTGACATATCTTCTAAGCGATAAGATTCCAAATGTCATAACTTTGCTTTGTTAGTAATCAAACAACTTGTTAGTAATAATACATGTCCAAATAGTTAGACGAATAGTTAGTAGGGACATGCAACAAATCACAAGATAAAACCAGAGGTTGTGATACTTACCTTTCACCAAAGTCAAAGTTTGTTCAAGGTTCTCTTTGTTCAAAAGTTCTCACATCTCACATCTCATCTCTAAACTCTCTCCCCCTTTTTTCACAAACTAAGCCACAATTACAAAAATTTAAGGAGAGGTAAGAAGTCCAAAATCAAGAAAAAACTGAGAACTAAAACTAAAGCAAAGTAAGAACAACACTAAATCCTAAAAAGAGGTAAAAGCCTGCACAAATCTGCACAAAAAGTTGTTAGCGCACAAATTAGTCATCGGAGTCCGATTCCTCAGACGCACTACATCCTATCTTAGTGAACATTTTCCTGATCAATTTCTTCATCGAGTTTACTCTCTTGGTCAATGTAATGTGTGATGCAGTGATGATCTCGAGTTCCCCAGAAATCCGTCTTTGTTCTTTGGTTATTCGCTCTTGCTCAAAAGATAGGCGCTGTTGTTGCTTGAAAATCGAAGTTACCGATGCTTCATCATCCGCGCCGGGTGCTTGTTGAGACGGTGAGGCAGAGTTGCCGACACAAGGTTTCTTTCCAGTGGAGGGTGTCGGAGTAACATGTGGTAATTTGTGAAGTGACTTCACAATCGTTGACTCATCTATCATCCCCCAACAGTGTTGATATGATGTCGAGCTTATATCAATTTCAAATTTTTGCAAGATCCTCATGATGATTAGTGGAAATGGAAGTCGCTCAGAAGGATGAGGATGCACAACATATCTTGACATTCTATTCCAAATTATGTAGGGGATGTTCATGTTCAACCCTACAGCCTCAGAGAGATGACCTATGAGATATGAGAACAGCATTCTATCCCATCTCACTACCTTGGTCTGCATGTTAGGTAGAATGTTGTAACACGTGATGAAATTAAGAAATCGGTACTCCAGTCGAAGATGTTTGGATTTTACACTTTTACCATCACTGATTCAGTTCCTTCCAAACAAATTTTTCTTATCACGGTTTGCCACAAGTCATTCGTCAAACTTCTTCCTGTCAAATAGTTGATCCCCGATGTGTTGGATTCCATTCCAAGGACTTCGCCTATTAACTGCGGAGTGATTTTAAGTTTCATCCCTTGGATATTTGTATAGAAATGCATTGAGCCAGGTTCATCTTCTTGAAGATGTCTTGCATTCGTGTAAAAGGTTCTTACACGATACAAACAATACCCAAGTAATTCGGGGAATCGACAGACTTGGATAGATTAGCTTGCTCAATTAAAGTCCCAAACTCTGGTGAGTGATTTCGGAGAGCTTCAATGTTGACATGTCGTTCACCGATGCATTCACGATGTTCAAAAGCTCGAAGGCGATCAATGCTGACGAACACTCCTTCCACGCGAGGCGGGGAGTCAGGAACCATTGGCTTGCTAGCATTAGCATGTCGTGCTTGTCCAAAGCGTCGAGCAAGTCGTTTCCTTTTTACCGAGATGGTCGGTGACGTCATAGGTGCTTTTCCTGTGTCAATGGGTGCCTTTCCTTTTGATCCATCGGCAGTCTTTTCTTTAGGTTTAACGGGCATTGATTCATCATCATCTGTCAGCTTGTCCCAGTCTACCTCATCATTGTCTGCTTCAGTTTCTGTATCACTGATAAGATGAAATTCACCTTTTCGTTGAGGTTTCTTGGCTCTTTTCAACTTGTTGGTTGCTCGAGTATGCACCATTGTAACCAACAAAAGAAAGATCCATGAGAATGCCATTGTTGTATGTTCTTTGTGCTTTAAGAAGTGTCCTGTGAAGACCAACTCAAGAACATGAAAAACTTGTTAATTTTCAAAAATTGGAAGAATTGTACCCAAACAATCATAATCATGTAGAGAGACTAAGAATCAAATTAGTTTTGCAAAAAGAATTTTAAAAATAGATCAATTGCATGATTTTCAAAAATTCCTATTATATGCCCTAAAACCGAATTTTTAGAAATCGAAGCCCAAAAATTCGTTAATCAGGAGAATACCCAACATATAATCAAAACTAATCTACCCAGAGTTCTTATTTCAAAAGAAATTTGACCAAAAACCATTCACAAACGAAAAAGTTCCACGATTTCTACTCACGTTTTGAGCAAATAAAGAAAAACAGTGAAAAACCGAGATTTTGAGCAATAAAACTTACTTGGAATCGAAGAACTCGAGTTAGGAAGGCTCCAAGATGGAAGAAATCTAGAGAGAGAAACTCTAGAGGCTTAAGAACAAAAGATTATAGAAAAAGAAATCAAAACCCCTCTTGTTCTATTAAAACCCTAGCCGTGATCCGGATCGGATCGTGAATGTGATCCGGATCGGCTACCCGCAGGAAACACCTGCGTTCGGGATCCGGATCACTTAGTCCGATCCGGATCGGCTTCAACTTTTTCTTCAGAAAAATTTAGAAAAATTCCATAAAATCCAGAAAAAGTATGTAAGCATTTTAGCACATCAACTTTAAACAAAAATCATCGTTTCATACAACAAGAAATAGATTATACCAAATTTATCAAAAATACTCAAAAATGAAACGAAAATTTATGGAAATTAAAACTCTTAAAGTAGAACAACTTCAATCACATCTAACATGATCTTATGCGTAATGCCTTTATCAAATCATTAATTTGGTAAAGAAAATGAAATACCAAGATCAATAGATGTTTGAAATCCCAGATAAGTTAGATAATATATTTAGACAATCTGTTGAAGAGAGTGGCTCTTTGAGCATCTTTCATCAAAAATCCCACCTTATACCAACCTTGAAATTTGACAGAGTCAAGTATTTCAACATGCATTTCATCATCATTTTTTTTTAAAAAAAAGTTTGCTTGGCATACATGGGGTATCTTTTTCTTTTCTCCATGTGGTGGTAGTTTTCACACTCCTCATTGGGATGTAACTCTTTCCACATCTTTTGAGCATATTACTTTTCTTTGACTCCTCCTCAATTGGCTATCAATTATTTAATATATAAGGTATTCAACCAAAAATTGATCTCGCATTCATACTCGACAAAACCACTACAAAAAAGTTATGATTTAGCGGCATTCTGTAATTGTCGCCTAAAGTTCAAAAAGTACCATAAAAACTATTAGTGGCATTTAGCAATTAGTGCCGCTTATACTCGTGTTGGTGAATCTTCTACCGGCATTTAATTAAATTGCCGTTAAAATTAAGTAATTAGTAACATTAAATAAATGCCGTTATAGATGTGGTTATTAGCGATATTATTAAATGCCAGTATTTTTTAATTATCTACAACACTAAGAAATGCCGGTAATTATTAGTTTATTTGCAATATTATACAAATGTTGGTAATCTATTATTAATTCCGGCATTAATAAATGCTGCTAATTCTAAATATTTTTAAATTATATTTTTAAATAAATAAAAATAATATAAATTATAATTTGCACTATCATAAAATAATTAAATCTTATCAATTTCAAAAAATACAATTTTAATGGATAATATGAGATTTCAAATTTTCATATGACAAGTGACATAAATCGTAAATAACAAAATAACAAAAATAATTTACTCATTTTCAATTAAACAAACAATAAGTTAAAATCTTTAGTCCATTCAACATCCAAAAAAATAACAAACGACCACAAAATTTTCTAAACACAAAAGTACTAATACGTATATAAATAACGCATCCAAATAGGTCACACGATATAAAGTTGTTTGCGAATATAACAAAACAGCTTAAAATTGTATAACAAAACAGCAGAAAAATACATATGAAGTTGTTGCTCAAGGTTTTGATCTGGATTTGGTGAAAACTGATCTTGGTTTAGGAGCATTTCGTCATACTCTCTTTGATCAAAATGTGGTCCTGTTGAAACTTTATCTTTACCATTCTTTTTCTTCATTGTGATTCCTGTATTAAAGAAATCAAAATATTTAAAGTATTTGTTAGTCAAGTTCATATGAACAAAAAATCATATAATAATATAAATATCATAACTATGTGGATGAACTCACAAGATATCACATAAAATAGTAAAGTGTTAATCAAATAAGATATCGCATAAAATCAAAAAAGTTTCAACTATATTTTTTATTTAGTCTTCTATTATATATTATTTACTTTGTTGCATAATCATACAACCTAAAAATAATTAAATCTATTATCAAATAATAATTTAAAAATAAAAACTATAATTTTTTTTAAAAAAATTTAAATCAACCCATTTATTCCAAGGTAATAAAAGAAAGCAAATAATTTTACAAAAAAAAATCTAAATTAACTTACCTTTTTCTTGGTATGGTTCTGCTTGTGGGGCTCCTTCTTGGTAGAAGACAATGAAAAAAATTCTTTTCTTACACCCTGCGATTGGAAGGTAGAAAGATTTTTTTTTTTTTTTTTTTTTTTTTACTTGGAGAGAAGATAATAAAAAATAAAAAGAGAAAAAAAAAATCCTAGAAAGAAGCTTTGCATATGAGGAGAGGAAGACTAGGAGTCGCACGGCACCAGAGAAAGAAAGAAGTAGGCGGAATATGAGAAATTAATGGATAATCTCAGCCCCTCAACTTATAATATACTTTAAAATAGTTCTTTTCTTTATTTTCTGTTGCTACTTTTTTAATTTTAACATGTAATTTATTATTTTAGTCTAAAAATTATTAAAAATTATTAATTAATGATTGAACCTTCTTTAATATTTTTATGTTTTATTGAATAAAATTAAACCACTGAAAAATAAATAGAAAATAAAATTATTAAGCTTATTAAAATTTAAAATTAAACTAAATAAGTAATTTACATAAAATTTATAATTTACAAGTAAAAATTAAAAAAATTGCATTTATAACAACCATATAAAATCAAATTATATCAAATTATAAATATTATATAAATTTTAATTAATAAAATTGTAAGAAAATAACTGCACATATAAATGAGGATTTAAGATTTAAATGAGTGGAGAGAATCTGCGGGTGTATGGGGCAGGAATAAATCTAATATTAATTATTTATATCTTAAATAAGGATTTAAGATCTTTTACCAATATTTACTTTTAAATGCTAGTAATTAAAGTTTTTTAGTGGCATTAAAAGTAACTGCCGGTATTTAAACTATCTTTTACCGGCATTTAAAAATAAATATTGCTAAATATTCTTATTCACCAACAATATTTGTAAATATCGATAAATGATATTTTAGCAACATTTTTAATAAATGCCAGTTATTTTGTATTTAGCAATTATTTAATTAAATATTCAACCAAATAGTGATCTGTATGTCAAACTCTACTAAACAGTCAAATAAGATAATGACTATACCAAGAGATCATTGAGAGAGAAATTGACTTTGATCACTTAAAAGATGACTTAATTAACATAAATGATCATTGCAACATTGAAATATTATGATGTCAAAAGCATAATAAATTTCTAAATGTGCGAAAAGATGCAATTAAAGTCAATTATGATTTATGCTCAATTAATGTCCTATGTACAAACATAGATAATGAACAAAAATACAAAAAAAACCTAACCTAAGCAAAAGTTTCAAAAGAGGTTATTTCAAGGAAAGCATTCCAATTGCTTTACGCAAATGAATAAAACGTTTTTGATCCAAAGGTTTTGTTAAGATATCAGCTAATTGATCCTCAGTTGAAATATATGAAAGTTGAAGAATATTTGATTCAACTAGCTCTCTAAGAAAATGATATCTAAGTTCAATATGTTTTGTTCTTGAGTGCAACACAGGGTTTTTCGAAATGTTTATAGCACTAGTGTTGTCACAAAGAATTGTTACCGAAGATGCTGAAATCCGGAAGTCGCTCAACACACTTTTCATCCAAATGAGTTGGGTTGAACAACTACCCGCTGAAATATACTCCGCTTCGGCAGTCGAGAGTGCTATGCAGTTTTGCTTCTTACTATGCCATGCAACAAGGCAATGGCCAAGATAAAAGCATGCACCACTCGTACTCTTCCGATCATCCACTGATCCTGCCCAATCGGCATCTGAGTATCCAACTATGTCCAGACTTGTTCCCATAGGATACCAAATTCCGAAATTTATTGTACCTTTGATGTACCGGATGATCCTTTTCACCGCTTTCAGGTGAACCTCCTTTGGTGCTGATTGATATCTTGCACAGATCCCAACACTAAAGGATATATCCGGGCGACTAGCCGTGAGGTAAAGTAGACTTCCAATCATACTACGATAAAGTTTCTCGTCTACATTCTCACTATGTGATTCACTTCCAAGTCCCTTATGGCTAGTTCCCATTGGAGTTGAAAAATCCTTAGAATTTTCTAATCAAACTTTTTGACCAACTCCATTGCATACTTGGATTGACACAAGTGAATACCTTCATCATTTTGTTTAACTTGTAATCCAAGAAAATAAGTCAATTCGCCCATCATGGACATCTCAAATTCGCTTTCCATGGTCTCCGCGAATTTAGAAGCATCATTATCTCTTGTTGCACCAAATACAATGTCATCGACATAGATTTGTGCTACAATGAAATTGTTTTGATAATGCTTCACAAAGAGAGTCCTGTCAGCTCCCCCTCGAGTATAGCCCTTCTCCAAAAGGTGCTTTGTCAACCTTTCGTACCATGCTCGCGGTGCTTGTTTCAGACCGTAAAGAGCCTTTTTCAAACGAAAAACATGGTTAGGTAGTTTATGGTCTACAAAACCTTTCGGTTGAGCCACATAAACTTCCTCATTTAAAAACCCATTTAAAAATGCGCTCTTAACGTCCATTTGAAATAATTTGATTTTAAAATGACAAGCAATCGCAAATAAGATACGAATGGACTCGAGTCTAGCTACAGGGGCGAAAGTTTCGTCAAAGTCTATACCTTCTACTTGAGAGTAGCCTTGAGCAACTAGTCGTGCTTTGTTCCTGATGATAGTACCATCCTCATTTTTCTTGTTCTTGAAAATCCATTTGGTACCTATCACATTGTGTTGCTTCGGAGGCTTCGTTAATTCCCAGACTTTGTTTCGCTCAAATTGATGGAGCTCTTCCTGCATTGCTTCAATCCAGTAGTCATCCTGAAGAGCTTCATCGACATTCTTTGGTTCGATTAATGATACGTAGCAAGCGAATCCGCAAACCAATTGTCTCCGAGTTCTAACTCCTTCTTGTGGTCTCCAATGATGTTCGATTCAGGATGATCCTTGGAGATGCGTAACGTTTGAGGTAACGGAGTAGTCGGAGGTACATGAGATGATTCCTGCACATCAGATAAACTTGAAGAACCGTTAGATGCATCATTATTATCGAAAGAATTGTTAGAAGAAGATGCATTAGCAGGTGTATCATCATCAAGAGAGATATCGAGGGTAGATTTTTCAGATGTAAAGTGAAAAGCTTCATCTACTTTAACATTTATCGATTCTACGATCGTCTTAGATTCTAAGTTAAATACTCGATATGCTCTACTGTTTGTAGAATAACCCAAGAAAATCCCTTCGTCACTTCGAGAGTCAAATTTTCCAAGATTTTCGCGGTCACGTAAAATAAAACACCGACTCCCAAAGATACGAAAATATTTGATATTTGGTTTTCTACAAAACCATAGTTCATATGGTGTATTTAAAGTCCCCGGGCGCAAATACACGCGATTAATTACATAGACAGCAGTGTTCACAGCTTCAGCCCAAAAATATAACGGTAAATTCCGGCTATGAAGCATAACACGTGCCATCTCCTGTACAACCCTGTTTTTGCGCTCGACTACACCATTCTGTTGAGGTGTATAGGGTGCCGAGAATTCATGTTTAATGCCGTTTGAAGTGCAAAAATCAATGAATTTAGAATTTATGAATTCTCCACCTCTATCACTTCTAACACGAGTAATCTTTTCATTCTTTTCAATCATAATACGATGGCAAATCTCGTGAAAAGAATCAAAAGTATCAGCTTTCTCTTTTAAAAATGCTACCCAAGAATATCTAGAGAAATCATCAACCAATAAGAAAATATACCATTTACCTCCCAAAGATGGTTGACGAGTTGGCCCCATTAAGTCCATGTGCAAAAGTTCCAAAGGCCGTTTTGTACCATGTGGTTCAAGTTCTTGTGTGCAGTCCTTGACTGTTTTCCCTTTTGACAACCGCCACACACAATGTTTTGTTCAAATGAAAGTTTCGGAACCCCCTTGACCACATCTTTGTTTGAAATTCTAGCAAGTTCCTTAAAGTTTATGTGACCTAGCCTTTCGTGCCAAAGAGTTTCATTTTTCAAAGAAGCTAGGTTACACTTTTCAGAAATTTTATGAGGAACTACATAGCAATTGTTTTCTGATCTAACCCCTTTTAAAAAGAAAACATGGTTCTTATCAGTTACAGTACATTCATCAGATGAAAAATTAACTGAATAACCATTGTCACAAAGTTGACTTATGCTAATGAGGTTAGTCTTAAGGCCATTAACAAATAACACATTATTTAGAACCGGGCCATCCGGAATAGCGATAGTCCCTTTTCCAACAATCTTGGAAGACCGACCGTCTCCGAAAACAACAAGTCCTCCGGAGATTTTCTCAAAGGTTTGAAAACAGTTTTTGTCACCGGTCATGTGACGGGAACACCCGCTATCCAGATACCAAGACGAATTATCATATGCATGCAAAGAGACATTAGTAACAAGACAAGGAAAAATTTCACCTTTGCGCACCCAAACCTTTTTGGAATGCGTCGGTAATGGTCGTGAAGTTACTCGCCTAGGTGAAAGCGTCTTGTTAGTTCGATTGCTGCTCCTTGATGAAGTCGTCTTGTGCGGTGAACTACCAAGGCTCTTTTCCTTTGAATGATTTGCATTCGATTTCTGAGGAATCACCTTTTTGGTAGTCATTGCAAGAATGCTTGAGTTGAGCGTTTGGCTCCTGTCTTGCAATTTCTCCTTATGTGCCCTGAAAAGCCACAACGAAAACATACCTTAGATCTTGACGATCCCAAAGAGGATGAAGTAGGCTTGTTGTCGTTGGATGTCGTGAATTCCGGTGTCGGAGGAGGAGATACCGACTGAGGCACAAAAACTGTCCCACTCGAACTTGGAATGTCTCCAGTTTGAGTGTATCCGAGGCCGAACGATTTGTTTGACCAAGACCAAGAAGCCTATCCAACTTACTCCTTCCAGAAGAGAATCGCTTTAAATCGTCCTTTAGTTGGAGAATGGTCTTTGTCATTTCCATTTTATCCTGTCGAGCCTCGTCGTAGAGCTTTGAGAAATAATTCGCTTTATCCACCAATTTCTCATGTTCTTTCTCAAAAAGCTCATTTTCCTCTTGAAGGGAAACATTTGCTTTGGCTAAGTTATCCCTTTCCACTTCAAGAGCGTTTGAGAGAGAAGATGCCCTTTTCGCTTCTTCTTCGAGATCCTGCAATCTCCCTCTCAAACTCCGGTTTTGCTTTGCCAGTTTCTTTGAATCCCTCAAAAGTTGATGGTAGGCAAGAGCAAAATCTTCACCTTCAGAATTACTCGATTCGTTGTCCGTAGCGTTCTTTTCAACATGGGAGGAGTTGGACAAGGAATCGGAGGTACTTGCCATCAAGCACATGAAGGGTGAAGATGTGGACGCGTGGAATGCCGTCGCGTTGTCTTCTTCATCACTTGAGGATGACTCATTTGACGTTGAGTTGTCATCCCAAGTGACGACTTGCATCGCTTTCTTCTTTGCCGGATTCTTGTTGGGACACTCCGTTGCAATGTGGCCGTAGCCTCGACATTTGAAGCACTGTACTTGTCCCTCTGAACTTTTCTTATCCTTTGAGAAGTTCTCTTGCTTTCTTGACTTGTAGCTTGAAGAACCCTTGCCTTTCTTCGACTTTCCGAAGGATGGAGTTTTGCTTGGATTACCCCTTCGAAAGTTGCGGCGAAACTTCCTTGTCAAGAGAGCGAGCTGCTTCTCAAAGTCCTCCATAGATAGGTTCTCGTCATCGTCCGAGGAGGATGAATCCGCGTCTTCTTCTTCTTTGTTGTTTTCAATGCATAACCTGAAGACTTAGAAGAGGATGCCTTTCCGAAGAATAGTTAGTAGGAAATGTCATTTCATAAGTTTGTAATGCACCAACTAATTCTTCTACACGCATTTCGTCCGGGTGTTTAATTGTTTCAATGGCTGCGACCTTCGGGCGAAATCGTTCAGGAAGAGTTCTTAATATCTTTCTTACAACTTTAAATTCTGGAATCTTCTCTCCCAAGTTAGCACATGAGTTTACGATGTCTTGCAATCGTGTGTAATAGTCTGTGAAAGATTCATTTTCTGCCATAGAAATAGAGTCAAACTTGCTCGTAAGCATTTGCAGTTTCTGAATCTTCACAAGGTTAGTTCCCTCATGCGTAACTTGAAGAACATCCCAGATTTCTTTCGCAGTCTCACATGCCGAGACGCGAGAGAACTCTGTTTGTGACAAGGCATTAAATAGAGCATTAATTCCTTTGCCATTGTAAGAAGATGAATCATCTCTTCCTTGGTCCATTTCGACCTAGGTTTTAAGGTGCGAACATCAGAAATAATTTCAGTTGGATTAGACCATCCTAATTCAATTGATTGCCACACCCTTTCGTCGATGGAAATTAAAAAGGCTTTCATCCGTACTTTCCAGTACGCATAATTTGTTCCATCAAAGAAAGGGGGTCTATTGATGTTTCCACCTTCAACCATTGTTTACAACCCTATTCCCGCTCTGATACCACTTGTTGGGTTGTATGTAATATGGATCTAAATAGGGGAAAAAACACCTAGAGGGGGGTGAATAGGTGTAAACAATAAACACTCAAAAAATCATTGCGAAATAAAACCAATGCGGAAATATAAATGAACACGCAAGATTTTTACGTGGAAAAACTC
This sequence comes from Tillandsia fasciculata, assembly GCA_029168755.2. Classification (NCBI taxonomy): domain Eukaryota; kingdom Viridiplantae; phylum Streptophyta; class Magnoliopsida; order Poales; family Bromeliaceae; genus Tillandsia; species Tillandsia fasciculata. Next base: position 13,191,582 of record CM054945.1, on the reverse strand, counting down.
CAAACCGGAGTAAAAAAACCACGGGACCGATAACACGGCGAAATCCACTAGAATTAACACACGTACAAGGTGATATAACGTACTCACAGACGACTCAACCTTTTACCATACGCTCCTAGTAGATCTTCTCCGCTCGCTCCACAACGCGTCTCGAATCCACGATCTGCGTCCAACGCCGAATCCACAGCGTCCAACGTCGAGTCCACGACGTCCGACCGAATCCACGGTCTTCACCCAGTAGCACGCTTCGAATCCACGAACGTACCTCGCTCCGAATCCACGAGAGCGGTTGCACCTTGAATCCACAAGGCCACGCGAGTCCACGCGCCGATTTGGGGTAAATCGTTGTTTTTTGGGTGGTGATGATCCGCCGAATACTTAGATTAGAAATAGATCGGAAATACCATCTAAGTATTCATTAATTTGATTCTACTCAA
>CM054945.1:13168114-13191045 GCA_029168755.2 Tillandsia fasciculata | reverse complement strand
CGTGCACACGGTATTTCCCGCGTACACGAAGCGTCGGTAACCTGCTCAGATATAAGAAATAATAATAAAAGAGCATAAAATCAGAGATGAACTAAAACTACTACATCTCAGACAAAAGCTGGGAATAAAGTAAAGAACAACTGTAAAATAAATACAAGTATCTCTCCCAGGTCACCACAAATATACAACTAGCTGGCTAAAGCCAGACCCAAAATAAAATACAATAAAGCTGTCTGAGAAGATAGGGTACACCAAAAATCCAGCTAGCAACTGTCGGGTGGACACTCTAACTAGTCCGCTATCCTCTTACCTCGATCTGCTGCTGACGGGCTAGCAACTCCCGCAAAGGACTCTGCAAAACAAGGGAAAAAAACAAAGAAAAAGACGATGGGGGTGAGAACTACTATAAAAACAGTAGCCTCCCCTAGTGGGTAAAGTCTCAAATCCTGACACACCCACTAGGTCTACCAGAGGCAAAAAAGTAAGGAGAAAGGTGGTAAACTATAAAACTGCCGATAAAGGAAAGCTACCACTACTATGCCTCTAAATGCAATATCGAAAAGGATAACTGAATGCATGCATCAGTAAAACTATCTGTCTAAATAAACCCAATCGAAGGACCAGAAATCGCTGGTACTGCCTGCTCAAACTGTCTCAAGTATTTGCTCACACAAATCGATACTCACTGACCGATACAGAAGGTCTGGCTCTCACTGGCCAATAATCAATATCTGGCACTCACTGGCTGATGTGTCAATCGCCTACTCCGGAATGACACTCGAGGGGAGCGACCCACATGAGTAAAGTAACCATGTCTCACAAATATCGTAACCAAGTCTCGATATCTCCCTATAGCAGGACTGGATCACGATAATAATAGAAGTGGAAAAAATCCCTCCACTAAAGCTAACTCGATCCCCCAGTCTAATGCAATAAAACAACAACAAGTGGCAACCTCCATCCACTAGAGAAAACCAATCCCCAAATCCAAGGCACAAATATACATCTGGTCAACCGCCTAATATCCGCGGTCGCCGCAATACCCCACAACCCACAATCTAGTATGGTAATCCACCCAATATACCCGGCTACAGTATCCTACAACCCTGCTCAACCCGAGCAATACCCCTAGTACCTCAATAAAAGGAGAAAATGTGCCAACATGGTTTCTCCTAAGTCAATTTCCAACAATAGTGTAGCAGAAAAAGGGGGCCTAACTAGATGTCCAAACAAACATGCAAGTGTCCTTATGCTGATGAAAGAAAGGTAAATATCATTGATCATACATTATTTAAGGCATGCTATTCCCAAATAATAAGGATATCAAAAGTATACCACATGCTAACATATCACAAGTCCGACTATACAAGCATGCATAATAACCACAATATATCAATCAACATTCAACAAAGGGGATTATTCGAGTATTCCTATTGAGTAATCAAAACTGAGGTCCATAACAACCACCTACCTCGAAAAGCGTGAACTATAACAATACGAGATCCCTCGCTGCCAAGATCCTCAATCTCCAACAATCTCCACAATATGAGAACTACGATAACAAAGATTGCACACGGCATAACTAACAACATCCAAAAGACAGCAATTTACTGTTTTCCAAACAGCACGGAAAATAAAGAAATTCACCTCAGTACAGTCCTCAGAAAATTCTAGAAAAATCACCGTTGCGATCCTCGCGATGAGCCGATCGAAACGAGTACCTGCACTTCCCAAACCGAGTTTTGTAGGTCAAGTTACAAAATCGACAAAGTGACCACCTCAAAAATCCCAAGTACAAAATCTGTAAAACTTTGCTATGAAAAAGTAGGATTTTCACCTTCGGGGAAAACTCAGAAAAATCCAGGAAAAATACAATGATGTTCCTTGCGACGCGTAGATATAAATCGACTATTTGCACTCCCCTTTCTGACTCTCAGTTGCAGAGAAAACCCACAAAAACCTCGGTGCTGTCCAAAATCCATCACAGAATAATAGGTCACAGAGATGATCCAAAAAGTCCAAGAAAACCTCGAAATACGAGAATGCTGAAATTACCAAAGTCGAAGCCCTACCTGTCGTGAAAACTTTGGCGCAAGAATCAACCAAAAATTCTTTTGGGATAGCCCAGGGGAGTCCTCGGACCAAAACGCGACGAAAAGGGCAAATAACTAAGGTGCGTCGCAGTGCGCCGAAAAAATGCAATCTCGAAGTATGTGCCACCAAAAATCCTGAAACTCCTCCACAAGGTGTAGAACAAATAGGTGAGCAAAAACCCTATAGAGCTGTCTCTGTGAAATGGCCCAGAAAAATGACAAATGAAGGCCCAAGGGGCCTATTTATAGGCGCAAGTCCAAACAGCTTACTGTTCGGATTCGGGCGCTCCCTTTCGGGCGCCCGAATCCAACAGTCGCACAGATAGCCTCGTCCGGCCAGCGCCCGAATGTACCTGCTTGCGACATGTGTCCCCTGAACACGAAACAGCGGTGCAAGCGCCCCCAGGTGACGCCACGTGTCCCGCACCCGATCGACAGGGTAGGTGGCGCCCGCCAATGGGTGGGCACCACGTGTCCCGCCCGGGGAATTCGCCGACCGGTCGCGCCGCCTTGCCGGTCGTGCCGCCTGCCCCCTACGCGCGCACGCACGCCAAGGCACCGGCGCACCCTTCCGTGGACCGTGCCGAAAAAGCCCGCCAATCTCCTGCTGCCACGTGTCCCCACGCCCGGTCTATGCACCAGCGCGGGGTTCTGTGGACCACGCATCGCGCGCCGGCCACTCCTGGGGCGCTACGTGTCCTCGCGCCGGGTCCATGCGCCGCCTGGCGCTGCTCTGTGGACCGCGCACTACGAACCGGTCAATAATAGGCCACCACGTGGCACCCAGCCGGTCTACGGCCTCCCCCATGCACCAGAATCCACTGAAAACTTTCGGGAGTCCGTTTTTGGGCATCCGGACTCAGAATTAAACAATCAAATAGCCGTTTTCAAGCGTTTTTCCACACTGAATTCAAATCCAACCTTTGTTTGGCCTAAAATATTTTCTAAAATTCGACAAAAGCAGCGGAAGGTCAATCCAGCTATCAATATCTCACAGGGTCCATTTGTGGCATCCCTTTGATGCACTATGGGCCAGACACACCATCAATAGGTGTTTTACACAGTGGATTCACAGGAAAAAGCTACATGGGGTTCAGGGGCCCTACACCAGCTCCGGAGGTAAGCATCCAGCACCGCCTGATTTGGGACAGTCTAGCAGATCGAGACCTCCGAGGCTACCACGATTTCAGTTTCAGGGTCGTGGGACTCAGAGAAGACAGAGATTAGGAACTTTTCGACCACCGAGATAGCAGCAGCAGCAACCATAGCATCATGGGCGTCCTGATGGATGTGTCATCTACGGCGGACCCCATGCACCCCAGCAATCCGACCAGAGGAAGGGCGGTGTTTTCGATGCGGTCAGACCGAGCACTATTCTTCGTCTTGCTCGAGAGCAGGATCGGCAGCACCAACATCAGCATCGACACCTCCTTCGCCTTTGCAGGTAGCAGGAGCTTCGCGGAGCTTTGGCCAGGCTAATCGTGTAGTGGTCTAGGTTCCCATGCAACTTTTTCGGTGAATCCACTGTATAGAACACCTAGTATTGGTGTATCTGGCCCATAGTGCATCAAAGGGATGCCACAGATGGACCCTATGAGGTATCTTTAGCTGTATTGGCCTTCGGCCACATTTGTCAAAATTTTGAAAAGGTTTTTGGCCAAACAGAGGTTGGATTTGGATTCAGCGCGGAAAAACGCTTGAAAACGGCTATTTGCTTGTTTGATTCTGAGTCCGGAGGCTCAAAAACGGACTCCCGAAAGTTTTTATTGAATTTCGGTGCAAGGGAGGGGCCGTGGACCGCCGGCATGCCACGTGGCGGCCTGTCATTGGCCAGTTTACAGCGCTCGATCCACAGAGCGTCGCGGTTGGGTGCACAGACCCAGCGCAGGGACACGTGGCGCCGCCTGATTGGCGGGCTCATGGTGTGCGATCTACAGAGTTGGCGCGGCGGTGCGTGGACAGGGGCGGGGACACATGGCAGTCCCTGGTTGGTCAGTGCATGCGGCGCGGTCCACGGAACCCGAAGTAGGGTGCGTGGAACGGGTGTAGGGGACACGTGTCGGCGCGCCATTCGCGGGCCCACGAGGCGCGGCGCACGGGGACGCGGGCGAGCGCCTCGGGGCGCATGCGTGGCAGGCGGCCAGGCGGCGCCTGCCCGCACATGTGACCGCGACAGCAGCGGGACAAGTGGCGCCCCGCCATTTGCGGGCGCCACCTACCCGTTTGACCGGGGAGACGCCACGCGGCGGCACCGCGCGCGCCCCGCACAGCTGTTTGCTATGCGGGACACGCGTCGGTCTCCGGGAGGGCCACGCAGCCACTCCCGACGCGCCCCGCACAGCTGTTTGCTGTGCGGGACACATGGCTACACGAGGGCATTTCGGGCGCTTTTCCTCGGTGTGGTGTTCCGCCGGATTCGGGTTCCTGAATCGTGGTCCAGCGCCCGAATCCGGGGACACATAGGGTATTTTCCAATTTGTTTCTGTGGGCCTATAAATAGCCCGAGCCGCTTTCATCTTGGGTTTTTTTGCGTTTCCGGGCCATTTCTCGCCTCGATTTCTTCAGAGGAGTTGCTCCCCCACTTGTGCTGCACCGTCTGGAGGATTTCTGGGATTTTATGTGGCACGCTTTTCGAGATTTCCATTTATTTGGCGCATCGCGACGTTCTATTGCCGGTGTTTCCTCTCGTTGCATTTCGGTGCGCGAGCTCCCCCGGCCTACTCCGACCACCTTTTTGAGCGATTCTTTTGTCGTTGGATCCGCGACAGGTAGGGCTACGATCTTGGTATTTTTAGTATCCTCTAGTTTTGGGTTTTTCTTGGAGTTTTTCTGTGCTTACTGGGACCCATTGTTTTTTGTGAGGATTTCGCGGACAGCAGCTTGGTTTGGGGATTTCTCCGCGCTTGAGCGTCGGATTGAGGCATGCCTGTACACTTTTTGCATCTACTCGTCGCGAGGAGTATCGCCGTATTTCTCTGGGATTTTTCTGAGGCTTGCCCGGAGGTATATTTTCTCCCTTTATCTGTGCATGGGATTACAGTTGTGTTGTTGTGAGGTTTTGCGCACCCTTTGTTGTGGAATTTGTAACTCGGCCTTTGTGGCTCGGATTGGGACGTGCAGGTACTTGTTTCGAAGGTCTCGACGCGACGATCGCAGTACTATTTTTATGAGATTTTTCGGAGCCCTTTCAGCAGGTGAATATTTTGCATCTTTGGGACTGTTCTCCAGGTTGTGTATACTTGGATGATTTTTTTTTGGAATAAAGTATAACTGTGGACCTTTTGTTGTACCCAGGAGGGTTTGCGGGTATTTCTGAATCCGTTGGGACTAGAGAATCTTGGAGATATTTATTCCTGGTTTTTTCAGCTGTGGAACTTTGGACAGTTCAGCTCTTCAGGTGGGTTGCCTCGTCTTCAAGATCTACGGACTGATCTCTAATTCTATTGTTGTAGGTTCTTGCATGATTGTGTTAGTATATTGATAGCATGCTAGAATGTAGGAATTGATGTTCCTGATGTATTCAGATGATCATGTGGTTTACTGTTTCCTACAACCTGTTAATTTATTATTGTTACGGAATTTGAGTTGGCGCATTTCGTGAATAGTTTAAGTCTTGAGGATTGAAGATGAAGAAACTTTGGATCATATACCTCAATCTCAAGAAAGAAGAATTCAAAAGGATCAGGTACGTTTAACTAAATAATTTTGATGATCCGAATACTTCTTATAGTGTAGAAACACCTGGAAGAGGTTTTAATTGCATATTCATCAAAAACTGGACATGGGACATGTTCAGGATCCGGATCATGTCTTTCAATCCGGATCCCGAAGGGTGTTCGTTCATACACTAGTTCAATCCGGATCATGGCATTTGATGATCCGGATCCCGAACATGAGTTTTACCTGTTGGCTTGAACGATCCGGATCGTGGAATCTCAATCCGGATCCCGAACACATTGTTCTGGTAAAACTGTATGAACGATCCGGATCGTGGATTATGATCCGGATCCCGAACAGGCGGTTTTCTGGAAATTGCTCTGTGCGTCTGCGATCCGGATCGTGACTTCGCAATCCGGATCGCCGTCCGTAAAACTTTCCAGAAAAGTTTGTTTTTGATCCGAATATTCTTCCTAGGGTTTCTAACCTATAAATAGCCCTTCCTTTTCATTTCTAGGGCAATCCACATCGGAAAAAGAGCCGTCATTTTCAAATATCATTTTATACGGCCTTAGATCCACATATAGAGAAGAACGGAAATCATTAGATCTATTTATGGTTCTTCATCTATATTGATTAGTTTGATTCTAGGTTTTCATACTCATATCTTGAGTTGAATCAAACTAATGAATACTTAGATGGTATTTCCGATCTACTCTTGATCTAAGTATTCGGCGGATCATCACCACCCAAACAAACAACGATTTACCCAAAATCGGCGCGTGGACTCGCGTGGCCTTGTGGATTCAAGGTGTTATCGCTCTCGTGGATTCGGAGCGAGGTGCGTTCGTGGATTCGAAGCGTGCCATTGGGTGAAGACCGTGGATTCGGTCGGACGTCGTGGATTCGACGTTGGACGCTGTGGATTCAGCGTTGGGCGCAAATCGTGGATTCGAGAAGCGTCGTGGAGCGAGCGGAGAAGATCGACTAGGGGCGTATGGTAAAAGGTTGAGTCGTCTGTGAGTACGTTATATCACCTTGTACGTGTGTTAACTCTAGTGGATTTCGCCGTGTTATCGGTCCCGTGGTTTTTTACTCCGGTTTGGAGTTTTTCCACGTAAAAATCTTGTGTGTTCTTTTATTTTTCCGCATTGGGTTTTATCGCACAATGATTTTTTGAGTGTTTATTGTTTACACCTATTCACCCCCCTCTAGGTGTTTTTTCCCCTATTAGATCCTTATTAACCTAAACCCAACAAGTGGTATCAGAGCGGGAATAGGGTTGTAAACAATGGTTGAAGGTGGAAACATCAATCGACCCCCTTTCTTTGATGGAACTAATTATGCGTACTGGAAAGTACGGATGAAAGCTTTCTTAATTTCCATCGACGAAAGGGTGTGGCAATCAATTGAATTAGGATGGTCTAATCCAACTGAATTTTTAGATGATGTTCGCACCTTAAAACCTAGGTCGAAATGGACCAAGGAAGAGATAGACTTATCTTCTTACAATGGCAAAGGGATTAATGCTCTATTTAATGCTTTGTCACAAACTGAGTTCTCTCGCGTCTCGGCATGTGAGACTGCGAAAGAAATCTGGGATGTTCTTCAAGTTACGCATGAGGGAACTAACCTAGTGAAGATTCAGAAACTGCAAATGCTTACGAGCAAGTTTGACTCTATCTCTATGGCAGAGAATGAATCCTTCACTGACTATTACACACGATTGCAAGACATCGTGAACTCATGTGCTAACTTGGGAGAGAAGATTCCAGAATTTAAAGTTGTAAGAAAAATTCTAAGAACTCTTCCTGAACGATTTCGCCCGAAGGTTGCAGCCATTGAAACAATTAAACACCCGGACGAAATGCGTGTAGAAGAATTAGTAGGTGCTTTACAAACTTATGAAATGACTTTTCCTACTAACTATTCTTCTGGAAAGGCATCCTCTTCTAAGTCTTCAGGTTACGCATTGAAATCAACTAAAGAAGAAGACGCGGATTCATCCTCCTCGGACGACGACGAGAACATTTCTATGGAGGACTTTGAGAAGCAGCTCGCTCTCTTGACAAGGAAGTTTCGCCGCAACTTTCGAAGGGGAAATTCAAGCAAAACTCCATCCTTCGGAAAGTCGAAGAAAGGCAAGGGATTCTTCAAGCTACAAGTCAAGAAGCAAGAGAACTTCTCAAAGGATAAGAAAAGTTCTGAGGGACAAGTTCAGTGTTTCAAATGTCGAGGCTACGGCCACATAGCAACGGAATGTCCCAACAAGAATCCGGCTAAGAAGAAAGCGATGCAAGCAGTCACTTGGGATGACAACTCCACGTCAAATGAGTCATCGTCAAGTGATGAAGAAGACAACGCGACAGCTTTCCACGCGTCCACCAAATCTTCATCCTTCATGTGCTTAATGGCAAGTACATCCGACTCACTGTCCAACTCCACTGTGAAAAGATTGCAACGGACGATGAATCAGATAATTCGGAAGGTGAAGATTTTGTTTTAGCCTACCATAACTTTTGAGGGATTCAAAGAAACTGGCTAAACAAAACAAGGGGTTGAAAGAGAGATTACAGGATCTTGAAGATGAAGTAAAAAGAGTAACCTCTATCTCAACCGATCTTGAAGTGGAAAGGGACAATCTGATTAAGACAAATGTTTCCCTTCAAGAGTCCAATGAGCATTTCGAGAAGAGTTATATAGATATGGTGAACAAAGCGAATTACTTCTTGAAGCTCTACGGCGAGGCCGACAGGAAAAATTGGAAATGACAGAGACCATACGCCAACTAAAGGATGACTTACAGAGATTTTCTTCTGGAAGGAGTAAGTTGGACAGACTTCTTGGTCTCGGTCAAAGAAACAAGTTCGGCCTCGGATACACTCAAACTGGAGACATTCCAAGTTCGAGTGGTACAGTATTTGTGCCTCAGTCGGTATCTCCTCCTCCGACACCGGTGTTCACGACAAGCAACGACAACGAACCTACTACATCCTCTTCGGAATCGACAAGAACCAAGGTATGTTTTCGTTGTGGCATTTCAGGGCACATAAGAAGAAATTGCAAGACTGGAGCCAAACGCACACCTCAAGAACATCTTGCAATGACTACCAAAAGGGCTATTCCTCGGAAAACAACTCCAATCAAATTGACGGAAAAGAGCCTTGGTAGTACACCGCTCAAGACGACATCATCAAGGAGCAGCAATTCTTCAAGCAAGACGCTCTCACCTAGGAAATCAACTTCACGACCATTACCGACGCATTCCAAAAAGGTTTGGGTGCGCAAAGGTGAGATCTTTCCCTGTCTTGCTACCAATGTTTCCTTGCATGCATATGATAGTTCGTCTTGGTACCTGGATAGCGGGTGTTCCCGTCATATGACCGGCGATAAAAACTGTTTTCAAACTTTTGAGAAAAACTCCGGAGGACTTGTTGTTTTCGGAGATGGTCGGTCTTCCAAAATTGTTGGAAAGGGAACGGTAGCTATTCCAGATGGCCCGGTTCTAGATAATGTATTATTTGTTCATGGCCTTAAGACTAACCTCATAAGCATAAGTCAACTGTGTGATAGTGGTTATTCAGTTAATTTTTCATCTGATAAATGCACTGTAACTGACATGAACCATGCTTTCTTTTTAAAGGGGGTTAGATCAGAAAACAATTGTTATGTAGTTCCTTCTAAGATTTCTGAAAAATGTAACCTAGCATCTTTGAAAAATGAAACACTTTGGCATGAAAGGCTAGGTCACATAAACTTTAAGGAACTTGCTAGAATTTCAAATAAAGATGTGGTCAAGGGGGTTCCGAAACTTTCTTTTGAACAAAACCTTGTGTGTGGCGGTTGCCAAAAGGGAAAACAGTCTAGGACTGCACACAAGAATTTGAACCACATAGGTACAAAACGGCCTTTGGAACTTTTGCATATGGACTTAATGGGGCCAACTCGTCAACCATCTCTGGGAGGTAAATGGTATATTTTTTGTTGGTTGATGACTTTTCTAGATATACTTGGGTAGCCTTTCTAAAAGAAAAAGCTGATACCTTTGATTCTTTTCTCGAAATCTGCAATCGTATTATGATAGAAAAGAATGAAAGGATTACTCGAGTTAGGAGTGATAGAGGTGGGGAATTCATAAATTCCAAATTCATTGATTTTTGCACTTCTAATGGCATTAAACATGAATTCTCCGCACCTTACACACCTCAACAAAATGGTGTAGTCGAGCGCAAAAACAGGGTCGTACAGGAGATGGCTCGTGTTATGCTTCATAGCCGGAACCTTCCTTTATATTTTTGGGCTGAAGCGGTGAACACGGCTGTCTATGTTATCAATCGAGTGTATTTGCGCCCGGGGACTTTGAATACACCATATGAACTTTGGTTTTGTAGAAAACCTAACATCAAATATTTTCGCATCTTTGGGAGTCGGTGTTTTATTTTACGTGATCGTGAAAATCTTGGAAAATTTGACTCTCGAAGTGACGAAGGGATTTTCTTAGGTTATTCTACAAACAGCAGAGCATATCGAGTTTTTAACTTAGAATCTAAGACGATCGTAGAATCGATAAATGTTAAGGTAGATGAAGCTTTTCACTTTGAAACTGAAAAATCTACCCTCGATATCTCTCTTGATGATGATACACCTGCTAATGCATCTTCTTCTAACAATTCTTTCGATAATAATGTTGATGCATCTAACGGTTCTTCAAGCTTATCTGATGTGCAGGAATCATCTCGTGTACCTCCGCCTACTCCTCTACCTCAAACGTTACGCATCTCCAAGGATCACCCTGAATCGAACATAATTGGAGATCCACAAGAAGGAGTTAGAACACGGAGACAATTGGTTTGCGGATTTGCATGCTATGTATCTCAAATCGAACCAAAGAATGTTGATGAAGCTCTCCAAGATGATTATTGGATTAAAGCAATGCAGGAAGAGCTCCATCAATTTGAGCGAAACAAAGTCTGGGAACTGACGAAGCCTCCGAAGCAACACAATGTGATAGGTACCAAATGGATCTTCAAGAACAAGAAAAACGAAGAAGGTACTATCATCAGGAACAAAGCAAGGTTAGTTGCTCAAGGCTATTCTCAAGTAGAAGGTATAGACTTTGATGAAACCTTCGCCCCTGTAGCTAGACTCGAGTCCATTCGTATATTGTTTGCGATTGCTTGTCATTTTAAAATCAAATTATTTCAAATGGACGTTAAGAGCGCCTTTTTAAATGGATTTTTAAATGAGGAAGTTTATGTAGCTCAACCGAAAGGTTTTGTGGATCATAAACTACCTAACCATGTTTTTCGACTGAAAAAGGCTCTTTACGGTCTGAAACAAGCACCGCGAGCATGGTACGAAAGGTTGACAAAGCACCTTTTGGAAAAGGGCTACACTCGAGGGGGAGCTGACAGGACTCTCTTTGTGAAGCATTATCAAAACAATTTCATAGTTGCTCAAATCTATGTCGATGACATTGTTTTTGGAGCAACAAGAGATAATGATGCTTCTAAATTCGCGGAGACCATGGAAAGCGAATTTGAGATGTCCATGATGGGCGAGTTGAATTATTTTCTTGGATTACAAGTTAAGCAAAACGATGAAGGAATTCACTTGTGTCAATCCAAGTATGCACTGGAGTTGGTCAAAAAGTTTGATCTTGAAAATTCTAAGATTTTCCAACTCCAATGGGAACTAGCCATAAGGGACTTGGAAGTGAATCACAAAGTGAGAATGTAGACGAGAAACTGTACCGCAGTATGATTGGAAGTCTACTATATCTCACGGCTAGTCGCCCGGATATATCCTTCAGTGTTGGGATTTGTGCGAGATATCAATCAGCACCGAAGGAGGTTCACCTGAAAGCGGTGAAACGGATCATCCGGTATATCAAAGGTACAATCAATTTCGGAATTTGGTATCCTATGGGAACGACTTTGGATATTGTTGGATACTCAGATGCCGATTGGGCTGGATCAGTGGATGACCGGAAAAGCACGAGTGGTGCATGCTTCTATCTGGCCACTGCCTTGTTGCATGGCACAGTAAAAACAGAACTGCATAGCACTCTCGACTGCCGAAGCGGAGTACATTTCTGCAGGAAGTTGTTCAACCCAATTGATTTGGATGAAGAGCGTGTTGAGCGATTTCCGAATTTCAACATCTTCGGTAACCATTTTATGTGACAACACTAGTGCTATTAACATTTCTAAAAACCCTGTGTTGCACTCTAGAACAAAACATATTGAACTTAGATATCATTTTCTTAGAGAGCTAGTTGAATCAAACATTCTTCAACTGTCATATATTTCAACTGAGGATCAATTAGCTGACATCTTAACAAAACCTTTGGATCAAAAACGTTTTATTCACTTGCGTAAAGCAATTGGCATGCTTTCCTTGAAATAACCTCTTTTGAAACTTTTGCTTAGATTAGGTTTTGTTTTTGTTCTTTGTTTTTTGTTCTTTATCTATGTTTTGTACATAGCACACTAATTGAGCATAAATCATAATTGACTTTAATTGCATCCTTTTATGCATTTAGAAATTTATTATGTTTTGATGTCATAATATTTCAATGTTGCAATGATCATTTACGTTAATTAAACCATCTTCTAAGTGATCAAAGTCAATTTCTCTCTCAATGATCTCTTGGTATAGTCATTATCATATTTGATTGCTTAGTCGAGTATGAATTCGAGATCAATGGTTTGGTTGAATACCTTATATATTAAATAATTGATAGCCAATTGAGGGGGAGTCAATGAAATGTGAAATGCTCAAAAGATGTGGAAAGAGTTACATCCCAATGAGGAGTGTGAAAACTACCACCACATGGAGAAAATGAAAGAAAAAGAAACTCCATGAATGAAAAGCAAATTTTTGTTTTGAAAATTGTTGATGAAATCATATTGAAATACTTGACTCAGTCGTATTTCATGGTTGGTATAAGGTGGGATTTTTGTAAAAGATGCTCAAAGAGCCACTCCTTCAACAGATTGTCTAGATATATTATCTAACTTATCTGGGATTTCAAACATCTATTGATCTTGGTACTTCATTTTCTTTACTGAAATTGATGATTTGATAAAGACATTACACATAAGATCAGGATAGATGTAATTGAAGTTGTTCAACTTTAAGTGTTTTAACTTTCGTAAATCTTCGTTTCATTTTTGGATATTTTTGATAGATTTTTCATAATCTATTTCTTGTTGTATGAAACGATGTCATTTGTTTAAAGTTGACATGATAAAGTGCTTACATACTTTTTCTGGATTTTATGTATTTTTCTTAACTTTTCTGGAGAAAAAGGTGTAGCCGATCCGGATCGTGGCAAGTGATCCGGATCCCGAACGCAGGATCTTCCCTGATGTGGCCGATCCGGATCACATTCACGACCGATCCGGATCGCGGCTAGGGTTCTTATAGAAACTTTCAGATTCAATTTCTTTACCCTAATTTCTGATTTCCAGTTCTAGAGTTTCTCTCTCTAGATCTCTTGCTTCCTAGTGCTTCAAAACTCAAGTTCTTCGGATTCAAGTAAGTTTTCATGATCAAAACTCGGTTTTTCACAGTTTTTAGGTTTTTTCATCAAACGTGAGCAGAAAAGATGGATTTTCTTCGTTTGTGAATGGTTTTTGATCAAATTTCTTTTGAAATAAGAACTCTGGATCTATTAGTTTTGCTTTTATGCTGGGTTTTTGCATGATTAACGAGTTTTTAGCCTTCGATTTCTAAAAATTCGGTTTTAGGGCATAAAAGAGGAATTTTTGTAAAACATGAAATTGATCTATTTTAAAATTCTTTTTGGAAAACTAATTTGATTCTTAGCTTCTCTATATGATTATGATTGTCTAGGTACAATGTGTTAAGATTTTTCAAAATTGACAATTTTCATATGTTCTTGAGTTGGTTTTCACAGGACATTCTTTTAGAACTCAAAGCACTAGGATCAATGACTGTTCTCCTGGTTGGTACTGTGTACTTATCTCGATGGTGCTCACTAGACCAACCAATAAGTTGAAGAGGGCTAAGAAAGTTCAAAGAAAGGAGGAAGAGGTTGAAATTATCAGTGAGACTGAACTTGAGAAAAACCCAGATGAAGTACACTGGGACATGTTAACGGATGACGATGATGATGACGAGTTTGTGCCTGCTGACTCGAAGCAAAAAGGAAAAGCACCAGGAACTCTGGGAAGGCTTCTATGCCTGCCCCAACTATTTCTCTAAAACGTAAGCGGCTCGCTCGACGTTTTGGACGGAGAAAGGAGACCGATGTTGAAACACCAATAGCTCCGGACTCTCCGCCACGAGATGAAGAAGTGTTTGTTAACAATGACCGGCTTAGAGCATTTGCAATCGCGAGTGCATTGGCGAAAGACACGTGAACATTGAAGCTCTACGAAGCACTCTCCTGAATTTGGTACTTTGATTGATGAGCAAATCTTCATTCAAGTATGTCGCTTCCCGGAAACTCTCGGATACTGCCTGCACCATGTGAGGACCTTCTATACCAAGCACGGCATCTTCGCGAATTTGAGAACGGTCCGATGGAATTCTATACGAATATCCAAGGAACGAGAATTAAAATCACCCCAAGTTGATTGGTGAGGTTTTGGGATGGAAGCAAGCGGAAGAGGAGCTCACTATCTGAAAAGGAGTGGATTGACAAAATACTTTATGTGTAAAGTTTTGAGGGGATTTGTCTCGAGGGAACTCAATCAACGAACAAATCAGTTCGATCCAAAGAACTTCGTCTGGAATACGTTCTGAACTTCATCACTTGCTACAATATACTTCCAAACATGCAGACGAAGGTTGTGAGATGGGAACGGTTGTTGTCTATATCTCATAGGACACCCGTCAGAAGCAAGGGCATTGAATGTCAACATACCATACATCATCTGGAACAGAATGACACGATATGTTGAGCATCCTCATCCTACCGAAAGAATTCCTTTCCATTGATCATAATGAGGATCTTACAGAAAATTTCAAGGTTGACATCACCTCGGCGACGTATCATCAATGTTTTGAACATGATAGATGAGTCCACAATTGTCAATCTCTTCACAAGCTGCCTCATGTCACTCAAGCTTCTGCATTGGGAAAGAAGCCTGACACGGATGCATCACCATCTCATCAAGCACCTGGCACAGATGATGAAGCATCATTGACTTCAATTTTCAAGTGCAGCAACGACTATCCGTTCAGCAGGAACGAATGTTGAAGGAACAACAAAGGGTTGCGAATGAACTGGATGCTAACCACAGCAGCTCACATCACCATCACGAAGAAAATAAACTCAATTGACAAGCGGATGCGAAAGATATGTCAAGTTGGTTGCATGAGTTCAGACTTTTCAGATTCTGATAACTAACTTTGTCTTTTTGTGCAGGATTATTTCTCGATAACTGAATTTGGATTAGTTTAGTGATCTTTAGTCTAGTTTAACTCTCAGTTTGTGCATATTCTTAGGTAATTCTCTTTTTGTGCATATTGTTAGAAACTTATGAACTTTTTGTTTACTCTCCTTACATATTGTAGCTCATGCTACATTTTGGCGTTGTTTGTGACAAAAAGGGGAGAGAATGAGAGTGAGAGTTGAAGAGTTATAAACTCTGAACAATGAAAAAACAATGAACTCTGAACAATGATGTGAATGAATCAAGGAATGAATCAAGGTAAGTATGAATCTCAACTCAACTTGGTTTTCTTGTGGATTGTGACATGCTCTATACTAACTATTTGACTAACTATTTGGGCATGTAATATGACTAACAAGTTGATGTTGGACTAACATACTTTGACATTTGGTTTTCAACTGCTTAGATGATATGTTGGTTTTAACTATGTTCTTTCACATATCTGATTCTTTCAAATGTCATGATGAGATCAAACTCTAATCTGCTTTTGGTTTTCAATGTTTCAATTCTTGAGGTATCTAACGATTTTGTTTGTCAAGAATGTTTTCTGTGTGCAGAAGTTACAGATGTCTAAGTCTAGAGTCTGTTCTAGGAGTTTGTCTCATGTTTTATTTTTCATGGAACTCTTTTGTAAATTTTTGTTGTATGGTGATAGCAACAAAAATATCCTTTTTGAATTTTCTTTGTGGATCTGTGTTTTGTCACGAAACCGCCAAAGGGGGAGATTGTTACGGAATTTGAGTTGGCGCATTTCGTGAATAGTTTAAGTCTTGAGGATTGAAGATGAAGAAACTGTGGATCATATACCTCAATCTCAAGAAAGAAGAATTCAAAAGGATCAGGTACGTTAATTAAATAATTTGTGATGATCCGAATACTTCTTATAGTGTAGAAACACCCGGAAGAGGTTTTAACTGCATATTCATCAAAAACTGGACATGGGACATGTTCAGGATCCGGATCATGTCGTTTCGATCCGGATCCCGAAAGGTGCTCGTTCATACACAGTTCAATCCGGATCATGGCATTTGATGATCCGGATCCCGAACATGAGTTTTACCTGTTGGCTTGAACGATCCGGATCGTGGAATCTCAATCCGGATCCCGAACACATTGTTCTGGTGAAAACTGTATGAACGATCCGGATCGTAGATTATGATCCGGATCCCGAACAGGCGGTTTTCTGGAAATTGCTCTCTACGCGTAAGCGATCCGGATCGTGACTTGCGCAGTCCGGATCGTCGCCCGTAAAACTTTCCAGAAAAGTTTGTTTTTGATCCGAATATTCTTCCTAGGGTTTCTAACCTATATATAGCCCTTCTATTTCATTTCTAGGGCAATCCACACATCGGAAAAAGAGCCGTCATTTTCAAATATCATTTTATACGGCCTTAGATCCACATATAGAGAAGAACGGAAATCATTAGATCTATTTAATGGTTCTTCATCTATATTGATTAGTTTGATTCTAGGATTTTCATACTCATATCTTGAGTTGAATCAAACTAATGAATACTTAGATGGTATTTCCGATCTACTCTTGATCTAAGTATTCGGCGGATCATCACCACCCAAACAAACAACGATTTACCCCAAAATCGGCGCGTGGACTCGCGTGGCCTTGTGGATTCAAGGTGTTATCGCTCTCGTGGATTCGGAGCGAGGTGCGTTCGTGGATTCGAAGCGTACCATTGGGTGAAGACCGTGGATTCGGTCGGACGTCGTGGATTCGACGTTGGACGCTGTGGATTCAGCGTTGGCGGCGCAAATCGTGGATTCGAGAAGCGTTGCGGAGCGAGCGGAGAAGATCGACTAGGGGCGTATGGTAAAAGGTTGAGTCGTCTGTGAGTACGTTATATCACCTTGTACGTGTGTTAACTCTAGTGGATTTCGCCGTGTTATCGGTCCCGTGGTTTTTTACTCCGGTTTGGAGTTTTCCACGTAAAAATCTTGTGTGTTCTTTTATTTTTCCGCATTGGGTTTTATCGCACAAAGATTTTTGAGTGTTTATTGTTTACACCTATTCACCCCCCTCTAGGTGTTTTTTCCCCTATTAGATCCTTATTAACCTAAA
Organism: Tillandsia fasciculata; assembly: GCA_029168755.2. NCBI lineage: Eukaryota > Viridiplantae > Streptophyta > Magnoliopsida > Poales > Bromeliaceae > Tillandsia > Tillandsia fasciculata. The sequence continues at coordinate 13,173,793 of CM054945.1, read as the reverse complement.
CCCAACAATTATATCTTGGAACTTCCTAGCACCCGAGCACATGCTTGCAGTTTCACCAGACTAGTAGAAAAACTCCAACTTGGGTAGGTTATTATTGCTTTAGAATTCAACGCTACTATTTTATGTTTCATCCTGGGATTATAGGTTTTCCTCGCCAGGGCCATGTGGGTCGAGAGGTCGGGTTGTTTTGAGGAGCAATTTTTTACCACTCGTGTTTTGGGGGACCGAGTGGAGTCTGATAGCAGTCTATAGATCATGTTCGTTTGGGAAGCTGTCTGAGTGACCGTGGGGTCTCGGATGTGTAGTTTTCCCAGCCTGTGAATGAGAGAGGGTTTTGTTGGTTATCAGCCGATCTTGTTGATCGAGATGGATGGATTATAGCCTGCCATGAGCCACATTTAAGCTCGACAGAGATGCGAGGATACTTTCCTCGGTGGGGGCGCCCTTCGAGTGGCACTCCGGAGCTTATGGGACTTGATATTGCTACGCGGACTTGGTCGAAGCACAGTCCCTCTGGCTGGGACAGTTTGGACGTAACGGGCGCCTAGTAAGTCCGGTCCTCGTGGATGTACGGCAGTAAGTAGGCGCACGGTGTGACTGGACCCTTATGTGCAAGTCAGTGTAGATTGGATGGGTGATTCTGATTGAGGGATAGAGATGCACCATGTTGCTTCTCTTCCACTCCTTGAGATTTAGGATAGAGGCCCCAGTATAGCTGTAAGAGGAGTTCATTTTTCCGGCTTTTCTTTCCAGAGGCTGCATTGTAGTTTATGCAATATAGTAGCACTAGTGGGGCAGACCGTGGGCTGTTGGCGGTACCACTGAGAACTACTGTGGATGTAGTTCTCACACCGCGTGGTGTCTTTTTCTCAGGAAACTCTACTCCTGTTCCTGGCTCTTGGCTGATAGGCTGATCGGGTAAGGGAGTCGCAGAATAGAATCCTCCCTACCAGTCGTCGTCCAGAGAGTAGATGTACTGGACCTTACCTATTTTAGAGTTAAATTTTGAGAGACCTTTGTAGTGAGGTTTCATTGTTACTGTTTCTTTTTTGTTGAGAGACTTATGTATGTGAGACTGGGTTGTATTTTGGTGATGTGTATTTATTTTTATTTTTCAGCATTTACCTTTTAGCTTGATATCTGTTTATTTAGGGAGATGATCTTTTGCAGGTTAGGGCTACGTCTATACGTGGCTTCCAGTATGGGCGACGGGGATCTGTGGCGAGCCCGGGTAGCAGTTCTTGACCTCGGGGCCGTGACAGATTAGAGTTGGCATAAGAAAACTAGGATGTAGGTCGTTTTGAGGATTAAGAAACCATTCGCTTGTGGTGGGACCATAGGATGGACTTACTTGAGAGCCCTAATTTTTTGTTTAGCGAGAGTCCTGATTGGGTTCCCAAACTCTTCCCAAGTGATGGGATAAGTGATCAACATGTCTTCTCGCGGTGGCAATATGTTGGCTGAAGACCACATAGTACTACAGGAAGGGGGGAATGCTTTTGACTTTCGCTAGATTGGGTTAGTGTTGTTTTGGTTTTTGATTGTTCTTCTTTTTCTCAGTGCGTGATGCCTCCGTGCGCAGGATGTCGCGCGTTCGCAGGCTTTATTCTCTGACCCGAGCAAGAGGACTCGGGACAGGGGAAATCAGAGTGAGGTGCGGAGTTCGTGCTTCAGATGACACGATGTTTGAGGGCACCTGTCGGCGCCAGGAGGAGACTTCACAGCGACAGGAGTAGGGCATGTTCGAGCCAGAGGAGGATACTCACGCACCCAGGAGGAGGGATTTAACGGCGCCAGAAGGAGGCTTCACGGCGCCAGGAGGAGGGCCATGGGGCGGATGATGCCTTATGTTGGAGCAGAGGGCGCAGCTAGTTGTAGAACCCCCAAAGAGTTCTCCTGTACCCTCTTCGACAGTTGCCGGCAACCCCTATGTCAGACAGCATCAGCAGTTCCTGTTGAGCGGTTACAGGCAGACCCTCACCGTTCGTAGACGGGGGACCATTGACCCCTGCCAGAGACAGCGAGAGGTGGTTGATTTGTTGATGAGATTTCCGTCAGTTTGACCCACCTCATTTTTCGGGACTGAGTGCGGGGAAGCCCCGTGGAGGCCGAGTCGTGGAAATCAGGCTATGGAGCGAAATTTTGAGGAAGTTGTTCATCGAGGGAGCGGTTGCGGGTACTTTTGGCGACACGAACTTCTTGGAGCACAACGTCGAGGCTTGGGGGCGGCGTGTTCAACCTGTGGGTCGCTGAGACCCAGCTTTCTTACCTGGGTGGGTCCGCAATTCTTCTTCTTGGAGCTTTCTTTCGCGCGGAAGAGCGTTCGTCAGAGGTTGAAGAGTCAGCTGGAAGAATCTCCGAACAGGGAGATCGGACGCGCATGAGTACATTGCAGATTTCAACCAGTGGGGGCTTGTGTACCGCACGTGGTTAAGGGATGAGGGCATCAGATCTACATGTTGAGCCGAGGGTTGCGCCGGGACCTTTACCAGTTTGTTCGTTCGCGCAGATTGACAGACTCTGGAGGGCCTCTATGGAGCAGGCACGCGTATATTTGAGCGCGGTGGAGGGGGAGGCGGTGTATTAAGGAGCAACGGAGTCGGAACGCAACCGGGCTTGCCCAAACAGATCGAAATCCGTACGAAATCCCGCACAGCGAAGGTTCTTAACCTGCTAATAAATCTATAGATACTTGTACAGAGATGTAATAAATAAAATAAGTCGCTTAGAATCCAACACTGAACAGTTGAAGTAGCAATCCAACATAAAGTTATCTGCAGACTAAACACATAATACATAAATACATCAAAACCCCTCAGACTGTTCAGTACATAAATAAATCTCTCAGACAGGGTTACATATACTCGACTCTCAAAATAACTGTGTTAAGAAGCTACGAGGCCACGCCATTACCTCGATCTGATGTGCCTCCGCCGAAACCGGAGCCGGAACAGTTACGTCAGGAAAACCGGTCACCACAGCGGGGTGTTGAAGAAATATGCGAAGGTAGTTTCATCGTGGGTACGTCATGTCAACGATCCTCGGTATTGCCCAATAAGTCTACTGGAGGCAAGGTAAAAGTCTACAGATAGGATTAATGGGAAAGTTAAGATGAAACTACAAGCTAATATGCCTCAAGTATTATCTCAAAGGAAAAAAGTCAAACTAAGAAACATGCCAATGCATCCACTATGCTAATCGAGGTGCCACATTCAACCAAAATTCTCAATGATACCAATTGGCCAGTCAAACCTGTGTTATTTTTTTTTTGTTACGGAATTTGAGTTGGCGTATTTCGTGAAAAGTGTTAAGTCTTGAAGATTGAAGATGAAAGAACTTTGGATCATATACCTCAATCTCAAGAAAGAAGAATTCAAAAGGATCAGGTATGTTTAACTAAAGATTTTGGTGATCCGAATACTTCTTGTAGTGTAGAAACACCTGGAAGAATGTTTAATTGCATAAAAATCAAAAACTGGACATGGGACATGTTCAGGATCCGGATCGGGCCTTGCAATCCGGATCCCGAAGGGTGTTTGTCATACACTGGTTCAATCCGGATCGCAGCATCTCATGATCCGGATCCCGAACACTAGTTTTACCTTTTTACTTGCACGATCCGGATCAGGATTTGCAATCCGGAATCCCGAACGTTGATTTTGGTGAACTGTATGACGATCCGGATCGGGGACTGCGATCCGGATCCCGAACCCTTGTTTTTCTGGAACCGTCTTTCTTGCTACGCAATCCGGATCGCCATAATTCCAATCCGGATCGCCGTCCGTAAAATTTCCAGAAAGGCTGTTTTTGATCCTTATCTCTTCCAATGGTTTCTAACCTATAAATAGACCCTATGATTCATTTTTAGGGTACGGGATTAATAGAAAAATATGCCGAAAGAAAAGATCCACATATAGAGAAGAAAGGAAATCACTAGAATTTTTCTATGTTTCTTCATCTATATTGATTGATTTGATTCTAGGTTTTCCAAACTCAGATTTTGAGTAGAATCAAATCAATGAATACTTAGATGGTATTTCCGATCTATTTCTAATCTAAGTATTCGGCGGATCATCACCACCCAAAAACACGATTACCCAAATCGGCGCGTGGACTCGCGTGGCCTTGTGGATTCAAGGTGCAACCGCTTTCGTGGATTCGAAGCGAGGTACGTTCGTGGATTCGAAGCGTGCTACTGGGTGAAGACCGTGGATTCGGTCGGACGTCGTGGACTCGACGTTGGACGCTGAGGATTCGGCGTTGGACGCAGATCGTGGATTCGAGAAGCGTTGTGGAGCGAGCGGAGAAGATCGACTAGGAGCGTATGGTAAAAGGTTGAGTCGTCTGTGAGTACGTTATATCACCTTGTACGTGTGTTAATTCTAGTGGATTTCGCCGTGTGTTATCGGTCCCGTGGTTTTTTACTCCGGTTTTGGAGTTTTTCCACGTAAAAATCTTGCGTGTTTCTTTATTTCCGCATTGGGTTTTATTGCGCAATGATTTTTTGAGTGTTATTGTTTACACCTATTCACCCCCCTCTAGGTATTTTTGTCCTATTTAGATCCATATTATATAAAACCCAACAAGTGGTATCAGAGCGGGAATAGGTTGTAAACAATGGTTTGAAGGTGGAAACATCAATAGGACCCCCTTTCTTTGATGGAACAAATTATGCGTACTGGAAAGTACGGATGAAAGACTTTTAATTTCCATCGACGAAAGGGTGTGGCAATCAATTGAATTAGGATGGATAATCCAACTGAAATTATTTCTGATGTTCGCACCTTAAACCTAGGTCGAAATGGACCAAGGAAGAGGATTGATTCATCTTCTTACAATGGCAAAGGATTAATGCTCTATTTAATGCTTTGTCACAACGGAGTTCTCTCGCGTCTCGGCATGTGAGACTGTCGAAAGAAATCTGGGATGTTCTTCAAGTTACGCTGAGGGAACTAACCTTGTGAAGATTCAGAAACTGCAAATGCTTACGAGCAAGTTTGACTCTATTTTCATGGCAGAAAATGAATCTTTCACAGACTATTACACACGATTGCAAGAATCGTAACTCATGTGCTAACTTGGGAGAGAAGATTCCAGAATTAAAGTTGTAGGAAGATATTAAGAACTCTTCCTGAACGATTTCGCCCAAAGGTCGCAGCCATTGAAACATTAAACACCCGGACGAAATGCGTGTAGAAGGAATTAGTTGGTGCATTACACAAACTTATGAAATGACATTTCCTACTAACTATTCTTCGGGATGGAAAGGCATCCTCTTCTAAGTCTTCAGGGTCGCATTGAAATACAAAGGAAGAAGCGCGGATTATGCCTCCTCAGCCGATGACGAGAACATATCTAGGAGGACTTGAAAAGCAAAACGCGCTCTCTTGACAAGGGAAGTGTCGCCGCAACGTTTCGAAGGGGTAATTCAAGGTAAAAAACTCCATTCTTCGGAAAGTGAAGAAAGGCAAGGGTTCTTCACGTTACAAGTTCAAGAAGCAAGGAGAACTTCTCAAAGGATAAGAAAGTTAGAGGGACAAGTACAGTGCTTCAATGTCGAGCTACGGGCCACATTGCAACGGGTGTCCAACAAGAATCGCAAGAAGAAAGCGATGCACCCCACAAGTCGTTCATTGGATGACACACTCCAACGTCAAATGAGTCCTCCTCAAGTGATGA
>CM054945.1:13142803-13168014 GCA_029168755.2 Tillandsia fasciculata | reverse complement strand
GAGGCTCACCTGTGGTGAGGTCGTAGCATAGCTGTGATGTTGCTGTAGCAAGAAGATCCCAACTGCGGACCTTGGATGGAGCTCCAAGTTGGCCGATGTCACCTTCCACTCGGTCAATCTTCAAACAAAGGGAGCACCACCTTTCTGGGACTTCCAGGAGTGGCATAAGCCACAGCCCATGAAGCTTGGTACTCCCCTGTGCTCCTCAACCCGAGAAGAAGAAGAAAGCTTAAATTAGCCCATTAATGGCGGTTCGGGAAGCGTGGCTGCATGGTTTGCATGCAATTGGACCAAAGCAAGCCCAAGGTGTCGAAGACTTACCGAGCTGGCCGGCGCAGAGGAGCGACGGCGGCGATGGGGTGGCGTTGCTCGGTCCAACATCAGAACCCGCAAGCTAGGTTTGTGCTCCCCCGCACTCCACTTCCTGCACCAACCCTCCCAAACTTCGTGGGACTTCCTCTGGGAACCAGCAGAAGGTTCTGGTTATCTTGGTTCCAACACCGGAGCTCCGGAGGCAGCGCGCTGCCGAACCCGTCCAAGAACTAGGGTTCCGGCGACCCATTTGCAACCGCCGGCCATCCGATGTAGAATACCGGGTTTTCGAATGGCGCCACCGACCTCGCGAGATGGCGTGGTGCGGAGAAATCGCCTCGAGCATGTTCCATATTGGATTACAGATGAGTTCGGGTCGACTTCGGATCAACGCGGAAGCCCCAGGTCGATTCGTGGTTTTCCGGGCATTGTCCGCCGTTAGAGGACGGGTTTCGGGGAAGCCTCGACTCCCAGTGAGTGCAAAAATATTGGAAACTTGGAACAGGTATAAATTATGTTTACACAGCGAAGTTCGGGAGGTTCCGGACTGACGCGGAGGACCCGAGGGCGAAAAGTGAGTCGGAACTGGCGATTTCGGAGCCGGTTTTTGGATTGAGAACCCGACTCAACGGTTGAGCTTTTTGAAGAGAAAAAGCTGTGGACATGTGTATTTTCAGATTACAGCGGAGTTCGGGAGGTTCCGGACTGATGCGGAGACCCCGAAGGCAAAAAGTGATTTGGAGTTGGCTTTAAAAGGGATTAAATTAATAAATTAATTGAATTGGGAAGTTAATTAAATATCTTGTGATGCTTTAGCCTGTGATATATAATATATATAGGAATTGAAGTGGGTTTATTTAATGGAAGTAGATATTTTGTTTGGTGCATTTAATGCTGCCCACCCACCACCTCTACTAATTAAGTTCCTCTAATTAGTAAGCTCCTTCTCCCCTGCAAGAAAGAACAGAGGAAAAAGGATTGAGCAGAGGAAGGAGAGAAGAGTGAAAAGGAAGAAAAGGAAGAGAAAAACAATGGAAAATGAGATAATGGATGATGTGTTGGGTTGATGACCTCCTGCTGCAAAGTGCCGTGGGGCGAGCGAGAGCGCGGCGAGCGCGCGCGCGGGCGCGACGGATTGGATCGAGGTATGTGCTGTTTTCTTTTAGAAGCTTGGGTTTGGGTCTTTTTGGTGGTTTTGAGGTTGGACTGTTTGTCCCTTGGTGGTTGGCGGCAAGCGCAGGGGGGTGTGGCACGCGCGGTGCGCAGCTCGCCTGGCGCGCAGTGCACAGCCGCGCAGGCGCGCGGTGCGCACGCGCGCGCGGCTGGCGCGCAATGCGCAGTGCGCAGCAGCCCGCGGGCGCGTGCGGCAGGCGGCTTGCTGCAGCGCAGTGCGGCAGCGGCCGGCGGCTTGCTGCGGCGCGTGCGCAGGAAATTTTTCGCGCGGCGCGCGCGGCGTTTTCGTCGTTTGGGATCGGTTTTTGCCGACGATCGCGCGTATTCGCCGGGTTTTTTTTTTTGATTTCTTGGTTTTTCCCTCTTTTTCTCACACAGGTTATCCCCATGTGGATGCGCGAATCTCGGCGGGGCGCCGTGCGGAACCGGTTCGTGTGCGCGCACGTGAAATTACCTGAGCAAGCCGTATGGTGGGTGTGTGCTGTGTTTTGGTTAACTTATTAGCAGATTTTTGTGAGAGGTGGGTTGTGTACTGTGGGCTTGGTTTGTGAAGTGTATTGGTTGTATGTATTGACATGATGTAGATGATGATGATGATGATGATGATGTTAATGATGATGATGATTATGTTAATTATGATGAAATTAAATTATGCACTTTTCTTCATTAGTGTAGCTTTCTGAGCATGTGTGAAGGGTGATTGTACTGTGAGTGTTATGGTGAGGTGTTTAATGTAGTATGGAGTTGATGCTTGAGGCTTGGTTGTGCTATTTGTTGGCTGGGTGTGCACAAGGTGCGTGTTGGGGATGCTAGTGTGTGTGCAGGGGAGGTAAAATTGGTAAATTGTATATTGAGAGCTTATTTTTGTGAGTGTGCTTTGGATTATTAGAGTGTGTGGATGATTGGTGAAATTGTACTTTTTATGTGAACAGGATGTGAGCTAAGGTGGGACTTTTGTGATATGTGTTTGTATTGTGGAATTACCTATTGATGATGGAATTAAGGGATTTTGTTTATATGATCTTGAATTATTGTGTGCATGGGAGCATGATGGGAGTAAGTGGATTTATGTGAGTGTGTTGTGGTAGTCTGGTTGGTGTAAGTGGAAGTTGGGATTTATGAGTGTGATGCTGATGTTGAGGATGCTAGACTTGGATTTATGTGAGTTGTGTTAAGGTGCATTCATTTATTAGGGTGCTGTTATATGGTGAACTTGTAGATATGTACAATTGGAGTCTTTAAGTGTGCTGTTGGATTGAGGTGGTTTTGTAAGTAAATTAGAGGATGATCTAATATATGCTTTAGGAGCTGATGGTGTGTAAGGATCGATTTACCTATTTATTGATTGTGAGCTTGCTTTTCTTTGTAGAAGACTCGTGAGTTTGTCCGAGCTTTCGGGGATCTTTCCGGACTTTTGGCACTTCCCCGACTTCGGCTTTGCCTACGGAATGCAATCCAGGTGGGTTGGAATTTCTTCGAGATTTATGGAATGCCCTCTAATGCTTCTTAAGCATATTGATCATGTTTAGCTTATTTATCATATATTGATCATGTTTAGCTTATTTCTTTATATTGATAAATCTGATAGTTGCCTAGAAAATTATAGAATGACATTCTTGAGCTCCAGACATTTTTAGTATGATCTAGAAGTTATTTGACACTAGACTGCATGTTCATTTGAGATTCAGGCTGCATCTGGACCTTCATATATTTTTAGTACCCCGTTTTAAGTAAAACTCCATTTTTTAAAAGGGTTATTTTAATTATTGAGAACATTATGAATGGTCCAGATTGTTCGAGTTGCATGTGTACTCACGCCAGAGGGCCAAGTGTATTTTTAGCGCATTGACTGTGTCGAGTCCTGGTGTCATGAGAGTTCTTCTTCCTTGTTGGGATTGATGGGTTTATTCTAGATCATGGTTTGTGTTTCTGATTTAGAGGTGGAGATGGCTCTCTCCCACTTAGCCTTGAGAGTTTGGGGGTTCTGGCAGATCGAGTCGTGGAGGTTTCCTGACTCAGCCATGGGTCGTGCATTATCAGATTGAGTCGTTGAGGGTTCTCCGACATAGCTGTGAGAGTGTTTGGGTTTTCCTGTTTGAGTCGTGGAGTCTTTTTCCGACAGAGTTGCACTTCTGAGCATCGAGTTGCCGATCTGTTTGATCGTGGACTATAGCCTGCATGTGCCGCTTATGAGACAGTGATACAGATGAGATACTTGAGTTCGGTGGGGTCGCTCCCCTCGAGCTACCACCCGGGTGTGTGTGATGATACCGAGCCTGACGAGGCTGCGATGATGCGACTAGTTGATACACTAGAGTTCGCTTGTGATAGTCCGTGTGGGACGCCCTACGTAAGTCCCGTCCCAGTGAGGATGAGGTGGCAGTAGGTTTGGCGCAGGCTTGACTGGACCCTATGAGGCAGTCATTGAGATTGGGTGACATTGAGAGAGTGATGGCATAGCATGTTCATTGTTGAATTTTCCTTTGAGCATGGTTCTAAGGCATATTATTAGCAGTGTTAGTGTATGCATAGCAGGGTCAAATTAGAGTTCCTTCTACACATTGTTGTTACTTGTTAGCTGTACTTCCTTTCCTACTTTCCTTCTATTATCTATCTATCTGCATACCTATCTGTTTTGCCTCCAGTAGACTTAGTGGGCATACCGTGGATATTGGGACGGTACCCACTGAGATCTGCCTTCTGCAGTAGATCTCACACCCGCTGCGGTGACAGGTTGAGGCAGCTGTTCCGGCTTGGTTCGTGCGGAGACAGCAGATCGAGGTGAGGACGCGGCCGTTTAGTTCCTTACCAGCATTGAGAGTCTGAGGTAGATGTACCCGGTGTACTTTTTATGTTTCCACTTTTGTACTGGTCTTTCTGAGAGTTTGTGAGGATAGTACTTGTATTATTACTGTGAGGCCTGTACTGAGGATTTATGTATTAGTGGAGCTTACTTATTTCAGATTTTCTGTATTTATTCTTTGGCTTTTCATTTTTAGTCTCAGCTCTGATACATGTTTTAGTTTTAGATCTGACTTGCAGGGTAGACGCTTCGTCTGTGCGGCAGTTTCCGTACAGATGGCGGATCTGTTGGCGAGCCCGGGTCGCAGTTTCGACCCCGGGGCGTGACAGATTTAGGTGGTATCAGAGCCTAGGTGTATAGGTCATTGAGGACTTAGAGACCCTAGGCTATTGGTTGGACAGTAGGATGACTGTCGTGAGAGACGAGACTTTAGCGAGAGTCCTGATTGAGTTTGTACCTCCCCCAGAGGATTGGGGTGAGTGACCTTACATGTTATTTCTCTAAAGATGATTATGTTGGCTGCAGACAACATAATACTTTAGAAAGGTTAACATGTTTAGACTTTCGCTTGATTGGGTCGAGAGAGTTTTGGTCCTAATGTTTGTTTTGTTGCAGTGGCTTCGATGCTTCCGAGACGCCGTACGACGGCGAGGGTGTGTTGGCCTTGGATGAGGAGCCTGATCAGCGGGAGGCTGAATGGATAGAGCAGAGTGCGGTCTGAGAGTTACAGGCCCCAGTAGCCCAGACGTTGAGGCGATGCGGCGCCAGGAAGAGAACGTGGAGCGCTTGATGCCCATGCTTGAGCCGAGGGCATCTTCCGGGGTACCGCTAGTAGTACCTCCAGCCGTGACGTCGCCGACTTCGATCCTGATCGCGCCACTGGTGGTGCAGAAGCAGCGAGAGGTTGCTGACCGGCTGTTTTTTTTTCATCCAGTCCCATCCCCTGCAGATTTCGAGACCGAGCTTGGAGCTTTGGAAGGCCGAGTACTGGATTTCTGCTACGGAAAATTATCTGAAAATTGTTCACTCAGGATAAGCATCTGGTGCACGTGGTTATGCACTTTTGGATAGGGACGCCGAAGGTTGGTGGCGTCGAGTTCGTCCTACTGGACCACCGGGAGCGCATAGGATGACCGGGAGCAAGTTTCTGCGAGTGTTGAGCAGAGTACCCCTTGTCGCCCAAGATGAGGCCCAGAAGGTTATTTATGTTTGAGAGCAGACTGCATCGAGACATTTTTGATTCAAGGCATACTCGGCGGGCGCCGACTTTTGATGCAGCGTTTGTGCATGCTCAGTGGATTGACTGAGGATCAGTGATCACTTCCAGGAGGGACGAAGAGCAAGGGAACAGCTTCAGTGAGAGACGTCTAGCATCGTCGGATAATGGGATAGTTAGGTGGATCGAGGTTGCCATGATTCCAGTCTCAGGATCATGGGTCTCAGAGGAGACAAGACCAGGAGGTTCTCGACAGCTGGATTGACCTTGCCGCAGTTCAGGAATTTTAGGCAAAGTGTTAGGCCAAACAATGGTGGATTTGAATTGCAGTGTGGACAAAAACGCTTTTAGGATAAACGGCTATTTGATGTTTAAGATTCTGAGTCCGGATGACCAAAAAACGGACTCCGAAAGTTTTCAGTGGATTCTGGTGCATGGGGGAGGCCGTTAGACCGGCGGGTGCCACGTGGTGGCCTATTATTGACCGGTTCGTAGTGCGCGGTGTCACGCCCCGGGGTCGAAACTGCGACCCGGGCTCGCTGACAGATCCGCCATCTGTACGGAAACTGCCGTACAGACGAAGCGTCTAGCCTGCAAAAGACAAAACTACAGCTACACAGATATCAGAGCGGATAAAAAGCTGTACTATAAAATTTCTCAACTACAAAGTTGCTACAATACAAAGCCTATCTCCCAAAATCAGGCGATACAAATAGAAATCCACCTATACAATATCTACAAATCCAAATGGGAGATAGCTAAACAGGAACTAAAACCAACTCCCACAATCCGGGATGGTACATCTACCTCTCTATAAAGTAACAATGCTGGTAGGGAACTATCACGCGACTCCCTGTCCTCGGTCCGTCCAAACAGCTCGGCAGGAACGGAAGAAAGCCTCAGCAACCTGTCACCGACAGAGGGTGTGAGAACTACATCCTACAGTAGTTCTCAGTGGGTACCGTCTCCAAGAATCACGGTCTGCCCACTAAGTCTACTAGAGGCATAAGATAACAGAAAAGACTGAGATAATATAAATAAGCTGGAAAAGAATCTACAACTATCATGCCTCTATCTACTATGCTCAAAAGGAAGAGACTATGGATGATGGTATGCAGCCACTCACTGCTGACAATATGTCACTAGTACTATGCCCAAGACACTCTACTATGACACATGCTATACCAACACTCTCTCAGTGTGACCCAAATCTCATCGACTGCCCCACAGGGTCCAGTCCAGTCAAGTAACCCCAATCTCATCGACTGCCCCACAGGGTCCAGTCAAGCCTGCGCCCCCTGGTGTATCAACCAGGGTGTCCAAACGGACAAACTCGATATCTCACACAGTGACCCCATGGTAGCTCGGCCAGGGGTATCAATATCTCACACAGTGACCCCATGGTAGCTCGGCCAGGGGTATCAAGCGACCTCTAGTATATAAACTAGGCGCATCATCGCAGCCTCGTCAGGCTCGGTATCATCATCGCAGCCTCATCAGGCCCGGAATCATCAACGCACCCGGGGCGTGGTTCGAGGGGTGCGACCCCACCGAACTCAAATATCTCAACAGTATCACTGTCTCACAAGTGGCTCCTGCAGGCTATAGTCCTCGATCAAACAGATCGGTATCTCGATGCTCAAAGCACAACTCAGTCGGAGAACCCTCGACGACTCAATCTCACAACACTGACCCACTCAGCGAAAGTACCACACAACTGGGACCACCGTCTCTCCCAACGGCTCCCACAAGAACCCCCACTCACTCAACACACAAACTCACGGCCGGAGATGCTCCACGGCCAAATCTACGAAGGGTCCGAAACCCCGGGAGACTAACATCTACGTCCCCTAGAGAGAAAACAGCCCTTAGAACCCAGATCACTCGAATCCGCTCGGGTGGATAAGTTTATAAGAAACCATGCCATTTATTTCAGAAAACCATTCGATCTGAAAGAAATCCATCTTTTTAACGATTTTTAGTCTTTTTAGGAAAACCCTTTGAAATCAAGTTTTATGCCCAAACCTCGAAGCTAACGCCCTCGTTCTATCAAACAAGAACAGACTCAGGCAACCTTGCGAGGCTTGGAAGAAACATTGGCTGACTAAAATCATGTATTCGTCCAAAAAGGTTCTGGGTTCTAAGGTCCTGCTAACACACGTGCACCACGCTCACAACAGGGTGGTGACGAGAAGAACAGCGAAAAGGAAAACCCCGGGACCACCGTTTACCTGAAACGGTTCCCCAAAACACTAACACTGGCCTAATCCAGCCACCAGACTCCACTCGGCCCCCCGGGCCCGAGTGCAACACCCGTCCCACAACACTCTGACCTCTCGGCCCACTACCCGGGCGAGGAAACTCTATGTCCAGAAGGATATAAAAGTGTGGGATGTCTAAAGCATAAAAGAACCTAGCCCAGATTAAGGTTCTCTAACAGTCTGGTCAAACACATGCACATATGACGGGGGTGCTAGTCAAGTTCCAAGAAAACGCTTAAACTAGCATGCAATTCTATTACAATAGAATTAGAAGGAAGTCCGTAGACTTGGAGAGAAAACCAACCCACCTCAGCTCGCCCCCAATTGCTTGTCGACACTTGCAATTGGGCTCAGCGGACCTACCTGGCCTCCAAGGGGTCCGCACGCAACACGAAGCCCGATGCCAGATTCCGCACGCGAAACGGAGCACGCAGCGACCAACCACAAGACCGCGCGCTCCGCGGATGCTAAAAACCGCACCGCAAGCTGCCAGAAGCGAAGAAATCGCAAAATCAATCAAAACGGTCAAAACCGAGCATCCGACGGCGAAAAACGGCCTCCGTCGGCAAAAACAGCCTCCGTCAGCGAAAACCAGCACGCGGCGGCGAAAAACAGCTCCGTCGGCGAAAAACAGCGCCCGACGGTGAAAAACAGCACTCCGACGGCGAAAAAACAGCGGCGAAAAACTGCTTGCGGGGAAAAAGCCGCGAAATCCGGCGAAACTGCTCGCGAAAACCATGCGAAAACTGCTAGCGAAAACTGCTCGCGAAAACCTGCGAAACTGCTAGCGAAGCCGCTCGCGAAAAACCTGCGAAAACTGATCGCGAAAACTGCTGCGCGAAACCGCTTGCGAAAACTGCTCGCAACCTGCTCGCAAAACCCGCGAAAACGGCTTGCGAAAAACTGCGCCGACGAAAAAGCTGCGAAAAACTGCTCGCGGCGGCCGAAAACAGCGCCGACGGCGACCAACGGGCTCCGACGCGAAAACACGCGCCGGCACGCAAACCGAGGAGTCGCCCGCGTCGGGAGCACGCCGAGCGGCGAAAAACCCAGCCGCGCGACGAGGGAGGCCGCCGCACGGCGAAAAACAGCGCCGCGCAACCGGTGGCAGCGCGCCGCGCAGCGCCCCGGGCTGCGCGAGGCGCCCAGCCGCGCGGCGCCCAGCGGCGCTGCGCGCCGCCGCGCGCGCGCGACCCAGCGCGCCCGCGCAGCGGCGCCCTGCGCGCGCCGGCAGCGCGCCGCGCCGCGCCGCTGCGCGCGCACCCGCGCGCCCTGCCGCGCTGCGCGCCCAGCCCGCGCGCCCTGCGCGCCGCGCGCGCGCCGCGCGCGCAGCGCGCCCGCGCGCGGCCCAGCAGCGCCCGCGCGCCCGCGCGGCCGCGCGCGCCGCGCCGGCCGCGCGCGCCTGCTGCCGCGGGCGCCGCGCCAGGCGCGCCGCCCTGCCGCGCGGCCCTGCCGCGCGCGCAGCGCGCGCGGCCGCCGCGCCGCCCCGCGCGCGCCCCGCGCGGCCCGCGGCCCAGCGCCGCGCGCCAGCCGCGCGCGCGCGCCCCTGCGCCGCGCGCCCGCGCCGCGCGCCACCTGCGCGCCGCAGCGCCGCGCCCGCCCACTGCGCGCGGCCCTGCCGCGCGCTCCTGCGGCCCCCAGGCAGCGCCGCGTGCTGCACTTTGCTGCACGCGGCGCCGCGCCCAGCCGCACCCGCGCCGGTGCTGCCAACAGCGGCACCCTGGCGCGCGCTCCATGCGCCCGCCCCGCCCGCCCGCCCGGAAAACTACAAAAAACCCAAAAAACCCCAAAATCCCAAAATCCAAATAAATTTAATCCAAAAAAAACCAATCAAACTCCAAAGCACAAATCCAACTCAAAAACCCAAAAACTGAATTTGCTTACCTTATCGACGCTCGCCGCACGCCCACGAGCTCCTCTCGGTCTCCAACGGCGAGTCCCAAAAATCCGAAATGCTCCAAACCCCTTCCTTCCTCTTTTTCTTCTTCTTCTTCTTCTCCTTCCTTTTTTTCTTTCCTTCTTTCTTTCTTCTTTCTTCCTTCTTTCCTGCTGCAGCAAGGGAGGGCTCCTTTTATAAAGGTAAAAATCCGATTTAATTAATTTTCTTAATTAATTAATTCCGTAAATCCAACTCCAACTCACTTTTCGACCTCGGGCTCTCCGCCGTTGCCCGGAACCTCCCGAACTCCGCTGTAAATCGAAAATACACGTGCTCACAGCTTTTTCTCTCCAAAAAGCTCAACCGTTGAGTCGGGGTGCTCAAATCAATTACCGGCTCCGAAATTGCCAGTTCCGACTCACTTTTTGCCTCGGGTCCTCCGCGTCAGTCCGGAACCTCCCGAACCTCGCTGTAAATCAAAAGTACACGTGTCCACAGCTTTTTCTCTCCAAAAAGCTCATCCGTTGAGTCGGGGTGCTCAAATCAATTACCGGCTCCGAAATTGCCAGTTCCGACTCACTTTTTGCCTCCGGGTCCTCCGCGTCAGTCCGGAACCTCCCGAACCTCGCTGTAAATCAAAAGTACACGTGTCCTCAGCTTTTTCTCTTCAAAAAGCTCGTCCGTTGAGTCGGGGTGCTCAAATCAATTACCGGCTCCAAAATTGCCAGTTCCGACTCACTTTTTGCCTCCGGATCCTCCGCGTCAGTCCGGAACCTCACGAACCTCGCTGTAAACTGGAAATACATCTGTTCCAAGTGTTCCTAATTTTCCGGCACTCCACTGTGCAGTCGGTAATTTCCAAATCACATCCTCAAACGGCATACAAAGCCCGGAAAAACCCCGAATCGAGCTGGAGCTTCCGCGTTGATCCGAATCAACCCGGCATCAACTGTAAACTCAAATGCAACCTGCCCACGGCAACTCTCTGCTCCAAGCCATCAGTGAAGTCGGCGCGCTATCCGCAGACCCGGTACTCTACACTCTCCCCCCCTTAAAAAGGTTTCGTCCTCGAAACCAGAATAAATCCATAACTCAGGAGGGGGTCTCGATCAAATGGGGATAGGAAAAACTCAACTCATCCTCAGGCCCTCAAGTGGCCGTTCGCACTCATCAAGACGGCTCCACTGATCCTTCACTCAAGGTATGATCCGTCGGCACAATTCCTTCGCTTCACGAGCAAGGGTATGCATCGGCGTACCAAAGCTCAATCCCCCGACCAACTCCAAAGAAAAAATCCAAAACATGAGGGGGATCAAGTACAGTTCTTCCGGCCAGGTAATCACTCGCGGACCAAACACCCCGCGTAACTTAAAACAGCAAATCTCCGCGGATAGTGGCTTCCACAAATCAAAATCCCCAATTTTCTAACTCTCAATTTCAAGTTCCAAGGTGGCAACCATGGATCAAACACCTCATTCCGAGGTTGCTCTGCTCGCCTAGCCAAGGCGTACTAACCAAAAAACCCTTGCCGGAATAATGATATGCTAGAGAACCATCCCAAACCCAGTAGCTTCGACCACCGGCGTTGCCTCAGCCAAATTCTCCTGAGTACCCAAGTATTCCAGGTTCGAGGGTCAAAGAATAACTCAAAGCTCTCTCTATCACTGGCAATCATGCAAATCGATGCAGTTCTGACTCCTCGAAGCTATACAGGCCCTGCCTAGTCCAAAACTTTTGACCTCCGTCTCAATCATAGGCTTAGGCTAATTTCCAACGGCATCACTCTTCGTTGGGTCCTCAGTCGCTCTTGCAGCCGAAATCAAACGGGATAAACATCAAAACTTTCCATAAAGGCCGCAGGGCCCCAGTCAATCCACTTGACCATACAAAAGCTCATTATGCCCTTACTGGTTCCTACACACAATCAGGGCACAGCCCTCGGCTGTATGGTTCCATAACGCTAACAAACTCACAAAGGGCATCTGCCGCAACACAATCCAGCCTGCCTATGCTCGAACCATCACAGAACTCTCACCGTTGTGTATTCACAACGTGGCATCACTGCCGTGCATCAACGGCGTGGCATCACCACCGTGCATCAACGGTGTGGCATCACTCAAGTATCAATCTCTAGGATCCCCACAGTCGTATACCCACGACGTGGAACGGGTCACATAGACCCCTCAACCCTTCACATCCCACAACCGCGCTATCAGCTCACTGCCTTGCGGGTGATACTCCAAGAGGTGCTGTCATAGTCGGCGCAGTTCCAAAACTATGTCGACCACTATCTCGATCTCAATTCCACTAGGCGGCGGCTTCAAAAATCAGCTCAGGGGGACTCACACCCGGGGGCACACGGCGATAAGAATAAACTTTAGTCCCGGCGCCGCCATAGGCACTGCCTCTACAGTCGCTCGCGAAGCGATATGCAACCACAACTCAACCTCTAACGTGCTCCAGCATCCTCTAAAAACACACTCCTCCTGACCAGGTCCACGGAGGGTGATTGTCCTCTCTCGACAATCCATGATAGCAAACAACGGGATAACACATCCCTATCCAACCATCATAACAACTCCCCTATCTCTAGCCCACACGAAGCTACCCCTGCTTCACTGAAGTACACACAAGCGGTGTCGGCATCAACCATGCTCTAACTCCGATGACCACACCTGGTGAGGCGCGATCCACTATCCTGGTGCCTCTAACCAGCTACACAAACTCGTCCTCTAGATGCTGGCGGTCATCGCTCTATCCGCCTCAGTATCACGGCTTCATCAGCCTACTGGTAGACTGATGAAACTCTTCATCCTAAAGGGGCAGTGGGTGACACAGGAGGTGTCCTCTGCTCCAGCACGCGCATCATGCGCTCCATATTTCCTCCTGGCGCCTCAACGCCACCTCTGGCGCCGCAACGCCTCTGACAACTGGGCCACCTGAGCCCGCAGCTCCTGTACCTCACTCTGCCTGGCCTGCCCGGCCTCTCGCCGCTCGGGCTCCTCACCCGAGGTCAAACGCCCTCTCGTCGCTGCACGACGTCTCGGCGGCATCGCAGGTAACTGCAACAAAACGAACGTCAGGACACAACAACCATACGACCCAATCCAGCGAGAGTCTAAAACTTGTTATCCCTCCTAAAGTATTATGTTGTCTGCAGCCAACATAATCACTTTGAGGGAATAACAAATCAAATCACTCATCCCAACCCGAGGGAGAGGTAAAAACTCAATCTGGACTCTCGCTAAAATCACGTCTCTCACGACAGTCATCCTACTGTCCAACCAATAGCCTAGGGTCACTAAGTCCTCAACGACCTATACACCTAGGCTCTGATACCACTCTAATCTGTCACGCCCCGGGGTCGAAACTGCGACCCGGGCTCGCTGACAGATCCGCCATCTGTACGGAAACTGCCGTACAGACGAAGCGTCTAGCCTGCAAAAGACAAAACTACAGCTACACAGATATCAGAGAGGATAAAAAGCTGTACTATAAAATTTCTCAACTACAAAGTTGCTACAACACAAAGCCTATCTCCCAAAATCAGGCGATTACAAAAAGAAATCCACCTATACAATATCTACAAATCCAAATGGGAGATAGCTAAACAGGAACTAAAACCAACTCCCACAATCCGGGATGGTACGTCTACCTCTCTATAAAGTAACAATGCTGGTAGGGAACTATCACGCGACTCCCTGTCCTCGGTCCGTCCAACAGCTCGGCAGGAACGGAAGAAAGCCTCAGCAACCTGTCACCGACAGAGGGTGTGAGAACTACATCCTACAGTAGTTCTCAGTGGGTACCGTCTCCAAGAACCACGGTCTGCCCACTAAGTCTACTAGAGGCATAAGATAACAGAAAAGACTGTGATAATAGAAATAAGCTGGAAAAGAATCTACAGCTATCATGCCTCTATCTACTATGCTCAAAAGGAAGAGACTATGGATGATGGTATGCAGCCACTCACTGCTGACAATATGTCACTAGTACTATGCCCAAGACACTCTACTATGACACATGCTATACCAACACTCTCTCAGTGTAACCCAAATCTCATCGACTGCCCCACAGGGTCCAGTCCAGTCAAGTAACCCATATCTCATCGACTGCCCCACAGGGTCCAGTCAAGCCTGCGCCCCCTGGTGTATCAACCAGGGTGTCCAAACGGACAAACTCGATATCTCACATAGTGACCCCATGGTAGCTCGGCCAGGGGTATCAATATCTCACACAGTGACCCCATGGTAGCTCGGCCAGGGGTATCAAGCGACCTCTAGTATATAAACTAGGCGCATCATCGCAGCCTCGTCAGGCTCGGAATCATCAACGCACCCGGGGCGTGGTTCGAGGGGTGCGACCCCACCGAACTCAAATATCTCAACAGTATCACTGTCTCACAAGTGGCTCCTGCAGGCTATAGTCCTCGATCAAACAGATCGGTATCTCGATGCTCAAAGCACTACTCAGTCGGAGAACCCTCTACGACTCAATCTCACAACACTGACCCACTCAGCGAAAGTACCACACAGCTGGGACCACCGTCTCTCCCAACGGCTCCCACAAGAACCCCCACTCAACTCAACACACAATCTCACGGCCGGAGATGCTCCACGGCCAAATCTACGAAGGGTCCGAAACCCCGGGAGACTAACATCTACGTCCCCAAGAGAGGAAACAGCCCTTAGAACCCAGATCACTCGAATCCGCTCGGGTGGATAAGTTTATAAGAAACCATGCCATTTATTTCAGAAAACCTTTCGATCTGAAAGAAATCCATCTTTTTAATGATTTTTAGTCTTTTTAGGAAAACCCTTTGAAATCAAGTTTTATGCCCAAACCTCGAAGCTAATGCCCTCGTCCTATCCAACAAGAACAGACTCAGGCAACCCTGCGAGGCTTGGAAGAAAACATTGGCTGACTAAAATCATGTATTCGTCCAAAAAGGTTCTGGGTTCTAAGGTCCTGCTAACACACGTGCACCACGCTCACAACAGGGTGGTGACGAGAAGAACAGCGAAAAGGAAAACCCCGGGACCACCGTTTACCTGAAACGGTTCCCCAAAACACTAACACTGGCCTAACCCAGCCACCAGACTCCACTCGGCCCCCCGGGCCCGAGTGCAACACCCGTCCCACAACACTCTGACCTCTCGGCCCACTACCCGGGCGAGGAACTCTATGTCCAGAAGGATATAAAAAGTGTGGGATGTCTAAAGCATAAAAGAACCTAGCCCAGATTAAGGTTCTCTATCAGTCTGGTCAAACACATGCACATATGACGGGGGTGCTAGTCAAGTTCCAAGAAAACACTTAAACTAGCATGCAATTCTATCACAATAGAATTAGAAGGAAGTCCGTAGACTTGGAGAGAAAACCAACCCACCTCAGCTCGCCCCCAATTGCTTGTCGACACTTGCAATTGGGCTCAGCGGACCTACCTGGCCTCCAAGGGTCCGCACGCAACGCGAAGCCCGATGCCAGAATCCGCACGCGAATCGGAGCACGCAGCGACCAACCACACGACCGCGCGCTCCGCGGATGCTAAAAACCGCACCGCAAGCTGCCAGAAGCGAAGAAATCGCAAAATCAATCAAAACGGTGAAAACCGAGCATCCGACAGCGAAAAACGGCCTCCGTCGGCGAAAACAGCCTCCGTCAGCGAAAACCAGCGCCCGACGGCGAAAAACAACACGCGGAGGCGAAAAACAGCTCCGTCGGCGAAAAACAGCGCCCGACGGCGAAAAACAGCACGCGGCGGCGAAAAACAGCTCCGTCGGCGAAAAACAGCGCCCGACGGCGAAAAAACACACGCGGCGGCGAAAAACAGCTCGAAAACTGCTTGCGGAAACAGCCCGCGAAATCCTGCGAAACTGCTCGCGAAAATCCTGCGAAAACCGCTAGCGAAACTGCTCGCGAAAACCCTGCGAAAACTGCTAGCGAAGCCGCTCGCGAAAAACCTGCGAAAACCGATCGCGAAAAACTGCGCGCGAAACCGCTTGCGAAACTGCTCGCAACCTGCTCGCAAAACCAGCGAGAAACGGCTTGCGAAAAAACTGCTCCGTCGGCGAAAAAACTGTGCCCGACGAAAAAACGGCTCGCGGCGGCGAAAACAGCGGCCGACGGCGACCAACGGGCTCCGACGGCGAAAACACGGCGCCGGCACGCAAACCGAGGAGTCGCCCGCCGTCCGGGAGCACGCCGAGCGGCGAAAACCCAGCCGCGCGACGAGGGAGGCCCGCCGCACGGCGCCCAACCAAGCAGCGCCGCGCAGCGACCCGCTGCGCGGTGCCGGAGCGCGCCGCGCAGCGCCCTGCGGCGCTGCGCGCGGCGCCCAGCGGCGCTGCGCGCGCAGCCCGCAGCGCCGCAGCGCGCGCGACCCGCGCGCGCCCGCGCAGGCCCGCGCGGCCCGCGCGGCGGCGGCCGCGCAGGCCCGCGCGGCGGCCTGCCGCGCGCGGCGCGCGGCCAGGCGCCCGCGCCCCCGCGCGCCCGGCCTGCCGCGCGCGCCCTGCGCGCGGCCAGGCAGCGCCGCGCGCCCCGCGCGCGGCCCTGCGCGCGCTCCTGCGCGCGGCCAGGCAGCGCCGCGCGCACCTGCGCGCGGCCCTGCCGCGCGCCTCCTGCGCGCGGCCAGGCAGCGCGCGCGCGCCCTGCGCGCGGCCCTGCCGCGCGCTCCTGCGCGCGGCCAGGCAGCGCCGCGTGCTGCCCTTTGCTGCACGCGGCGCCGCGCCCAGCGGCACGTCGCCGCAGGGTGCTGCCAACAGCGGCACCCTGGCGCCGCGCGTGCGCCGTTGCGCGCGCGCGCGCGGCCGCCGGCGACGGCGAACCTCTACAAATAAAATATAAAAACCCGAAAAATCCGATAAAATCCCGAAATCCAAATTTAGCTTTTAAAAACCAATTAAAATCCTCAAAGCTCTCCAAAACACAAAAATCCACATTCAAAAAACCCAAAAACTGAATTTGCTTACCTTATCGACGCTCGCCGCACGCCCACGAGCTCCTCTCGGTCTCCAACGGCGAGTCCCAAAAATCGAAATGCTCCAAACCCCTTCTTCCTCTTTTTCTTCTTCTTCTTCTTCTCCTTCCTCTCTTTCTTTCCTTTCTTTCTTTCTTCCTTTTTCCTTCTTTCCTGCTGCAGAGGGAGGGCTCCTTTTATAAAGGTAAAAATCCGATTTAATTAATTTTCTTAATTAATTAATTCCGTAAAACCAACTCCAACTCACTTTTCGACCTCGGGCTCTCCGCCGTTGCCCGGAACCTCTCGAACTCCGCTGTAAATCGAAAATACACGTGCTCACAGCTTTTTCTCTCCAAAAAGCTCAACCGTTGAGTCGGGGTGCTCAAATCAATTACCGGCTCCGAAATTGCCAGTTCCGACTCACTTTTTGCCTCCGGGTCCTCCGCGTCAGTCCGGAACCTCCCGAACCTCGCTGTAAATCAAAAGTACACGTGTCCACAGCTTTTCTCTTCAAAAAGCTCATCCGTTGAGTCGGGGTGCTCAAATCAATTACCGGCTCCGAAATTGCCAGTTCCGACTCACTTTTTGCCTCCGGGTCCTCCGCGTCAGTCCGGAACCTCCCGAACCTCGCTGTAAATCAAAAGTACACGTGTCCACAGCTTTTTCTCTTCAAAAAGCTCATCCGTTGAGTCGGGGTGCTCAAATCAATTACCGGCTCCGAAATTGCCAGTTCCGACTCACTTTTTGCCTCCGGATCCTCCGCGTCCGTCCGGAACCTCACGAACCTCGCTGTAAACTGGAAATACATCTGTTCCAAGTGTTCCTAATTTTCCGGCACTCCACTGTGCAGTCGGTAATTCCCAAATCACATCCTCAAACGGCATACAAAGCCCGGAAAAACCCCGAATCGAGCTGGAGCTTCCGCGTTGATCCGAATCAACCCGGCATCAACTGTAAACTCAAATGCAACCTGCCCACGGCAACTCTCTGCTCCAAGCCATCAGTGAAGTCGGCGCGCTATCCAAAGACCCGGTACTCTACAGTGGCCGTAGCCTCGACATTTGAAACACTGAACTTGTCCCTCAGAACTTTTCTTATCCTTTGAGAAGTTCTCTTGATTTCTTGACTTGTGATATGAAGGACCCTTGCCTTTCTTCGTCTTTCCGAAGGATTGAGGTTTGCTTGAATTTCCCCTTCGAAAGTTGGCGAAACTTCCTTGTCAAGAGAGCGAGCTGCTTCTCAAAGTCCTCCATAGAAAGATTCTCGTCGTCGTCCGAGGAGGAAGAATCCGTGTCTTCTTCTTTAGTTGTTTTCAAAGCGTAACCTGAAGACTTAGAAGAGGATGCCTTTCCCGAAGAATAGTTAGTAGGAAAAGTCATTTCGTAAGTTTGTAAAGCACCTACTAATTCTTCTACACGCATTTCGTCCGGGTGTTTAATTGTTTCAATGGCTGCGACCTTCGGGCGAAATCGTTCAGGAAGAGTTCTTAGAATTTTTCTTACAACTTTAAATTCTGGAATCTTCTCTCCCAAGTTAGCACATGAGTTCACGATATCTTGCAATCGTGTGTAATAGTCAGTGAAGGATTCATTCTCTGCCATAGAGATGGAGTCAAACTTGCTCGTGAGCATTTGCAGTTTCTGAATCTTCACTAAGTTAGTTCCCTCATGCGTAACTTGAAGAACATCCCAGATTTCTTTCGCAGTCTCACATGCCGAGACGCGAGAGAACTCAGTTTGTGACAAAGCATTAAATAGAGCATTAATCCCTTTGCCATTGTAAGAAGATATGTCTAACTCTTCCTTGGTCCATTTCGACCTAGGTTTTAAGGTGCGAACATCATCTAAAATTTCAGTTGGATTAGACCATCCTAATTCAATTGATTGCCACACCCTTTCGTCGATGGAAATTAAGAAAGCTTTCATCCGTACTTTCCAGTACGCATAATTAGTTCCATCAAAGAAAGGGGGTCGATTGATGTTTCCACCTTCAACCATTGTTTACAACCCTATTCCCGCTCTGATACCACTTGTTGGGTTTAGGTTAATAAGGATCTAAATAGGAGAAAAAACACCTAGAGGGGTGTCACGCCCCGGGTGTAAACCAGAACCCGGGCCCGTCTACAGATCCGCCGTGCACACGGTATTTCCCGCGTACACGAAGCGCCAAACCTGCTCAGATATATAAGAGATATAATAAAAGAGCAATAAAAACAGAGCTGAACTAAAACTAATACATCTCAGACTGAAGCTGGAAATAAAATACAATACATCTGTCTAAATGATACATCTGTCTCTCCCAGCTCACCAAAATAAATACAACCTGCTGGCAAAAGCCAGTCCCAAAGTAAAAGTACAACCGTCTGAGGAAACACGGGTACACCAACAGTCCAGCTAACACGCTCAACCTGCCTCGAAGTCTATCTACTCGGCCGTCCTCTCTCCTCGACCCGTCGCTGAAAACTCAGCAGCACCCGCAGAAGACACTGCAAAACAAAGGGGAAGAGAAAAGAGAAAGCAGTGGGGGTGAGAACTACTGTAAACAGCAGCCTCCCCCTAGTGGGTAGACCTCAACTCAAGTGTGCCCACTAGGACTACAAGAGGCGAAAAAAGATGAACAAAGGTGGTAAGCTGTAAATAAAACTGTCGATGATGTAAGAAGCTACCACTATATGCCTCTAAGGTGCTCAGCTAAGAGTATAGCTAACTGTATGCATCAGAATATAAATGCCTGCCTGGGTAGCCCAACCTAGTCACCGGCGAACACCGGTACTGCCCACTATGCCTACTAAGTCCCAACTCAGCTAGGGATGC
Organism: Tillandsia fasciculata; assembly: GCA_029168755.2. NCBI lineage: Eukaryota > Viridiplantae > Streptophyta > Magnoliopsida > Poales > Bromeliaceae > Tillandsia > Tillandsia fasciculata. The sequence goes on along the minus strand of CM054945.1, from coordinate 13,148,596 downwards.
GGACCGGCTCCTGACCGGCACGGTCCCATCCCGAGGGCGACAGACCGGCTCCTGACCGGCCTGGTCCCGCCCCAAGGCAACAGACCGGCTCCTGACCGGCACGGTCACAAAATACACACTCCGGAGTGGCACTCGAGGGGAGCGACCCACACGAGCATAGTGCCTCAGTAATAGGTATCAAGTCAGCAGAACTGGATCATGACTCTGATCAAAGTGGGAAAACCCGTCCACTAAAAGGAGACCCGATCTCGATGATGATGCAAGATAAACAAATAGTGGAAAACTCCACCTACTAGAGACCTGATACCCAATCTGATGCATAAGCAGCAATCACTATCCGGTCAACCGCCTACTGTCCGCGGTTGCCGCAATGCCCTGCCCTCACAGCCTGCCTGTCCCAAAACCCACAACTGTCTGACTACACTATCCCAGCCCCTGCTCGAACCCGAGCGCACTATCCCCCAAATGTAGATAAAAGAAGAGGAAAAAGCATGGTTTCTCCTAAGTCAATCCATCATGATAGTGTAGCAGAAAAAGGTGGCCTAACTAAATGTCCATACAAGCATGCAAAGTCCTTTATTTAAAAACAGGGTTTAAATATTATTATCTTTCCCAATAGAGAGGTATGCCACTAGTTAAACTTTCATTTGCCAAGTTATCCCATATCCATTTTAAGAAAGCTCTTCCCAAGGTTTTAAGCGACATATAATTACAAGAATTAACCATTAGTCAGCACTTAGTCCTTTTGAAGTCACAACCTCTAGTTATAAGCCCAATTCTCAATTAACATGCCATTTTCACTTTTACCGGTTCATTAGCAAGATAATAAAGAAGCAACTCAAATAGGCCTAGTGGGGACATCACAAGTAGGAGGTAAACAACGGTACCCACCTCGAGCGCTAAATCCAAGTCCCGACGGCGAAGTCCGCGCTCGATCCTCAACCGTCCCCGCAATACTGCGCCAAAAGTCCCAAAGAACACACACAATTACTATCAAGTTTAATCCAAATCTGTCCCCAAAATCAGATTTACTGTTCAGCCATTTTTACCTGCGAAACGTGCCCAAGAAATTCCCAGAAAAATACTATCACGATCTACGCGACGAACCGGTCGAAACGAGTACCTGCACGTTTTCCCACGATTTTTCTGTGCTGAGAACGAAAATCGACAAGAGGGACACCCAAAGCAAATCGATCACAAAAACTGAATCTGAAGATACTGTAAAAAGGGGTTCTCACCTTCAGGGAAATTCCACAAATTCCACAAAAATTCAGAGAGATTCCTTGCGATGCGTAGATGCAAATCCCCTTTTGAATCGCCTCAATCCGATGTCCGGTTGCGGAGATATCACCAAAACAATACAGTGCTGTCCAAAACTCCACCCCAGAAAATGAGGTCACAAGATGGTCCGAAAAACCCATGAAAACCTCGGAATGGGGAAAAACCAGTAGAAATAAGAAATGTAGCCCTACCTGTTACGAAGACGATGGCGCAAGAATCGCTGAAAAATACTGCCTGGTTAGCTCGGGAGAGCTAAAACACTGTCGCTGCGCCGAAGAAGAATCCAGGGATGCAACGTCGCGCCGCGCCGAAAAATCCAAATCTCGAAGTGCGTGCCACCACAAATCCTCAAACTTCACCAGGAGATGGAGAACTCGAAGGGGAGCAACTTTGCTGAAGACACCTTGGTGAGAAGAGGCTCGGAAATGGTGGAAAAAGCAAGAAGAATGGGCTCGGGTTGCTTAAATAGGCCAGTCCAAAAAATCTTTGAAGAAATGACCAATGGGTCCCATCTTTCGGGCGCCCGGAAATTTCCGGGCGCGCACAGTGCGGCCCGGCCCGAACTTTCGGGCGCGCACAGTGCGGCCCGGCCCACAAAGCCCCGTCGGACGGGATCCAACAGACCGTCCGACCCGCCCCAGAGGCTGCCACGCGTCCACCGAACAGGCAACAGCCGCACCCACCACTCCTGCGACGCCGCGTGGCCACCTCCGGGGGTCGACACGCGTCCCCGACCGTCGTACCGCCGCGCCTGCCCGCACAGTCTGCGGCCGCTGCCCCCACTGCCCGCACAGTTGACCGTCCAATAGGATTGCGCCACGTGTCCTGCCTCTGACCGGTGCACCCGGTGCACGAACCTCCGAACACCGAACCAACCAAAGCCTGCCACGTGTCCACCCCGGTGCACCGTGAACCAAAGCCAACTTGAATACTCCGTGGACCAACGCCTGTGAGCCAGCCAATGGGGTGATGCCACGTGTCCTCCGCCTGGTGCACGCCCGCCGCGTGGACCGGCCGCCTGCCCGCTCACCCGCGCGCTGCCCGCGCCCTGCCCGCGCCGCCTGCCGCCGCTGCTCCGCCTGCCCGAGGCCGCGCCGCCGCCGCCGGCGCTGCCCGCCGCCGCCGCCGCCGCCGGCGATCGCCGGAGTTACTGTTCCGGCGGTGAACAGTAACCCGAGCCCAAAAATGCAAGTAAATAGTCCGTCTGAAGCGTTTTCGCGCGCTGAATCCGATTTTGACGTCCGTTTCGCCAAATTCTCACTCTAAAAATTGCCGAAAGCCCCGGAAAAGTATTCTTAGTCCAAATCTCGCGCCGAGCCCAATCTCAATATCCGTTTTGCGCGCAAACACCTCTAAACAACCGATGGGGTCCCCCGATCACCCACGTGATCCATTTGAAGCCCGGAGTCCACACTTGTGTCCAAATTGGCGCCCGAACACCGCCGACATGCCCCGTAGGCCTCCAGAAGCTGCTGGTCACCCTGTAAAGCCCCAAATACTCCCGCACACTGCGTAGACCTCCAGTAGCCACCTCAAAGCACCGCAACAGCTCTGCGGAGATCCAGGTCATCACATCCTCCCCCACTAAAAGAAAGTTTCGTCCTCGAAACTGGAGTCATTCCTCAACACGGAATCTCAACCAAACAGGGGGGTAACTATCCAATCATCCTCCACTCACGCCCCCAAAGTATCCAAATACACATCCAGAGACGCGATGCAATCCTTGGGTCTCTAACCAGAACGAAACAATGGAGAAACACTCCAGAGGACCACGCCACCTCAACTAGGTACAGCTGGGCTAACTGCTCGGCCATCAAGTAGTCTGCACGGGTACAAGCATCTGTCCCTCCTAGGGCCTCAGATAATCCAACCACCAGTTCGTCGACACAAAAAGCTCGATATAGCATCACGGCGGCCTCCGAAGGTGCCACACTTGGCCTGACACAAATCCAACACATCAAATCCTGGAGTTGGGTCCTCAACTCCACAACTGGTGTCATGGCCAAAAACTCTGATAGGAGATCAGCTAGAACTCATAACCAAAGGCTACTCACCCACTACGAGACATCCGCCTCGCTCACAAGGTCAAAACCAAAGAAGCGAAGATACTCTCAAGCAACCAAGTACACCAACACCTCCAGGCCTGGCTCCCACGAAAACCGTCCTCGCAGCATAATCAGCTGCCGGCGAAAAGAAAAACCGAACCAGTCAGCCCAACGGGCACCACAACAACATCCGCACGATGAGTCAAGACCCTCAGGTCTACCGGCAAAATCCAGGACTCAAACTGCACCGGGCAGGACCAACAACTCTCCCCCACTTGCCACAGATCGGGGGAATATGACCTCCCGAACACCAGGTAACCGTCCTCGAACTAAAGTAACTCCCAAGGAGTCTCAGAAAACCAGGGGTAAGTACTCAACTCGGCCGTCTCCCGCTATCAAGTCGCTATCACTCCCCGTGATTACTCCACAGCAAAACAACGGCAACAACCAGCACGGCATAGCCCGATTGCGTAATTCCCTCATCTCACGAGCCGGAATTCGCAACGAGCGCCTCGGACTCCAAAACTCTCGCAGGGATCCAAAGAAGTGAGTCAATCACGGCGAGGAGTCAAAACATAACACTCCTGAGCTGAGACGCAGGAAAATCTCAGGGACTCCATCAAAAGCCTGGGGGGGGAAAAGAACGAACAGCCAGCAACACGCACTAAAATCACCCTCTAGAGCCAACTCAACCAGAGCAACCCGAAATACATCCACACAGGCACCCGCACAAGAAAGGGGCCCTTAACAAGCAGGGTCCTAACCCGGTCACTGTCATAACCAGACCACACGACGTAGAGAGGGGTGCCAGCAGCAGCCTATCCTCAAAAGGAATCCCCTGGGACACGATCTCAAACCCTGTATACCACCATGGTCCCACGCAGCGCAAGACTATGGGACCAACAAACTTAACTCCCAATTTAGCTCTTCTGCTTTAGGTATCCGCCACCACAGTGGCCCGGTCGGGGTGATCCTGGATGCTCATCAACCAATGGTAGCTCCATAGCCACTATGGGAGGTATCACTATCACTCGCAGGTCCATCTTCCTTCGCTGGCCAAACTAAATCGGCGCTGGTACCAATCTTACCATCCGCTCGTCAAACTCCATGGCACCATCCGGTCCAAAAGCTCCTCACCTCAATAGTAACTGTCGATCTCGACCCATCTCAATCAGCATCTATTTTGACCGGACTCCCACCGCCGCCCCTGCGGCTAAATACATAATCCAGGAAGATGTGCTCTCAAAGCTAAACTTGTACCAAAACCATTTAGCATAAAACTTTATCCTCACAGACCTTGCCACAGCATCTACAAACGATATAACGAGGTGCTATCGAGGTAGGCGTGGTTCCCGAACCACGTCAATCGAAATCACAATTTCCCTAACCGGCCGGCATCACATCAGCTCAGGTGGAAATCACACCCGGGACCTCACGAGCAACAGGAATATCCTTTTACGGTCCAGCGGTGCCACCGTAGGCACCCTCACACTATCGCTGTAACCCTGAGTAAGTACCCAAAGCAGTCATACAAACGAGCCCTCATTGTCTGCCTTGTAGAAACAAGGTCCTTTCTCTCAGCAGTCAAACATCATGGGGCACTATGCCAACACTGCTCCAAACACATGGTCTAAAAACGGTACGGCCACAAATAGCAACAAGTCTGCCTGCACTAACTCACGGCCTCTACTGCACTGGGCATGATCCACAAGCCTTCCCCACCTGCACTATACCAACACAGTAACCTGTACTCTATGTGCGCGGGGCCACAACTCTGCCTCGAGTCCATGCCGGACGACAACATGTATAACACTGACTGCTGTAAACGAAATCACACCTGCGACACACCCAATCCACTACCGTGGCGCCCTCCAACCGGGCGGCACAAATTCATCCTCTCGATGCAAGTGGTCGTCGCTCAGCCTGCCAAACATATCTAGACCAATCACAAAGGGAGCTCGACCTCCGTCCCTGCTCACACTGAGGCGACGATGTGGTCTCGTCGGCAGACGCTAATCCCCGCTACCGCTGCGCCGCTCTGATAAAAGTGATGCTGTCGTCGGGGTCCACCATCCTCTGACGTCTCTGAAATCCACCTGGATATCATCGTGTACGGCCCAAGCACACTTGATCAGCAATTCCTTATATACATATCCTACTAAGTCTACCCTCAATCACATATGTTGTGCCCGTAAACAGGCAATGTTATCAATCAACCAAGGGTAACATCCCCCTCGGTAAGCCTTACATATCCATCCACAAGAATATCCACGTCCTGGAATGAAAACGAGAAATGTCTCTGCCGGCCGACCGTCCTCCAACACCTTTAGCGCCAAGCGATCTATCCCAGACTCGCCTTCGTCCCGGCGGCAGACCTATCCAAACCCGGAAGTGCAACGTACGCTCCATACACAAGCCTACTCCGTCGAGCATTCCAAAACCCAAACGGGGAATTAAATAACCTGAA
>CM054945.1:12935950-13142703 GCA_029168755.2 Tillandsia fasciculata | reverse complement strand
TGTCCCTTTCCACTTCAAGATCGGTTGATAGAGAGGTTTACTCTTTTTAATTCAAGTCAGTTCCAGTATCTCTCTTTCGAACCCCTTGTTTGTAGTTTTAGCCAGTTTTCTTTGAATCCCTCAGAAGTTGATGGTAGGCTGAACAAAATCTTCACCTTCCGAATATCTGACTCACGTCCGTTGGCAATCTTTTCCAATTGGAGTTTTGACATGGTCCGGGGAATTTACTTTGCCAAAATTAGCCCATGAAGGTGAAGGTTTGTGCACCCTCGCAAGCGTGGAAAGCCACTGTCGCGTTGTCCTTCCTCACACTTGACGATGACTCTTGACGTGTAGTTTGCATCACGAGTAACTAGCTTGCATCACTTTCTTCTTAGCCGATTCTTGTTGGGCACATCAGTTGCTAGTGTGCCGTAGCCTCGACATTTGAAACACTGAACTTGTCCCTCAGAACTTTTTCTTGTCCCTTTGAGAAGTCCTTGGCTGTCTTGATTGTATCTTGAGAATCCCTTCGCCTTTTCTCGCGACTTTCCGAAGGATGGGAGTTTTGCTTGAATTGCCCCTTGCGAAAGTTGGGGCGAAACTTCCTTGTCAAGAGAGCGAGTTTCTTCTCAAAGTCCTCCATGGAAATGTTCTCTGTCGTCGTCCGAGGAGGATGAATCCGCGTCTTCTTCTTTAGTTGATTTCAATGCGTAACCTGAAGACTTAGAAGAGGATGCCTTCCAGAAAGAATAGTTAGAGGAAAAGTCATTTCATAAGTTTGTAAAGCACCACTAATTCTTCTACACGCATTTCGTCCGGGTGTTTAATTGTTTCAATGGCTGCAACCTTCGGGCGAAATCGTTCAGGAAGAGTTCTTAGAATTTTTCTTACAACTTTAAATTCTGGAATCTTCTCTCCCAAGTTAGCACATGAGTTCACGATGTCTTGCAATCGTGTGTAATAGTCAGTGAAGGATTCATTCTCTGCCATAGAGATAGAGTCAAACTTGCTCGTAAGCATTTGCAGTTTCTGAATCTTCACATTGGTTAGTTCCCTCATGCGTACTTGAAGAACATCCCAGATTTCTTTCGCAGTCTCACATGCCGAGACGCGAGAGAACTCAGTTTGTGACAAAAGCATTAAATAGAGCATTACCCTTTGCCATTGTAAGAAGATAAGTCTATCTCTTCCTTGTCCATTTCGACCTAGGTTCAAGGTGCAACATCATCTAAAAATTCAGTTGGATTAGACCATCCTATTCAATTGATTGCCACACCCTTTCGTCGATGGAAATTAAGAAAGCTTTCATCCGTACTTTCCAGTACGCATAATTAGTTCCATCAAAGAAGGGGTCGATTGATGTTCCACCTTCCATTTGTTTACACCCCTATTCCCGCTCTGATAACCACTTGTTGGGTTTAGGTTAATAAGGATCTAATAGGGGAAAAAACACCTAGAGGGGGTGAATAGGGGGAACAAAACACTGTCAACAATCAAAAAATCTTTGTGCGATAAACCCAATGCGGAAAATAAAAGAACGACACAAGATTTTTACGTGGAAAACTCCAAACCGGAGTAAAAAACCACGGGACCGATAACACGGCAAAATCCACTATAGTTAACACACGTACAAAGTGATATAACGGACTCACAGACGACTCAACCTTATTTACCATACCCCCTAGTCGATCTTCTCCGCTCGCTCCGCAACGCTTCTCTCGAATCCACGATTTGCTGCCGCCAACCTGAATCCGCACGCGTCCAACGTCGAATCCACGACGTCCGAACCGAAGTCCACGGTCTTCACACCCAATGGCACGCTGTCGAACCCACACGAACGCACCTCGCTCCGAATCCACGAGAGCGATGACACCTTGAATCCACAAGGCCACGCGGTCCACGCGCCGATTTTGGGATAAATCGTTGTTTGTTTGGGTGGGGATGATCCGCCGAATACTTAGATCAAGAGTAGATCGGAAATCCTCTAAGTATTCATTATTTTGATTCAACTCCAGAAGTATTAGTATGAAAATCCTAGAATCACACTAATCAATATAGATGAAGAACCATTAAATAGATCTAATGATTCCGTTCTTCTCTATATGTGGATCTAAGGCCGTATAAAATGATTTTTGAAAATGACTGCACTTTTTCGTGTGTGGATTGCCCTAAAATGAAAGGAAGGGCTATTTATCGTTAGAAACCCTAGGAAAGAATTTTTACAAATCAAAAACAAACTTTTCTGGAAAGTTTTACGGGCGACGATCCTGACTGCGCAAGTCACGATCCGGATCGCTTACGCGTAGAGAGCAATTTCCAGAAACCCGCCTGTTCGGGATCCGGATCATAATCTACGATCCGGATCGTTCATACAGTTTTACCAGAAATCAATGTGTTCGGGATCTGGATTGAGATTCCACGATCCGTATCGTTCAAGCCAACGGTAAACTCATGTTCGGTGATCCGGATCACCATGCCATGATCCGATTGAACTAGTGTATGAACGGCGGCCTTCGGAATCCGGATCGAAACGACATGATCCGGATCCTGAACATGTCCCATGTCCAGTTTTTTGATGAATTACAGTTAAAACCTCTTCCGGTGTTCTAACACTATAAGAAGTATTCGGATCATCCACAGATATTTAATTTAACGTACCTGATCCTTTTGAATTCTTCTTTCTTGAGATTGGGTATATGATCCACAGTTTCTTCATCTTCAATCCTCAAGACTTAAACTATTCACGAAATGCGCCAACTCAAATTCCGTAACAATAATAAATTAACAGTTGTAGGAACAGTAAACCACATGATCATCTGAATACATCAGGAACTCAATTCCTACATTCTAGCATGCTATCAATAGACTAACACAATCATGCAAGAACCTACAACCATAGAATTAGAGATCAGTCCGTAGATCTTGAAGACGAGCAACCCACCTGAAGAGCTGAAACTGTCCAAAGTTCCACAGCTGAAAAACCAGGAATAAATATCTCCAAGATTCTCTAGTCCCACGGATTCAGAAATACCCGCAAACCTCCTGGGTACAACAAAAGGTCCCACGTTAATACTTTATTCCAAAAACAATCATCCAAGTATACACAACCTTGAGAACAGTCCCAAAATGCAAAATATTCACCTGCTGAAAGGGCTCCGAAAAATCTCATCAAAATAGTACTGCGATCGTCGCGTCGAGACCTTCGAAACAAGTACCTGCACGTCCCAATCCGAGCCACAAAGGCCGAGTTACAAATTCCACACAAAGGTGCGCAAAACCCTCACACCAACACAACTGTAATCCATGCACAGATAAAGGGAGACAATATACCTCCGGGCAAGCCTCAGAAAAAAAAAAAATCCCCTGGAATACGGCGATACTCCTCGCGACGAGTAGATGCAAAAAGTGTACAGGCATGCCTCAATCCGACCTCAAGCGCGGAGAAATCCCCAAACCAGCTGCTGTCCGTGAAATCCTCACAAAAAACAATTGGGTCCCCAGTACGCACAGAAAACTCCAAGAAAACCCAAAACTAGAGGATACTAAAAATACCAAGATCGTAGCCCTACCTGTCGCGGATCCAACGACAAAAGAATCGCTCAAAAAGGGTGGTCGAGTAGCCGGGGGAGCTCGCGCACCGAAATGCACGAGAGTAACACCGGCAATAGAACGTCGCGATGCGCCAAATAAATGTAAGCTCGAAAAGCGTGCCACATAAATCCCAGAAAATCCTCCAGACGGTGCAGCACAAGTGGGGGAGCAACTCCTCTGAAGAAATCGAGGCGAGAATGGCCCGGAAACGCAAAAAAACCCAAGATGAAAGCGGCTCGGGCTTTATAGGCCACAGAAACAAATTGGAAAATACCCTATGTGTCCCCGATTCGGGCGCTGGACCACGATTCAGGACCCCGAATCCGCGGAACACCCACCGGGAAAACGCGCCGAATGCCTCGTGTAGCCATGTGTCCCGCACAGCAAACAGCTGTGCGAGGCGCGTCGGGAGTGGCTGCGTGGCCCTCCCGGAGACCGACGCGTGTCCCGCATAGCCTACAGCTGTGCGGGCGCGCGCGGTGCCGCCCGCGTGTCGTCTCCCCCGTCAAACGGGTTGGGCCCCGCAAATGGCGGGGCGCACCACTTGTCCCCGCTGCTGTCATCGGTCACATGTGCGGGCAGGCGCCGCCTGGCCGCCTGCCACGCATGCGCCCCGAGGCGCTCGCACGCCGCGTCCCCCGTGCGCCGCGCCTCGTGGGCCCGCTAAATGGCGCGCCGACACTTGTCCCCTACACCCGTTTCCCTACCCTACTTTCGGGTTCCGTGGACCGCGCCGCATGCACTGACCAACCAGGGTAACTGGGCCATGGGTCCCCGCCCCTGTCCACGCCCCGCCGCCGCTCCAATCTGTCGATCGCACACCATGAGCCCGCCAATCAGGCGGCGCCACGTGTCCCTAGCGCTGGGTCTGTGCACCCAACCGCGACGCTCTGTGGATCGAGCGCTGTAAACTGATGGCCAATGACATGCCGCCACGTGGCATGCCGGCGGTCCACGGCCCCTCCCTTGCACCGAAATCAATAAAACTTTCGGGAGTCCGTTTTTGAGCCTCCGACTCAGATCAAACAAGCAAATAGCCGTTTTCCAAGCGTTTTTTTGCTGAATCCAAATCCAACCTCTGTGTGGCAAAAACCTTTTCAAAATTTTGACAAATGTGGCCGAAGCCAATACAGCTAAAGATACCTCATAGGGTCCATCTGTGGCATCCCTTTGATGCACTATGGCCAGAACACAATACAGGTGTTCTATACAGTGGATTCACCGAAAAAGTTGCATGGGAACCTAGACCACTACACGATTAGCCTGGCCAAAGCTCCGCGAAGCTCCTGCTACCTGCAAAGGCGAAGGAGGTGTCGATGCTGATGTTGGTCTGCGATCCTGCTCTCGAGCAAGACGCTTAAATAGTGCTCGGTCTGACCGCATCGAAAACACCGCCCTTCCTCTGGTCGGATTGCTGGGGTGCATGGGGTCCGCCGTAGATGACCATCCATCAGGACGCCCATGATGCTATGGTTGCTGCTGCTGCATCTCGGTGGTCGAAAAGTTCTAATCTCCTGTCTTCTCTTAGTCCCACGACCCTGAAACTGAAATCGTGGTAGCCTCGGAGGTCTCGATCTGCTAGACTGTCCCAAATCAGGCGGTGCTGATGCTTACCTCGGAGCTGGTGTAGGGCCCCTGAACCCCATGTAGCTTTTTCCTGTGAATCCACTGTGTAAAACACCTATTGATGGTGTGTCTGGCCATAGTGCATCAAAGGGATGCCACAAATGACCTGTGAGATATTGATAGCTGGATTGACCTTCCGCTGCTTTTGTCGAATTTTAGAAATATTTTAGGCCAAACAAAGTTGGATTTGAATTCAGTGTGGAAAAACGCTTTGAAAACGGCTATTTGATTGTTTAATTCTGAGTCCGGATGCCCAAACGGACTCCCGAAAGTTTTTCAGTGATTCTGGTGCATGGGGGAGGCCGTAGACCGGCTGGGTGCCACGTGGTGGCCTATTATTGACCGGTTCGTATGCGCGTCACAGAGCAGCGCAGGCGGCGCATGAACCCCGCGCGGGACACGTCAGCGCCCCATGAGTGGCCGGCGCGCGATGCTTGGTCCACAGAACCCCGCGCTGGTGCATAGCCGGGCGTGGGGACACGTGGCAGCAGGAGATTGGCGGGCTTTTTCGGCACGGTCCACGGAAGGGTGCGCCGGTGCCTTGGCGTGCGTGCGCGCGTAGGGGGCAGGCGGCACGACCGGCAAGGCGGCGCGACGGTCGGCGGAATTCCCCGGGCGGGACACGTGGTGCCCACCCATTGGCGGGCGCCACCTACCCGTCGATCGGGTGCGGGACACGTGGCGTCACCTGGGGGCGCTTGCAACCGCTGTTTCGTGTTCAGGGGACACATGTGCGCAAGCAGGTACTTCGGGCGCTGGGGGGGACGAGGCCTGCCGACGACTGTTGGATTCGGGCGCCCGAAAGGGAGCGCCCGAATCCGAACAGTAAGCTGTTTGGACTTGCGCCTATAATAGGCCCCTTGGGCTTCATTTGTCATTTTTCTGGCCATTTCACAGAGACAGCTCTATAGGGTTTTTGCTCACCTATTTGTTCTACACCTTGTGGAGGAGTTTCAGGATTTGGTGGCACATACTTCGAGATTGCATTTTTTCGGCGCACTGCGACGCACCTTAGTTATTTGCCCTTTCGTCGCGTTTTGGTCCGAGGCTCCCCTGGGCTATCCCAAAGAATTTTGGTTGATTCTTGCGCCAAGTTTTCACGACAGGTAGGGCTTCGACTTTGGTAATTTCAGCTTTCTCCGTATTTCGAGGTTTTCTTGACTTTTTGGATCATCTCTGTGACCTATTATTCTGTGATGGATTTTGGACAGCACCGAGGTTTTTGTGGGTTTTCTCGCAACTGAGAGTCGAAAGGGGAGTGCAAATAGTCGATTTATATCTACGCGTCGCAAGGAACATCATTGTATTTTTCTGGATTTTTCTGAGTTTTCCCCGAAGGTGAAAATCCTACTTTTCATAGCAAAGTTTTACAGATTTTGTACTTGGGATTTTTGAGGTGGTCACTTTGTCGATTTTGTAACTTGACCTACAAAACTCGGTTTGGAAGTGCAGGTACTCGTTTCGATCGGCTCATCGCGAGGATCGCACGGTGATTTTTCTAGAATTTTCTGAGGACTGTACTGAGGTGAATTTTCTTTATTTCCGTGCTGTTTGGAAAACAGTAAATTGCTGTCTTTTGATGTTGTTAGTTATGCCGTGTGCAATCTTTTATACGTAGTTCTCATATTTGTGGAGATTGTTGGAGATTAGGATCTTGGCAGCGAGGGATCCGTATTGTTATAGTTCACGCTTTTCGAGGTAGGTGGTTGTTATGGACCTCAGTTTTGATTACTCAATAGGAATACTGAATAATCCCCTTTGTTGAATGTTGATGATATATTGTGGTTATTATGCATGCTTGTATAGTCGGACTTGTGATATGGTTAGCATGTGGTATACTTTTTGATATCCTTATTATTGGGATAGCATGCCTTAAATAATGTATGATCAATGATATTTACCTTTCTTTCATCAGCATAAGGACACTTGCATGTTTGTTTGGACATCTAGTTAGGCCCCCCTTTTCTGCTACACTATTGTTGGAAATTGACTTAGGAGAAACCATGTTGGCACATTTTCTCCTTTTATTGAGGTACTAGGGGTATTGCTCGGGTTGAGCAGGGTTGTAGGATACTGTAGCGGGTATATTGGGTTGGATCCCATACTAGATTGTGGGTTGTGGGGTATTGCGGCGACCGCGGATATTAGGCGGTTGACCAGATGTATATTTGTGCCTTGATTTGGGGATTGGTTTTCTCTAGTGGATGAGGTTGCCACTTGTTGTTGTTTTATTGCATTAGACTGGGGGATCGGTTAGCTTTAGTGGAGGGATTTTTTCCACTTCTATTATTTCGTGATCCAGTCCTGCTATAGGGAGATATCGAGACTTGGTTACGATATTTGTGAGACATGGTTACTTTACTCATGTGGGTCGCTCGCTCCCTCGAGTGTCATTCCGGAGTAGGCGATTGACACATCAGCCAGGGAGTGCCAGATATTGATTATGCCATGAGAGCCAGACCTTCTGTATCGGTCAGTGAGTATCGATTTGTGTGAGCAAATACTTGAGACAGTTTGAGCAGGCAGTACCAGCGATTTCTGGTCCTTCGATTGGGTTTATTTAGACAGATAGTTTTACTGATGCATGCATTCAGTTATCCTTTTCGATATTGCATTTAGAGCATAGTAGTGGTAGCTTTCCTTTATCGGCATTTTATAGTTTACCACCTTTCTCCTTACTTTTTTGCCTCTGGTAGACCTAGTGGGTGTGTCAGGATTTGAGACTTTACCCACTAGGGGAGGCTACTGTTTTTATAGTAGTGTCTCACCCCCATCGTCTTTTTCTTTGTTTTTTTCCTTGTTTTGCAGAGTCCTTTGCGGGAGTTGCTAGCCCGTCAGCAGCAGATCGAGGTAAGAGCGACTAGCGGACTAGTTTGAGTGTCCACCCGACAGTTGCTAGCTGGATTTTTTGGTGTACCCTATCTTCTCAGACAGCTTATTGTATTTATTTTGGGTCTGGCTTAGCCATCTAGTTGTATATTTGTGGTGACCTGGGAGAGATACTTGTATTTATTTTACAGTTGTTCTTTACTTTATTCCCAGCTTTTGTCTGAGATGTAGTAGTTTTAGTTCATCTCTGATTTTATGCTCTTTTATTATTATTTTCTTATATCTGAGCAGGTTACCGACGCTTCGTGTACGCGGGAAATACCGTGTGCACGGCGGATCTGTAGACGGGCCCGGATTCTGGTTTACACCCGGGGCGTGACAGATTAGGTTGTTGGGTTATGTTAATATGGATCTAAATAGGGGAAAAACACCTAGAGGGGGGTGAATAGGTGTAAACAATAAACACTCAAAAAATCATTGCGCAAATAACCCAATGCGGAAAAATAAAAGAACACGCAAGATTTTTACGTGGAAAAACTCCAAACCGGAGTAAAAAACCACGGGACCGATAACACGGCGAAATCCACTAGAATTAAAACACGTACAAGGTGATATAACGTACTCACAGACGACTCAACCTTTTACCATACGCTCCTAGTAGATCTTCCCGCTCGCTCCACGACGCTTCTCGAATCCACGATCCGCGCCCAACGCTGAGTCCACAGCGTCCAACGTCGAGTCCACGACGTCCGACCGAATCCACGGTCTTCACCCAATAGCACGCTTCGAATCCACGAACGTAGTTGCACCTTGAATCCACAAGGCCACGCGAGTCCACGCGCCGATTTGGGGTAAATCGTTGTTTGTTTGGGTGGTGATGATCCGCCGAATACTTAGATTAAAGATAGATCGGAAATACCATCTAAGTATTCATTGATTTGATTCTACTCAAAATGTGAGTATGGAAAACCTAGAATCAAATCAATCAATATAGATGAAGAAACATAGAATAAATCTATTGATTTCCTTTCTTCTCTATATATGTGGATTTTTCTTTTCGGCTATTTTTTCTCTGTAATAGCGGATGCCCTAGAAATGAATACAGGGCCTATTTATAGGTTAGAAACCATTGGAAGAAGATAGGATCAAAAACTGCCTTTTCTGGAGATTTTACCGACGGCGATCCGGATTGGAATTGGCGATCCGGATTGCAGAAGCAAGAAAGACGATTTCCAGAAAAATGCTGTTCGGGATCCGGATCACAAAGTCCGATCCGGATCGTTCATACAGTTTTACCAGAACATCAATGTTCGGGATCCGGATTGCAATCCTGATCCGGATCGAGGAAGCAAACAGGTAAAACTAGTGTTCGGGATCCGGATCAGAGGATGCTGCGATCCGGATTGAACCAGTGTATGAACAAACACCCTTCGGGATCCGGATTGCCGAGTCCGATCCGGATCCTGAACATGTCCCATGTCCAGTTTTTGATGTTTAAGCAATTAAAAATTCTTCCAGGTGTTTCTACACTATAAGAAGTATTCGGATCATCAAAAATCTTTAGTTAAACGTACCTGATCCTTTTGAATTCTTCTTTCTTGAGATTGAGGTATACGATCCAAAGTTTCTTCATCTTCAATCTTCAAGACTTAATACATTCACGAAATACGCCAACTCAAATTCCGTAACAATCTCCCCCTTTGGCGGTTTCGTGACAAAACACAAATCCACAAAAGAAAATTCAAAAAGATATTTTTGTTGCTATCACCATACAACAAAAATTTACAAAAGAGATCCAGAAATTAAAAACATGAGATAAACTCCTAAAACAGACTCTAGACTTAGACATCTGTAATCTCTGCACAAAGAAATCATTCTTGACAAACAAATCGTTAGATACCTCAAGAATTGAAACATACAAAACCAAATACAGAGATAGAGTTTATTCTCATCATGACATTTGAAAATTCAGATATGTAAGAGAATCATAGTTAAAACCAACATATCTTCTAAGCATTCAAAAACCAAATGTCAAAATGTTAGTCCAACATCAACTTGTTAGTCATATTACATGCCCAAATAGTTAGTCGAATAGTTAGTATAGAGGCATGTCACAAATCACAAGAGAAAAACCAAAGTTGAGTTGAAGACATACTTACCTTGATATTCACACCAAATTCACATCATTGTCAACTGTTCATCATTGTTCAAAGTTCTCTCTAACTCTCTCCCCCTTTTTGTCACAAAACAAAGCCAAAACGTAGCAAGAGCTACAATATGTAAGGAGAGTAAAAAAAGTTCTATAATATGAAAAACTGAGAACTAAACTAAAGTTAGAACAAAAACTAAGTCCTAAAAATCCTGCACAAAAAGAAAGAAAAGAAAATCAGTCAAAAGAAGTCAATTGTCAGAATCCGAGTCGTCAGAGCTCGTGCAACCCATTTTGTAGAACATCTTTGTCATTCGCTTGTGCATAGAATTGACCTTTTTAGTGATGGTAATGTGAGCTGCCGTGACGATTTCAAGCTCATTGCAAATTCTTTGCTGTTCCTTCAAGATCTGTTCTTGCTTGACAGATAGTTGTTGTTGCAACTTGAAGATCGAAGTTAATGATGCTTCATCATCCGTGCCGGTTTCTTGTTGAGACGGTGAGGCCGAGGTGCCGACACAAGGTCTCTTTCCAATAACATGAGGTAATTTGTGAAGTGACTTCACAATTGTTGATTCATCTATCATCCCGCAACTGTGCTGATATGATGTTGAGCTTACATCAATGTCAAACTTTCGTAAGATCCTCATGATGAGTAGAGGAAACGGAAGTCGCTCAGAAGGATGAGGATGCACAATGTATCTTGACATTCTGTTCCAAATTATATAGGGAATATTCATGTTCAATCCAATAGCCTCAGAGGGATGACCTATGAGATATAGGAATAGCAGCCGCTCCCATCTCACAACCTTGGTCTGCATGTTGGGCAGAATGTTATAACACGTTATGAAGTTTAAAAATCGGTACTCCAGTCGTAGATGTTTGGATCTGACACTTTTGCCATCAACTGATTTAGTTCCTTCCAAACAGATCTTGTCGATCACAGTTTGCCACAATGCATTTGTCAAACTTTTTCCTTTCAAAAAGTTAAGCCCCGATGTGCTAGATTCCATTCCAAGGACTTCACCAATTAACTGCGGTGTGATCTTAATCTTCATTCCTTGGATGTTTGTATAGAAATGCATAGACCCATTTTCATCTTCTTGAAGATGTCTCGCATTCGTGTAAAAGGTTCTCACACGATACAAACAATATCCTAGAAGTTCAGGGAATCGGCAGACTTGAATAAGAGAAGCTTGCTCAATTAAGGTTCCAAATTCTGGTGAATGATTGCGAAGGGCTTCAATGTTGACATGACGTTCTCCGATGCATTCACGTCGTTCAAAAGCTCTAAGACGGTCAGTATTAACGACTACCTCTTCAACACGTGGCGGAGAGTCAGGAGCTATTGGCGTGTCAACATTAGTGTCTCGTCTTAGTCCAAAACGTCGAGCAAGTCGCTTCCGTTTCACAGAGATAGTTGGAGCAGACATAGGAGCTTTCCCAGTGTCCATGGGTGCTTTTCCTTTTTGTTTAGATTTAGTAGGCAATACCTCATCATCATCATCATCTGTTAACATATCCCAGTGTATTTCATCATTGTTTTCTTCAAGTTCAGTGTCACTTATAACATCAACTTCACCCTTTCGTTGGAGTTTCTTGGCTCTTTTCAGTTTGTTGGTTGCTCGAGTATGTACCATCGTAACCAGTAACAGGATTAACCAAGAGAGTGCCATTGATCTGAGTGCTTTGAGTTTTGAGAAAGTGTCCTGTGAAGACCAACTCAAGAACACATGAAAAATCGTCAATTTTGAAAAATTTGAAAAATTGTACCTAGACAATCATAATCATGTAGAGAAGCCAAGAATCAAATTAGTTTTCCAAAAAGAATTTTAAAAATAGATCAATTCCATGATTTTCAAAAATTCCTCTTTTATGCCCTAAAACAGAATTTTTAGAAATCGAAGCCTAAAAACTCGTTAATCAGGTAAAAACCCAGCATAAAAGCAAAACTAATTGACCCAGAGTTCTTATTTCAAAAGAAATTTGATCAAAAACCATTCACAAACGAAAAAGATCCAAGTTTTCAACTCACGTTTGATGAAAAACCATAAAAACTGTGAAAAACCGAGATTTGATCAACAAAACTTACTTGAATCGAAGAACTTTGAGTTTGGAAGCTCCAAGATGCAAGAAATCTAGAGAGAGAAACTCTAGAGGCTTGAAAACAAAAGATTAGGGTAAAAGAAATCAAATCTCTTTGTTCTTATAAAAACCCTAGCCGTGATCCGGATCGGATCGAGAATGTGATCCGGATCGGCTACCCGCAGGAAGAATCCTGCGTTCGGGATCCGGATCACTTACCCCGATCCGGATCGGCTTCCACTTTTTCTCCAGAAAAATTCAGAAAAATTCCATAAAATCCAGAAAAAGTATGTAAGCACTTTACCATGTCAACTTTAAACAAAAGACATCGTTTCATACAACAAGAAATAGATTATGCAAAATCTATCAAAAATACCCAAAAATGAAACGAAAATTTACGAAAGTTAAAACACTTAAAGTTGAACAACTTCAATTACATCTATCCTGATCTTATGTGTAATGCCTTTATCAAATCATCAATTTTGGTAAAGAAAATGAAATACCAAGATCAATAGATGTTTGAAATCCCAGATAAGTTAGATAATATATCTAGACAATCTGTTGAAGGAGTGGCTCTTTGAGCATCTTTAATCAAAAATCCCACCTTATACCAACCATGAAATATGACTGAGTCAAGTATTTCAATATGCATTTTATCAACAAAAAATTTGCTTTGCATTCATGGAGTATCTTTTTCTTTCTTTCATTTCCTCCATGTGGTGGTAGTTTTCACACTCCTCATTGGGATGTAACTCTTTCCACATCTTTTGAGCATTTTACATTTCATTGACTCCCCCTCAATTGGCTATCAATTATTTAATATATAAGGTATTCAACCAAACCATTGATCTCGAATTCATACTCGACTAAGCAATCAAATATGATAATGACTATACCAAGAGATCATTGAGAGAGAAATTGACTTTGATCACTTAAAAGATGGTTTAATTAACGTAAATGATCATTGCAACATTGAAATATTATGATATCAAAAGCATAATAAATTTCTAAATGCATAAAAGGATGCAATTAAAGTCAATTATGATTTATGCTCAATTAATGTCCTATGTACAAAACATAGATAAAGAACAAAACAAAAACAAAAACAAAACCTAACCTAAGCAAAGGTTTCAAAAGAGTTTATTTCAAGGAAAGCATGCCAATTGCTTTACGCAAGTGAATAAAACGTTTTTGATCCAAAGGTTTTGTTAAGATATCAGCTAATTGATCCTCAGTTGAAATATATGACAGTTGAAGAATGTTTGATTCAACTAGCTCTCTAAGAAAATGATATCTAAGTTCAATATGTTTTGTTCTAGAGTGCAACACAGGGTTTTTTGAAATGTTAATAGCACTAGTGTTGTCACATAAAATGGTTACCGAAGTTGCTGAAATCCGGAAATCGCTCAACACGCTTTTCATCCAAACAATTGGGTTGAACAACTTCCTGCTGAAATGTACTCCGCTTCGGCAGTCGAGAGTGCTATGCAGTTCTGCTTTTTACTGTGCCATGCAACAAGGCAATGGCCAAGATAGAAGCATGCACCACTCGTGCTTTTCCGATCATCCACCGATCCAGCCCAATCGGCATCTGAGTATCCAACAATATCCAAAGTCGTTCCCATAGGATACCAAATTCCGAAATTGATTGTACCTTTGATATATCGGATGATCCGTTTCACCGCTTTCAGGTGAACCTCCTTCGGTGCTGATTGATATCTCGCACAAATCCCAACACTGAAGGATATATCCGGGCGACTAGCCGTGAGATATAGTAGACTTCCAATCATACTGCGATACAGTTTCTCGTCTACATTCTCACTATGTGATTCACTTCCAAGTCCCTTATGGCTAGTTCCCATTGGAGTCGGAAAATCCTTAGAATTTTCAAGATCAAACTTTTTGACCAACTCCAGTGCATACTTGGATTGACACAAGTGAATACCTTCATCGTTTTGTTTAACTTGTAATCCAAGAAAATAAGTCAATTCGCCCATCATGGACATCTCAAATTCGCTTTCCATGGTCTCCGCGAATTTAGAAGCATCATTATCTCTTGTTGCACCAAATACAATGTCATCGACATAGATTTGTGCAACAATGAAATTGTTTTGATAATGCTTCACAAAGAGAGTCCTGTCAGCTCCCCCTCGAGTGTAGCCCTTTTCCAAAAGGTGCTTTGTCAACCTTTCGTACCATGCTCGCGGTGCTTGTTTCAGACCGTAAAGAGCCTTTTTCAGACGAAAAACATGGTTAGGTAGTTTATGATCCACAAAACCTTTCGGTTGAGCCACATAAACTTCCTCATTTAAAAACCATTTAAAAAGGCGCTCTTAACGTCCATTTGAAATAATTTGATTTTAAAATGACAAGCAATCGCAAACAATATACGAATGGACTCGAGTCTAGCTACAGGGGCGAAAGTTTCATCAAAGTCTATACCTTCTACTTGAGAGTAGCCTTGAGCAACTAACCTTGCTTTGTTCCTGATGATAGTACCTTCTTCATTTTTCTTGTTCTTGAAGATCCATTTGGTACCTATCACATTGTGTTGCTTCGGAGGCTTCGTCAATTCCCAGACTTTGTTTCGCTCGAATTGATGGAGCTCTTCCTGCATTGCTTTAATCCAATAGTCATCTTGGAGAGCTTCATCAACATTCCTTGGTTCGATTTGAGATACATAGCATGCAAATCCGCAAACCAATTGTCTCCGTGTTCTAACTCCTTCTTGTGGATCTCCAATGATGTTCGATTCAGGGTGATCCTTGGAGATGCGTAACGTTTGAGGTAGAGGAGTAGACGGAGGTACACGAGATGATTCCTGCACATCAGATAAACTTGAAGAACCGTTAGATGCATCATTATTATCGAAAGAATTGTTAGAAGAAGATGCATTAGCAGGTGTATCATCATCAAGAGAGATATCGAGGGTAGATTTTTCAGATTCAAAGTGAAAAGCTTCATCTACCTTAACATTTATCGATTCTACGATCGTCTTAGATTCTAAGTTAAAAACTCGATATGCTCTGCTGTTTGTAGAATAACCTAAGAAAATCCCTTCGTCACTTCGAGAGTCAAATTTTCCAAGATTCTCACGATCACGTAAAATAAAACACCGACTCCCAAAGATGCGAAAATATTTGATGTTAGGTTTTCTACAAAACCAAAGTTCATATGGTGTATTCAATGTCCCCGGGCGCAAATACACGCGATTAATAACATAAACAGCAGTGTTCACCGCTTCAGCCCAAAAATAAAAAGGTAAGTTCCGGCTGTGAAGCATAACACGTGCCATTTCCTGTACGACCCTGTTTTTGCGCTCGACTACACCATTTTGTTGAGGTGTATAAGGTGCGGAGAATTCATGTTTAATGCCATTAGAAGTGCAAAAATCAATGAATTTGGAATTTATGAATTCCCCACCTCTATCACTTCTAACTCGAGTAATCCTTTCATTCTTTTCAATCATAATACGATTGCAGATTTCGAGAAAAGAATCAAAAGTATCAGCTTTTTCTTTTAAAAATGCTACCCAAGTATATCTAGAAAAATCATCAACCAATAAGAAAATATACCATTTACCTCCCAGAGATGGTTGACGAGTTGGCCCCATTAAGTCCATATGCAAAAGTTCCAAAGGCCGTTTTGTACCTATGTGGTTCAAGTTCTTGTGTGCAGTCCTAGACTGTTTTCCTTTTGGCAACCGCCACACACAAGGTTTTGTTCAAAAGAAAGTTTCGGAACCCCCTTGACCACATCTTTGTTCGAAATTCTAGCAAGTTCCTTAAAGTTTATGTGACCTAGCCTTTCATGCCAAAGTGTTTCATTTTTCAAAGATGCTAGGTTACATTTTTCAGAAATCTTAGTAGGAACTACATAACAATTGTTTTCTGATCTAACCCCTTTTAAAAAGAAAGCATGGTTCTGTCAGTTACAGTGCATTTATCAGATGAAAAATTAACTGAATAACCACTATCACAAAGTTGACTTATGCTTATGAGGTTAGTCTTAAGGCCATGAACAAATAACACATTATTTAGAACCGGGCCATCTGGAATAGCTACCGTTCCCTTTCCAACAATTTTGGAAGACCGACCATCTCCGAAAACAACAAGTCCTCCGGAGTTTTTCTCAAATGTTTGAAAACAGTTTTTGTCACCGGTCATATGACGGGAACACCCGCTATCCAGATACCAAGACGAACTATCATATGCATGCAAGGAAACATTGGTAGCAAGACAAGGGAAAATTTCACCTTTGCGCACCCAAACCTTTTTGGAGTGCGTCGGTAATGATCGTGAAGTTGATCTCCTAGGTGAGAGCGTCTTGCTTGAAGAATTGCTGCTCCTTGATGATGTCGTCTTGAGCGGTGTACTACCAAGGCTCTTTTCCTTTGAATGAATTGCACTTGATTTCTGAGGAATAGCCTTTTTGGTAGTCATTGCAAGAGGTGCTTGAGGTGTGCGTTTGGCTTCCATCTTGCAATTTCTCCTTATGTGCCCTGAAATGCCACAACGAAAACATACCTTAATTCTTGTCGATTCCGAGGAGGATGTAGTAGGCTTGTTGTCGTTGCTTGTCGTGAATTCCGGTGTCGGAGGAGGAGATACCGACTGAGGCACAAATACTGTCCCACTCGAACTTGGAATGTCTCCAGTTTGAGTGTATCCGAGGCCGAACTTATTTCTTTGACCAAGACCAAGAAGTCTGTCCAACTTACTCCTTCCAGAAGAAAATCTCTTTAAGTCATCCTTCAGTTGGCGTATGGTCTCCGTCATTTCCAATTTTTCCTGTCGAGCCTCGCCGTTGAGCTTCAAGAAGTAATTCGCTTTGTTCACCATATCTATATAATTCTTCTCGAATTGCTCATTGGACTCTTGAAGGGAAACATTTGTTTTAATCAGATTATCCCTTTCCACTTCAAGATCGGTTGAGAGAGAGGTTACCCTTTTTACTTCTTCTTCGAGATCCTGCAATCTCCCTTTCAACCCCTTGTTTTGCTTAGCCAGTTTCTTTGAATCCCTCAAAAGTCTGTGGTAGGCTAGAGCAAAATCTTCACCTTCAGAATCATCTGATTCATCGTCCGTTGCAATCTTTTCAACAGGGAGGAGTTGGACAAGGAATCGGATGTACTTGCCATTAAGCACATGAAGGGTGAAGATGTAGTGGACGCGTGGAAAGCTGTCGCGTTGTCTTCTTCATCACTTGAGGATGACTCATTTGACGTGGAGTTGTCATCCCAAGTAACGACTTGCATCGCTTTCTTCTTTGCCGGATTCTTGTTGGGACACTCCGTTGCAATGTGGCCGTAGCCTCGACATTTGAAGCACTGAACTTGTCCCTCAGAACTTTTCTTATCCTTTGAGAAGTTCTCTTGCTTTCTTGACTTGTAACTTGAAGGACCCTTGCCTTTCTTCGACTTTCCGAAGGATGGAGTTTTGCTTGAATTTCCCCTTCGAAAGTTGCGGCGAAACTTCCTTGTCAAGAGAGCGAGCTGCTTCTCAAAGTCCTCCATAGAAAGGTTCTCGTCGTCGTCCGAGGAGGATGAATCCGCGTCTTCTTCTTTAGTTGATTTCAATGCGTAACCTGAAGACTTAGAAGAGGATGCCTTTCCAGAAGAATAGTTAGTAGGAAATGTCATTTCATAAGTTTGTAAAGCACCTACTAATTCTTCTACACGCATTTCGTCCGGGTGTTTAATTGTTTCAATGGCTGCGACCTTCGGGCGAAATCGTTCAGGAAGAGTTCTTAAATTTTTCTTACAACTTTAAATTCTGGAATCTTCTCTCCCAAGTTAGCACATGAGTTTACGATGTCTTGCAATCGTGTGTAATAGTCAGTGAAAGATTCATTCTCTGCCATAGAGATAGAGTCAAACTTGCTCGTAAGCATTTGCAGTTTCTGAATCTTCACTAGGTTAGTTCCCTCATGCGTAACTTGAAGAACATCCCAGATTTCTTTCGCAGTCTCACATGCCGAGACGCGAGAGAACTCTGTTTGTGACAAAGCATTAAATAGAGCATTAATCCCTTTGCCATTGTAAGAAGATGAGTCTATCTCTTCCTTGGTCCATTTCGACCTAGGTTTTAAGGTGCGAACATCATCAATAATTTCAGTTGGATTAGACCATCCTAATTCAATTGATTGCCACACCCTTTCGTCGATGGAAATTAAAAAGGCTTTCATCCGTACTTTCCAGTACGCATAATTTGTTCCATCAAAGAAAGGGGGTCGATTGATGTTTCCACCTTCAACCATTGTTTACAACCCTATTCCCGCTCTGATACCACTTGTTGGGTTATGTTAATATGGATCTAAATAGGGGAAAAAACACCTAGAGGGGGGTGAATAGGTGTAAACAATAAACACTCAAAAAATCATTGCGCAATAAACCCAATGCGGAAAAATAAAAGAACACGCAAGATTTTTACGTGGAAAAACTCCAAACCGGAGTAAAAAACCACGGGACCGATAACACGGCGAAATCCACTAGAATTAACACACGTACAAGGTGATATAACGTACTCACAGACGACTCAACCTTTTACCATACGCTCCTAGTAGATCTTCCCGCTCGCTCCACGACGCTTCTCGAATCCACGATCCGCGCCCAACGCTGAATCCACAGCGTCCAACGTCGAGTCCACGACGTCCGACCGAATCCACGGTCTTCACCCAATAGCACGCTTCGAATCCACGAACGTACCTCGCTTCCACCGTTGAATCCACAAGGCCACGCGAGTCCACGCGCCGATTTGGGGTAAATCGTTGTTTGTTTTGGGTGGTGATGATCCGCCGAATACTTAGATTAAAGATAGATCGGAAATACCATCTAAGTATTCATTGATTTGATTCTACTCAAAATGTGAGTATGGAAAACCTAGAATCAAATCAATCAATATAGATGAAGAAACATAGAATAAATCTATTGATTTCCTTTCTTCTCTATATATGTGGATTTTTCTTTTCGGCTATTTTTCTCTGTAATAGCGGATGCCCTAGAAATGAATACAGGGCCTATTTATAGGTTAGAAACCATTGGAAGAAGATAGGATCAAAAACTGCCTTTTCTGGAAATTTTACCGACGGCGATCCGGATTGGAATTGGCGATCCGGATTGCAGAAGCAAGAAAGACGATTTCCAGAAAAATGGTAGTTCGGGATCCGGATCACAAAGTCCGATCCGGATCGTTCATACAGTTTTACCAGAACATCAATGTTCGGGATCCGGATTGCAAATCCTGATCCGGATCGAGGAAGCACACAGGTAAAACAAGTGTTCGGGATCCGGATCAGAGGATGCTGCGATCCGGATTGAACCAGTGTATGAACCAACACCCTTCGGGATCCGGATTGCCGAGTCCGATCCGGATCCTGAACATGTCCCATGTTCAGTTTTTGATGTTTAAGCAATTAAAAATTCTTCCAGGTGTTTCTACACTATAAGAAGTATTCGGATCATCAAAAATCTTTAGTTAAACGTACCTGATCCCTTTGAATTCTTCTTTCTTGAGATTGAGGTATACGATCCAAAGTTTCTTCATCTTCAATCTTCAAGACTTAATACATTCACGAAATACGCCAACTCAAATTCCGTAACATAGGTGGTATCAGAGCTTAGGGATAGGTCAGTTGGGACTTAGAAAATCCTAGGCTTTTGGGCAGACCCTAGGATGATAGGGTGTGAGTGGCATGATATTTCACGAAAGTCGGTGATTTATTTAGTTGACTCTTCCTGTGAGTGAAGAGGGATCGACATGTTCTATTTCTGTTGAACAATTATGTTGGCTGCAGACAATATAAAGTTACAGAAATAGGGGAATGTCTTTTGACTTTCGCTAGATTAGGTCGTGTGGGGTTTTGTTGCTGATGTTTGGTTTTTTGTGGCAGGATGCCTCCTCGACGCCAGATCCCTACCCGGGGTACTCCTATACCCCCGGAGGAGCCGGAGCAGTCCATACCATCTGAGCTTAGTGAGCTGAGAGCCTTGGTGGCCCAGTTGGCTAAGAGTCATCGCCGACAGGAGCAGAGGATGGACCAGTTTCTTGCCCAGAGAGAGGCACCACCCCCGGCTGTTTCTGAGGCCCCTGTGCCTCTAGTTGCACCATCTGTGCTGACAGCACCATCGTCTAGTAGTGGGGCTTCGGGAGCTATCCATCCTTTGACTACGGAGGAGGAGCAGGACATCGTTGACAAACTCACCAAGTTCTGTCAGCGAGGACCGCCTAGATTTTCGGGGCGGGATGCACAGCCCTGGGAGATTGGGATGTGGCTTTCAGCGATGGAGAAGCTTTTCAGGGACTTCTTCATCGATCCGAGGTACCGAGTGCACATGGCGGTGCACTGTTTGGATGGTGATGCAGATGCCTGGTGGCATCGGGTAGAGCCGCTAGAGTTTCAGATTACCCAACAGCTACCATGGTCCGAGTTTCGACGGATGATATTGGATACCTACTTTTCGATCAGCGTGAAGAGGAAACTGGAGGATGATCTGAAGAACCTTTAGCAGGGCGACCGACCGGTTCAGGCTTATTATCAGGAGTTCACGCAGTTACTCAACTGCGTGCCTTTCGTCACTCGAGATGGTCCCCACCAGGTGGAGTTATTCGAGACAGGCCTCCGTACCGAGATATGCACCTTAGTGCATGCCCAGAGGCTCCAGACTCTCGAGGAGGCCGTGGAGCATGCTTAGTGGGTTGAGAGAGGAGATCACGTGGTAGCCAGACAGGGGGGTATGGTCGCGCAGAGCTCCGACAGGAAGCGACCAGCCCCAGGTGACGGGGGACAGGCCAGTTCATGGAGACCGCCACGACCGCCGCGGCCCCAGTTTTCTGGCCGTGGGCATTTAGAGAGGTGAGGGCCTGGTGGATCCCAGAGGCCACCGCAGCATTAGCAGCAGCATCAGCAGCGGAAGTCGCAGCCGAGACAGCAGAGGTCTCAGCAGCAGCAGTCGAGGCAGCTCCGGTCTTCCGACAGATGCATCTTTTGTGGGGGTCAGCATCTTGCCGGCACTTGTGATCAGCGATGGGGTCGATGTTTTTGGTGCAGACAGCTGGGGCATGTGCGAGCTACCTGCCCCCTTACTACTTCATCGACACCTTCTTCGACGTCGGCTCCTTATTCACCTCAGCAGCGGCCATATACTCCAGCAAGCAGGTCATCTTCTTTCCATCCCACCGATTACCGACCTCCAGCACAGAGCGGGCGAGTATATGCCGCCCAGTTAGCGGACTCCTCAGCGGCCGACTAGGTAGTGGCAGGTATTATCTTAGTTTCTGGCATTAGGACCCGTACCTTGTTTGACATTGGGGCATCTCATTCTTTTATTAGTCGAGCATTTGCATCCCTTCATGGTATATAGATAAAGTCCTTGTCACATGCATTAGAGGTTCGGATTCTAGATCATATTTTGCATGTCGAGGAGTATTGTGTGGCTTGCCCGATACAGTTGGGACCTTGGATCTTGCCGGCAGACTTGCTTGTCTTGCGGCAGCTCCAGGATTTTGACATGGTGTTAGGGATTGATTGGTTGTCGCGGTATTTTGCCACTATTGACTGCAGAGAGAGGACGGTGACTCTCCGTGAGCCAGGACAGGAGGAGTTTATCTTCAGAGGTTGCCAGAGCACGCTGTTCGTAGCGACTATTTCTTCGGCGAGGGCTAGGCGGATGTTGAGCAGAGGTTGCACTGCCTTTGTGGCCACTATTGTGGAGGTGCCTACGGCGGCACTGGGACTCGAGGATATCTCTATTGTCCGCGAGTTTCCAGATGTGTTTCCCCTCGAGTTGACGACTATGCCGCCGGAGAGGGAGATTAAGTTTGTGATTGACGTGGTCCCGAAAACCATGCCAATCTCGAAGGCACCTTATCGGATGGCGCCTGCTGAGTTGAGAGAGCTGAAGGCGCAACTACAGGATCTGATGGACAAGGGTTTTGTTAGACCAAGCGTGTCACCGTGGGGAGCGCCTGCTCTATTTGTGAAGAAGAAGGATGGTTCGCTTCGTTTGTGTGTGGATTATAGAGAGCTGAACAAAGTGACCATCCGAAACAAGTACCCATTACCGCGGATCGACAATTTGTTTGATCAGCTACAGGGAGCTTCGGTATTTTCGAAGATTGATCTTCAGTCCGGTTACCACCAGCTGAGGGTGAGGGCCGAGGACATCTCCAAAATGGCATTCAGATCTCGGTATGGGCATTATGAGTTTACGGTGATGCCATTTGGATTGACTAATGCCCCTGCCGCATTTATGGATTTGATGAACAGGAGTGGACCAACTACATCAATTTCAAGAAGAATGGATTCGAAATGATCAGGTACGTTTAACTAAATAATTTTGGTGATCCGAATACATTTGTGTAGTTTAGAAACATTTGGATAAGTTTTCATTGCATAAAAATAAAAAACTGGACAAGTTGGATGTTCAGGATCCGGATCACACCATTCCAGTCCGGACCCCGAAATAGTTTAGTTCATGCGGTTTTCCAGTCCGGACCACCCCTGTTTCAGTCCGAACCCCGAACCTTAATTTCTGCAAAATTGCATGAACAGTCCGGACCTCCCCTGTTTCAGTCCGGACCCCGAACTGTGTTTTTCAGAAAATCTGCTGAAAAAAGACGACAGTCCGGATCAGCCAAATTCAGTCCGGACCACCGTGCGGAAAAAATTCTGTTAAGTTAGTTTTTGATGCTCATCTCTTTCCAAAGGTTTCTAATCTATAAATAGAACCTACTGTCATCTTTTAGGGTTAAGGAACAGAACCGAAAAATTATAGAAAAATCCACAAATATAGATAAGAAAGGAAAACACGATTAAATTCATGTTTCTTCATCTATATTGTTCAATTTGATTCTAGAGTTTCCAAACTCCTATTTTTCGTAGAATCAAATTGAAAAATACTTAGATGGTATTTTCGTATCTATCTTTGATCTAAGTATTCAGATGATCATCACCAAACAAAACAACGATTTATCAAGAATTGCCACGAGGATTCGCGTGGCCTTGTGGATTCAAGGTGCTACCGCTCTCGTGGATTCGGAGCGAGGCGCGTTCGTGTGATCGAGGCGTGCCGCATCGGTGAAGACCGTGGATTCGGTGGGACGTCGTGGATTCGACATTGGACTTCATGGATTCGAAGTTGGACGCAAATCGTGGATTCGATGAGCGTTCGAAGCGAGCGGTGAAGATCAACTAGGAGCGTATGGAAAAGGTTGAGTCGTAGTGTTACGGTAAATCACCTTGTACGTGTTTAATCTTAGTGGATTTTGCCGTGTTATCGGTTCCATGGTTTTTTACTCCTGTGACGGAGTTTTTCACGTAAATCTTGCTTACTTTATTTATTTTCCGCATTGGGTTATTTTTACTCAACGATTTGGTGTGTTTATTGTTTTCACCTATTCACCCCCCTCTCTAGGTGATTTTTCTCCTATTCAGATCCATATTATTCATAACCCACACCAAGTCCACTGCCAAACAGCCCACAGTCAACATCACAGTCAACACCCCAAAATAATATTTGCTATTTTGCAAACCAGCATAGAGAAGGGGGTTTTTCACCTATGTACAGTCCTCCAAAAATTCTAGAAAAATCACGGCTGTGATCCTCGCGATGAGTAGATCCAAATCGAGTATTTATACTCCTCGTTCCGATGCCTGTAGGCCAAGTTACAAATAAAACATCGCAGTAAGCTGAAACTCCCCGTAATCGCAAATCTGCGAAAATCAGTCACGAAGAAGCTTAAATATCACCAATGAAACGACCTCAGAAAAATCCGGTAAAAATACGGTCGCGTTCCTCTCGAAGCGTAAATGCCGATCAAGTCCTTAAACGTCCCGTTCCGATGCTCGTAAGCCGAGAAATCCCAACAATACTCCACCGCTGTCCAATACCTCGCAGCTGTACAAGGGGTCAACAGATACCTCGGGAACACCACCAAAAACTCGAAACAAAACAAAGTGATCAACACAGAAATCGAAGGCGTACCTCTCATGAACGCGCTACCACAAAAATCGGCTCAAAACTCCATCGGGGTGATCCAGGGGACCTCGCGGACTGAAATGCGATGGTAGAAGAGCCAAAAATGAAGGAGCGTCAAAGTGTGTCGCATCACAGAAAACGCCGATGTCGTGGCCTCCAAAAATATCCAAGATCCATCGGAGAGTAGAGGACAAAGTGTAGGAGGGCTCTGCCACAGGGGAGGCTCCCAGAAAACACCAAAACTCCCGTAATGGGGCACCCCATGCCTATTTATAGGCAGAAAATCCAAGAGAAAACCACACAGTTTGGGGTACATCATCCGGGCGCCCAAATCTTTCGGGCGCCAACAGTAACACCAAATTCCCCCAAACTGTCTTCATCCGAAACCACCCCGTTGCGACACGTGGCCCCGCACAGCAAACAGCGAAATCGGCGTACCCGGCAGCGACGCGTGGCCGCAACCACCGCGCGGGTGGTTGGCGCCAACCTGTCGGATCATTGGCGCTAACCATTAATCCCAAAAACTCGAGCTGTTAGAAATACGCAACCAATTCACTTAAAGCGTATAGACGCAGCGCCCACGGGTCTCGACCGGACTCAACCCACCTGGACGTTGGGTCTATTGTTGGGCCTCTTGCTGTTAGGTCTATTGTAGACTGCAGCCCCACTCAACTTATTAGTCTCCTGGGCCTGTTGTCACGAGGCAGGAAGTTGGACCTATTTAACCCATAAATAAGAAGCCAACAATCCCCCTCCCAACACCTGCACCGTGTGGGAATCGAACCCGTGCCACTGGCTCTGATAACACTTGTCGGATCGTTGGCGCTAACCATTAATCTCAAAAGCTCGAGCTGTTAGAAATACGCAACCAATTCAATTAAAGCATACAGACACAACACCCATGGGTCTCGACCGGACTCAACCCACCTGGACGTTGGGTCTATTGTTGGGCCTCTTGCCGTTAGGTCTAATGTGGACCGCAGCCCCACTCAACTTATTGGGCTCACCCAACTCAACTTATTAGTCTCCTGGGCCTATTATCATGAGGCAGGAAGTTGGACCTATTTAACCCATAAATAAATAGCCAACACAGCCAACCACGTGCCGACGCGTGGCACGCCCACGCGCCTGCCTCTCGCGCGTCAACGCGTCGATCACCGCACCCACGTGTGCCAGCGCCGCGCGGCCTGCACCGCGCCATGCATGCATCCCGAGGCGCCTGCAGTGCTAGCTCCGTGGACCGCGCCTGCTGCACCAGCCAATCCTCTGCTGCCACCTGTCCAAAGTGCTCCACTGGGAAGCTGCCACGTGTTACACCGCCCTCGCTGCGCCGCGCCTGCTCCCGTGGGCCGAGCCTTCTGCGCCGCGCCTCCAACTCCGCCACGTGGCGTACGGCACCAACGGGAAGCCGCCACGTGGCACACCCTTCGATCCACCGATCCACCATGCACCCGAAAATACTAAAAACTTCCGGGTGCCCGTTTTCGGGCGTCCGGACTCCGAAAAAGCAACCAAGTAGTCAATTTCGCTGAATCCAAATCCGATGCCCGTTTCACGGGAAACCATTTCTAAAATTCGAAGAGGGTATCCGAATACACTCATGATCCATTTCACGCACTAAGCCCATTTCTTGAGTCCGATACGCGCACAAACACCTCCAACACCCAACAGAGGTCTCCAGAAGTTGCTGATCCAACAGTAATCCTCTCGTGGGGATTCGGGTCCTCACACCGCAGCTGCTGAAGGTTTGAATATAAGCATTCCCTATCTTATCTGGTCAAGGATGGCGAGATATGTGGAACATTCTCATCCTACCGAGCGACTTCCATTCCCGTTGATTATAATGCGGATCTTAAGAAAGTTTGATGTGGTCGTTCATCAACTTACATGCATAGTCTAGGAACAATCAATGATTCTACAATTGTGAAGTCTTTCACAAGTCAACCGGATGAGACACCAACACCACCTCGCGGCAAGCGACTATCTACCTCAAAAACAGCAGCAACATCAACCGTAGAACCGGCAGCAATAGTACAACCAGCAGCAACAGCACAACCAGCAGCACCGGCAATTTTTGACATATCAGAGGATGAAGCCTCTATTACTTCCATTTATCGCGAACAATAATGTCATCTGAGTAGGAACATATTTCGATAGAACAAGATCGGATTTCTCTTGACCTACAAAGGATTACTGCAGCCCAGTTGGAATTAAAGAAGAAATATAATTTTTTGACGAAGTTGGTGAAAAAGATTTTCACAAAGCTGGGATGTAGTGGCTCAGAGGACTCTAGATCAGATTGAAGTTTAAAAAAAAAAATAAATAAAAAAAAATAATAAGTTTTAGTTTTTTTTTCTGTTTCTCTTTTGCAGGTTTTTCTTTATGTTTACATGAACTTTTTGCAAATTTTACCCTCCATTCATTTTGGCTTGTTTAAGTGACAAAAAAGGGGAGAGAAAGCAAAGAACTTGAGACCCTTAGGTAAGTGGAAGGGTAAGTGGAACTGAACTCTAACATGCCTTAAGACTAACTATTTGACTAATTATTTGGGCATGTAATATTTGTTAACAAGTGACATGTGATGTGATGTGATGTGATGACTCGACTAACTATTTGAAACTTGTTAAACTTGTTAACTTTGAACCTTGAACATAACATGACATATGGAACTTTGATGAAACGTAAAGGTATGTAAATTTTGATTGTCTATATTTGTGCATATCAAATTCTTGAAGTCATGTATGAATAATCTCTCTGATTGTTTACTGATTTAAATTCTTGAGATACTTACGTTTTTTTTTTTTTTTTGTCAAGAATTTTATTTTACAGAGAGAACAAGATTTGAAGACTCCTGGTTATGTCTAAGTCTAGAGTTTGTTTTAGGAGTTAAATCTTGTATTTATTTGGATCATTCATGCGTATTTTTGTTCTATGGCGAAAGCAACAAAAATCATTTTTCTATTTTGTTAAGTGGATTATTTGTTTTGTCACGAAACCGCCAAAGGGAGAGATTGTTAAGAATTTTTGTATTGCGTATTTCGTGAGGTATTTTAAGTCTTGAAGATTGAAGTTAAAGACTTGAAGATCACATATATCAATCTCAAAAATAATGGATTCAAAATGATCAGGTACGTTAAATTAAATATTTTTGATGATTTGAATACATTCTTATAGTTTAGAAACATTTGGAATAATTTTCATTTCATAAAAAAAAAAAACTAGACATTTTATATGTTCTGGATCCGGATCAAGCAGATCGAGTCAGGACCCCGAACATGGTTTCGTTCATGCAAAAAACCAGTCCGGATCAACCCCTATCCAGTCCAGACCCCGAACATGATTTTTGGTAAAACGCATGAAACTGTTCGGATCAGACCCATCAAATCCAAACCCCAAACCTTATTTCTGAAAATTTTCTTGTCAATGACGACAGTCCGAATCAGATAAAATCCAGTCCGGACTGTCGTGCAGGAAAAATTCTGTTAAGGTTGTTTTTTATTCTTATCTCTTTTCAAAACGTTTCTAACCTATAAATACACTCTAAGATCATCATTTAGGGTATTCCGAAAATTCCTAAAATTCCTATTATTTCTAAACGGAATCAAAAGGCAATCCATGTATAGAGAAGAAAAGGTAAACACTATTTTATTTTAGGTTCTATATTTATCGGTTTGATTCGAGGTTTTTTCAATCTCTTTTCTTTTGGAGAATCAAATCGATGAATACTTAGATGGTGTTTCTTAGTCTATCTATATTGATCTAAGTATTCAAATATCATCACCACCTATAAACAAACAACGATTTCCAAAAAGAAGAATTGGCGCGTGGATTCGTGTGGCCTTGTGTATTCCAAGTGAACGACTTCGAAGAAGTTAGACGTGTTCGTGGATTCGGCATGCTTCATTGGTGACCGTAGATTTGGTTGAAGACTTCGTGGATTCTGTCACGCCCCGAGGCCGCCAATTTGGTCGGTTCAGGCGCGCCAACAAACCTGCCAATCGGGCATGACCTTTACTAACCCGAAAGGAACAGTTTATTCCAACAATCACAGTTTAGTGTAAGCAGAAAAGTAAACAATTAGAGCACTAAACTAAGAAAATTAAAACTTCCATTCATTCAAACAAACAGTTAGAAGATAATGAAAGATACAAAATGAGCGAAACATTAAACTTTACTTGTAATACAACTTTCTTTAACATGCAACTTTAAATTTAAAGTATTACAACATTTTTTTTTTCCAAAATGAAACTTAAAACATTTAATGTTTACAATGTTCCTCATATACAAATTTCGCTCAAAATAGAAAACACTCCAGAATGTGCTGGCGACTCTAGACTGCTAGGTCGCTACTCTGTTGGGCCCTTGCCCCTGTCGCGCGCCTCGCTCGATGTACCTAGACCTGTGGGATGTCACCCAAAAGGTGTGAGAACTACAACGAAGTTTCCAGTGGGTTCAACCACCGAGCAAAAATGCCCTACACCACTTTGTCTAATGGAAGCAATATAATAGAGAATAATTACAGTATTTAAAGCTGTAAATTCTAACTAACCATGCTCATGTAAAACTCGACCCTTTTTGCCATAACACGACACTATGTCGTTCCAAGGTGCCACTCTATCCAATACTTAACTTGACCAATCACTTTCTTTCTTTTCTTTGTGCTTTATTTAAAGTTGCTAAACTCTCGAAGAATCTTGCCCAACGGGCCCCAGCCCGGCAGTCATACTACCATAAGACAAGATCTCTAAGGTTGTCGATAACACCTCAAGTGTTACCCCGTCCAACGGGGAACTTGTCATACGGGTCACTGCCCGGGAGAGGGACACTGCGCCTGGCTCCAACAAGAGCTACGTTTCACTCCCGAATGTATGCTCGTTTTATCTTTTTTTTTTTCTTTTCTTTTCTTTCTTTT
The DNA here is from genome assembly GCA_029168755.2 of Tillandsia fasciculata. Lineage (NCBI taxonomy): Eukaryota > Viridiplantae > Streptophyta > Magnoliopsida > Poales > Bromeliaceae > Tillandsia > Tillandsia fasciculata. Next base: position 13,113,552 of record CM054945.1, on the reverse strand, counting down.
GCCTTGGCTCTTAGCCTTTCTTGCACATTGTGCCCTTTTTCTTTCTCTCTCATTTGAGCCTCTAGCTCACATTGCTCCTTGGCAATTTCCTTCTCTTTTCATTTAAGCTTTTAGCTTATCTTATATTTACTCATTTCTTTACCCTAGGTCCTTATCTCAAGGTAACCCAAAAGTCCCTTGGACTTAAATTTCTTTACTTTCATTCTTTGCTCAAGTTGAAGTTAAAGTGAGGGTTCATTTTACTCGACTCCCTAAAACCAACTCTAGGGATTTTTCTCGCTTGCATTTTTAACCTCAACCCTATATTCTCTTAGAGACTTGGCTCTAAGTTAAACTTTAACCCTTAACACAACCTTAGTTGACTCTATCATAAATGCCACTCGTGAAGTCCTAAGGTAGATGCCACTCGTTGAAACCTTAACTAGGTTATCTCCTAGGTCATAATTCCCATCTTGCAACAAGGAACTTTCACACTAACATATAGCATGCAACCCTAACCATTCTATTAACATGCTTCTTAATTAAAAGCAAAAGACAAGGGGAGAGGTCACCCTTGTTCGCTAGAATCCCCCACCTCTATAATTCTTTATCCTCAAAAGAGAACAATAGTTGATATTTTGGTCTCCAAGATTTTCCTACAATGAGAGGAAAATCATGAAGGAGTTATTTTTATGATTCACTGATCCCACAAAATTTATAAAACTAGGAACCCTATACAAAACATAAGAGAGAAATTCCTAGGTTTACTCTCATTTCTGTTGATGGGCTTTTTGGACCAAATGAAAGAAAAGGGGATGAAAATTTCATTCTTGACAAGCTTTGATAAAGAGAAATTTTGATCTCTTCAACATAGAAAAAATGCCCTAAAAATTGGAGAAAAACCCAATTTGAATGAATTTTTCATCTCTTTTGAATCCAAAGGAGACCACAAAATGAAACTCTAGAATTTAAATCTTGCCTTTTTTATGTCCCCCGCCCAATGGAGAAGAGAAAAGAAAGAAGAAAAAATTCTTGTTGAAGCTCCGAAGGCCACAGCCCAAAGGGAGCAGCTGCTGGTGTTGGCAGCAGCTGGCAGCAAGTGCTGCTGCTGCTGATGCTGGCAGTAGCAAGCTGTAGCCTGGGCTGCAGGCGCAGCAGCTGCTGCAGCTGGTGCTGCTACTACTGGCAGCAATAAGCTGCAGCCCTGGTCTTTCCTTTTTTTTTTTTCTTCCTTTCTTCCTTGCCTTCTCTGGTGCAACAGAGGGAAAGAGAGAGGGAGTGTAGTACCTCGAGATGAAAGGGAGGGAGAGAGAGAGGGAGTTGGCTGCTTCAACTCCAACTCCTTCTTATTCTCTTCTTTCTTTCTTCCATCTTTCTTTCTTTCATTTTCTTTGCTTTCTCCCTGCTTCCAACAGAGAGGAGTAAGGGGGGGAGGGGTATTCAATGAGAGAGAGAGAGAGAGGGGGGGGGGGGGGGAGAGGAGTTTATTTAATGCATGTAGTGGGTGGTTGGGGCAGGCATTGTGCTTTTACGAAATTGCCCCCCAACTTAAAAAGAATTCCCCTCGCATCCCACCCATTTCCTGCAGGTTAGCTCCAGCAGTGAGCAATTTCATGAACCCCTTTTGCTCCACTTCTTCTCACCAACTGGGAAGTCGTAATTACAATTTTTCTTCTTCCCTCTCATCTACAAATTTTTTTAAAGCTCTCCCAAGTTCGCTTGTATTTTTTTGAGAGATCTAGACCCATAAGAAAGGGCCTCGAAAACGCTCGCCGATTAAATTGCAACAGAAAACTGCAGTTTTTCAGAATTGTTTCCTATTTTGTTCCTACTTGCTTTCTTCTTTTCTTTTGGTTTCTCACCTCAACACTTCTTGCCTTTTTATCAGCAAAGTTTTCTGAAGCTCTCCATAATTTCTTTTTATTTTTTTGATTGCTCTAAGTCCTCAAGAAAGGGTCTTGAAAAAGCTTGCCGATAAAAAAAAAACAGAAATCTGCAGCATGCTAAGTCATGGAACTCCAACTCACTTTTCGACCTGATGCCTTTCGCGTCGGTCCGAAATGCACCGAATTCGATTGTAATCATATTTTAAATATGTTACAAGTACTTTCGCCGCACTTCGCCATTTTGCGGAGTCGGCGCACTACAACTTAAGCTTCATAACTTGAAGCTTCCAACTTCTTAACTCCAACTCACTTTTCGACTCGATGGCCTTTCTTCGATTCAAAATGCTTCAAATTCACTTGTAATTACATTTTAAATGTGTTACAAGTATTTTCGCCGTATTTCGCCATTTTTGTAATGACACGACTTTTCTAGTAATTTTTACGCTTCTATTAATAAAGTGTTTCTTTAGAAATTTGAATTACCGAGTTTTTTGTGAGTCGGTCGAGTTGCGGCACGGGTATTTTTCTGTAAAAGGGCTCAAAAAATGATGACCGACGGTGCAATCGGATCTGAAATCCGACGTAGGGATCTCCCGGAACAGGGTTTTTAGAGTTGCGATGACTTAACGTGCATCGGAATCCGTGCAAAATATACTGCACGCTTTATGAGAAAATATGGGTTTATCCCGTAGGATTAATAAATTAAAGAATTAATTATTCGGTGACAGATATTAAAAGGTGGGATTTAATTGTACGTACGAAAAGAAAAAATCCCACTTTTCACAAAAAGAGAAACCCTAGCGGGAGAGAACGAGGGAGAAAAGAGAAGAAAAAGGCGTAACCCTAACCCGAGGAGGGAAAAAGAAAGAAAGAGGAAGAAGATGGAGGAATCCGATCACCCCGAACCACGTACCGGAATTAGGAGTGCGATCGGTCGACTTCCCGTCGGAATTTTCGGTAAGTAGAATTCGTTTTGTAGTATTATTCGGGTTTTCGTATCTTTTTCGTTGTCGTCATCGCCGTCTCCGTCCTCGTCGTCATCGCCGACCCGCCGCCGCCGTCGCGCGATCTAGGGCACGGCGCGGGCGGGCGGACGATGAGCGGGCGCCGCTAGGGCACCGCGCGAGCGGGTGGACGCCGCGCGGGCGCCGCCCGCGGGCACGCACCGCGCGGCCTCGTGCCGCGCGGGGCGCCCAAAGACGGGGGGGCGCCGCCAGCGGGCGCGCGCCGCGCGGCCTCTTGCCGCGCAGGGCCCCCGCGGGCGGGCAGGCGCCGTGCGGCCTCGTGCCGCGCGGGGTGCCCGCGGGCGGGCAGGCGTCGCGCGTGCACCGCGCGGGCGCCGCCCGCGGGCACACACCGCGCGGCCTTGCGCCGCGCGGGACACCCGGGGACCGGCGGGTGCCGCGCGGGCGTCGCCCGCGGACGCACGCCGCGCGGTTTCGTGCCACGCGGGGCATCCGCGAGCGGCGGCATCCGCGCGGGCAAACTCCGCGGGCAACGACTTCCGCGTGGGAGGGCGTGCGGGGAGCCGTCAAGTGTTGTAAGAGCACCGTTTTTGGGTTTTCGTCGTGTGTTTAGTTTTGGATTTCCGTTTTCGCGGTGTTAGTGCGTTTTATTAATTATCTTTTTTGGGGACTTCTTTAGGTCCAAGTGCACAGCGAGAGTGTGTTAAAGATCCAAGTGCTCCGATCTTTCCACAACCAGGTGGGTACCCTTGCAATAAGTGCAATATGTCATCGTAAAAAGTATAATAATCTGTCTAATAAGGTAGATGAGATGTTTCAATTGATTTAACCTTTCGCATGAATATGTACCGTTCTTCTGTTATTAACTGTGGCGACCAAGTGTCGCGGTGACTGTTACACGCCGGTTTCGGCAATCATGTTTTTAGATGCTTACACGTACACAGGCGGTCTGGCCACCGCATGGGTGTACTTTTCCGGAGAAGTGGTCTGAATGACCCGTGTACCCCACGAAAGTGTAGGTGTCGAGTGGGGACCTCTTCACGCCAGCTATAAGTGCCGCACTAGCACCCTGAAGGGGTTAAAGGCATCACGTAAGTAAAGTAAATGTTCACGAGGGGAGATCGTCGACTCCCCGACAGGTACAATGTGATTAAATCAAGTGATGTGGACTCATGAGGAGGAAAAGCGAAAGGTTCCGGTGTATTTCGTTTGTTTTAAATTTACTGTTAATTGTTTAAAACATCTACTTTATTTGTCGCTGACTTTCCCACACTGTGACAGGTCCGACTAGGTGTAGTAACCGGGACGGTGGTGAGGCTGCGTCTAGAGGACCATAGCTGCATGAGACTTTGCTACGTTATTCTTATTTTGGTTTATCTCATTTCTCTTCCTAGTTTAACTGTTAGTTTAATTTGCTTGTTTGTGGATCATATTGGATGTTGGATAGTTAATTAGTTGACACTGTGGATTTTGACATACTGTTATGAATTCTTGCAGCCGTTTTACATTAAACAAAGGTTTCGAAAATGCTTTCTAAAACCCAAGTGTCGTGTGGGCACAATCTTGGAAAACCTCTGGATTTATCCTTTCAAAAAGATGTAGCCGCTTTATTGTGAATGTGTAGACGTTTTGGAAAAGCTGGGTGTCGGGTGGACACCGTTTGCAAACCATAGCTTATCTCTTGATGTGATTAAATAGAATTACTCTTCCTTGCTATGTTCACTGTGACTGTGTGATTAAAGAATGTTGTTGTAAATGTGACGCCGTGCATATACAAAGGAGACTCTGTCCGTTTGAAGAGTGAATTTGTATATGTGGCGGGTCTGACACGCACCGGTAGGCGAGGTCGTTATTTACAGAGAAAAAAATATATACGCTTTTCCGCTTATCCTTAGACCTCCGGGGCGTGACAGATTAAATGGTATCAGAGAAAAACAACTTTAACCACAGTAGTCGGTGACCAACACTCACAGTGCATGATGCCACAAGCAAATTGAACATGAGATAACCAAGATGTAGGTGCAGTAGATTGTGAGTGTACGGGAGAAAAAGGGGTTTAATTTCGGTGTGTTCGTAGGTCAATGTGCTAGGTCAGTAATGTTAGGATTGATGCGTTTTCTTTGTGTGCACAGATAACGACCGGGTTTCGATCATCAAGCGCTAATTTTTGAAATGGACAGGATGGACCCCGCAGCCGCAGCGAATCGCCTGCTCCGCAACCAGCTGCGCGACGTGGCGGGGCAACTGCTGACCCTCACCGAACGCCTGTGCCTACTGACACAAGACTTTGAGGGTATCGACCGCTTCCAGGGACGACACCTTTCGGGGGATGCCACCTGCAGGCTTTCCCACCTTCCATGAGGTGGTCAATTTGGCCATGCAGGCGGAGCAAGAACTCACCGAAGCACCTGCTCGGCAGGGATACCCCGGGTTACATCAGGGCCAGAGATACCCCTACCCCAGTCCGGCGGAGGACCCATTTCAGAGGGGCCGGGCGACCAAGTGCCCAAGGTCAGAACAGAAAATCGGGCAAGCAATGAAGGGAGGACCCGGACCACTAGGGAAGCTGTGCAACATATGCGATGGGGTGCATCGAGTGACGAGCTGCCCTTGGAGACTCGACCACTACTTCCGATGCGGCAAGCCGGGCCACACACGTTTCACATACCCCCAGGAACGGGCTACCACCGCCCCGCGCCACAACCCGATGAACCAGAGAAGGCTGCCACCCCCGCTCCGCAAGGGGGCCCCAACTCAAGGAGCCGGGCAAACCAACGCCCGAAGAAAGCGCAGAAAGACGGGCAAGTGCCAACGGGAGGCCCGGAACCGCTACAGGAACCCTGCGTTATCTGTGGGAAGGCACACCGAGTGACGAGCTGCCTTTGGAGGTACTCCCATTGCAATAAATGTGGCAAGCCGGACCACACCCGTGCCTCATGCCCTCAGGAACTAGCCACTACTACCGCAGCGCCTCAGCCGGAAGGACGAGAGGGTACTGCAGCCCCCATTCCGCAGGAGGACCTACCCGGCAGCCAGCACACGGCGGATTCTTATGACACCAAGTCCCTATGTAATGACACGACTTTTTGTAATATTTAACCCTCCTTCTAATTAAGTGTTCTTTTAGTACTCCGGGATTATCGCATTTTTGGTAAGTCGGTCGGTGTGTGGCATGAGTATTTTTCTGTCCAAGGGCTCGAAAAATGGGGACCGACGGTGCGATCGGATCGGGAATCCGATGTACGGATCTCCCGGAATGGGGTTTCTAAGATTGCGGTAACTTAGGCGCGCATCGAAATTCGTGTAAAATATCCGGCACGCTTTTTAGGGAATTTTGGATATTCCGTGTGATTAATTAATTAAGGAGTTAATTAATCGGTGACGAAAAATTAAATTTGTGGAATTTATTTCCTATGATTAATTAATTAGGAAATTAATTAATCAGGGACTAGGATTTAAAAAGGGGGGGTTTATCTCGTGGGATTATATATTTATTGTCAGATAATAAATATCCGAATATTCGGGATTTTTTCTTGTTACGTACGTATAATAAAAGAAAAATAAAAGAATAAAATAAAAGGAAAATAAATTAATTAATTAAACCACGGTTACCGGAAGGAAAACCCTAATTTAAAATACCGCCTCCTCAAACCCTTCTCTCTCGTGCGCACCGAAAACCAAAATAATAAAACCCTAACCGGAGGAGAAAAGAAGGAAAGAAGGAGAAGGCGGAAGAACCCGATCACCCCAGTTTACGTGCCGGAGACCGGAGAACGAGACGCCATCATCTACGGGGAGCGGATCCGGATCTCCAACGCCGCAAGGAACAAGATCGGGTCTTTAATTCCGATAAATTGAGGTTAGTGATCATCATTTCTTTTGTCAAATTAATCGGGGGTTTTCCGTGTTCTTGTAAGGTCGTCCTAATCAGAATATCGATCACGGGTTTTGTTGGATTTTTTATCAATGTTTCGTCTGTTTCTTGATCGGGTGTGATCGATAGTTTTTATCGGACTTGGTCGGAAGTTTGATCGGGATTCCGATCAATGTTTTGGATGTTCGTTGATCAACGGTTTAGTCGTTAGATTTACCGCGAATTTATTCGGGAGTTTTTGTGGGTGTTTCGTTAGATCATAGTGGGTTAACGGGAGGCCGCCGCCGCCGTTTTTAAACGGGAGGCCGCCGCCGCCGTTACCATATTCGCGGGGTCGTCGCCGGAGTCGCACGGGAGCGAAAACGGAGAAGAAATCGCGAAACGGGAGCGAAAACGGAGAAGAAAATGAAAAAGGGGGCTTACTGTTCATCGTTGTACGGACACATCAGCCGCGGTCCACAGACCCAGGAGTGCACCCGGTGTACGCCCCGCAGTCCCGGAGGCGGAGACCCAGCGCACGCAACCGTGCGCCGGGCTGCACACTGTGCGCGGTGCACGCTCCAGGCGTGCACCCGGCGCATGCATCGGCGGCCGAAACCGTGAGCCCGGTGCGCGCCCGTATCGTGCACCGGCCCGGCCCAAGACGCGCGGTGCACGCTTCCTGCGTGCACCCCGCGCATGCCGCGTAGCCGCCATTGCTGTAGACCCGGTCCGCGCGCTGCTCTGTGCACCACCCGACAGCCCAAAGTTCGGTAGCTCCGTTTTGGTCCATTTTTCCACCGTTTTGAGCGCCGTTTTCGCCGTTGGGATCACAATCTCCGCGGTTTTCTTGGCGTGGCCACTTGGGATCTTTTTTGTCACTGTTTTATTATGTCGGGTGCCGATTTCGCCGACGCTCCGCGCCTCGACGAAATCGTCGCGGGCGCGCCGTCGGGTCCTTTTTCTCATCATTTTCGCTGTCGGGGTCTTCCCGGTTTAATCATTAACGTCCCAAGTGGGCTACCGGTTAAGAATTGGGTTTTGTTGGAATTCCGTTAGCGGTTTTGGGTTCCGACGGAGTTCGCGACGAAATAGTCGCGGTCCGGTTGTTGTTAGTCTTTGATGTTACCGGTTTGATCTGAGTTTTCAGTTTTACTCGATGGTTTTGACTTGTTGGGGTTTTTTTGACCGACGTCGCGGTCCCCTAGGCACAATGATTTTGGTTTTGTGGGTTTAATGTATCTGTGGTTGGGACCACTAATTTTACCTGATTAAGGTAAGGTGTTAATTCGTGCTCTTGGGTATTTTAGTAGGCCGCAGGGAGTCCTGATTTGCTTAGGAGGGTTGCGGGCGCGGTCGGTTATCTTCAACCTGGTGGGTACCCTTGCTATAAGTGCAACAAGTGCAGTAAGTGCACTATATCATCGTAAAAGGCTCGTTAATTTGTCTAATAAAGTAGATGGACTGTTAAACCTTTCGCATAAATGTTTTTGTTTATTCTAACATAATAATCGTGGCGACTGCGGTCGCGGGGCTCAACACACGCCGACACCGGCAAATTTTCGGGTGGGATGCAGCACGTACACAGGCGGATTGGCCTCCGCATGGGTGTACTTTTCCGGAGAAATGGTCAACTTGACCCGTGTGCCTCACAAAGGGGTGGGAGCCGTGGGGACCTCTTCACGACAGCTAAGGTGGCCGCACTAGCTCCGTGAAGGGGTTAAAAGCATCAAGGGGTTGTGCACGAGGGGAGACTTCTTGTAAGACCTGGCCTTTCTTTGACTTTTCCCGTTATCCCTTTCTTTTGATGTCCGACTGAGGGTCTAATTTTTGATGTTTTTCCGAACAGTCCGTCAGGGCTCGCGGACATTTTTAGGCGGTAGAGCTCGCGAAACGGAGCGCGAGGACGCGATCGGTTTCGGTTTCCGACTGCCGGTTCATCCAGAATTAATTTTTGAAGTCTGGACCCCCCGTAGGCGCTCCGGGAACCGTGCTGGTGACTTGCACGGAAATCGAGGTAATCCAGACCCTACTTCTGATTTGTCTGTGGGGTGGGTGGTGACTCGGGGATTTAACCCTTCGATCGGCTTGACTCCTTAACCAGGTTAGGTCAGACGACTTGATTTAAAGGAAAAGGGCGTACAGGAATAGGGATCCCCACCCCTATGCAATTTGGACGTGCGAGCAAGGAGAGAAGAGGAACCCTAGTTTTCCCCCGATTGCGATCCAAGGTGCGGCGCGAAACTCCTTCGGGGATCTCCGGACGAAGGCGGGCAACCTCTCTTCCTCCTCTTTCCCTCGCGAATCAAGGTATGTTTTCTTAGAGTTCTTGATTTCGTAGAGTTCGGTAAAGGGGGGTCGTTTCGTGGTTTTGGGGGGGGGGGGGGGGGGGACGATCGACACCGCCGCCGCCGCGCGGGCCGCCTGCAGGTGGGGCGCCGCGCGGCAGGCGCGCCGCCCGGGCACCGCCCGCAGGCTGGCGCCACGCGGACAGGTGCCGCGCGGGCCGCCTGCAGGCGGGGCGCCGCGCGGCAGGCGCGCCGCGCGGGCACCCGCCCGCAGGCTGGCACCGCGCGGGCAGGGGCCGCGCGGGCCGCCTGCAGGCGGGGCACCGCGCGGGCCGCCTGCAGGCGGGGCACCGCGCGGGCAGGGGCCGCGCGGGCCGCCTGCAGGCGGGGCGCCGCGCGGCAGGCGCGCCGCGCGGCAGGCGCGCCGCGCGGGCACCCGCCCGCAGGCTGGCACCGCGCGGGCAGGGGCCGCGCGGGCCGCCTGCAGGCGGGGCGCCGCACGGGCACCCGCCCGCAGGCAGGCACCGTGCGGGCAGGGGCCGCGCGGGCCGCCTGCAGGCGGGGCGCCGCGCGGCAGGCGCGCCGCGCGCAGCGCGCCGCGCGGGCACCCGCCCGCAGGCAGGAACCGCGCGGCAGGCGCGCTGCGCGAGCACCCGCCCGCAGGCAGGCACCGCGCGGCAGGGGCCGCGCGGGCCGCCTGCAGGCGGGGCACCGCGCAGCAGGCGTGCCGCGTGGGCACCCGCCCGCAGGCAGGCACCGCGCGGGCAGGGGCCGCACGGGCCGCCTGCAGGCGGGGCGCCGCGAGGCAGGCGCTCCGCGCGGCAGGCGTGCCGCGCGGGCACCGCCCGCAGGCAGGCACCGCGCGGACAGGTGCCGCGCGGGCCGCTTGCAGGTGGGGCACCGCGCGACCAGCGCGCCGCGCGGGCGCTGCCCCCGGGAGGGCGCCGCGCGGGCCACCCGCAGGCCGCACGCTGCGCGGCAAGCGCGCCGTCTGGCCGCCGTAACGGGTTGGAGCCGTTGGGGCGATACGCAGACGAAGTGCGCACTGCACGGGTCGGTGCCGTGCAGGGAACCCCGCCGCGCGGAGTTCGGGGATCACGTCAGTCGTTCTTTTCGGCCTTGAGTCAGTGTCGGTGTTCGGACCTTTTAGTCTTGACATGCCTTGTTCCTACAGGAGTGCTGGACGTTGTTAGCGACAGGTGCACAGGCACGGACGAGTCGAGCACAGGTGGGTACATTCCCGGGGATTGTGGGAATAGGAATTTAATAATAGAAATAGTATGTTTGGGGCAAAGGTGAACAGTAAGTCTCCTCCTGTTTATGTACTAATCCTGTTATATTATTTTACTTACTGTCGATCTGAGGCTCTAGTTTTGCTACACGCACACCGGCGGTTTGGCCACCGCGAGGGTGTGCTTTTCCGAAAAAGTGGTACGTTGACCCGTGTACCCCACGCGACGGTGGCGTTAGGAATGTGGGCCCCCGTAGGTGGGGGGTGTGAGCAGTGATGCCGAGGCAGGTGCTCGGCGGCCGAGGCAGGTGCTCGGCGGGGGACACCGAGGTAGGGGCTCGGTGCGGTAGTTGGGGAAGGTGCCCGGTGTTGTTTTGGTACAGGGTGCGATTATCGCTGACTATATATGAGAGGGACGGTTGCTCCGGTGGATGTGGTTTGCTATGTTTTAGCCCTTTTTGTTTATCATACTATTTCTAGTCACTGACTTCCCACTTCGTGACAGGTTCGTCCAGGGGCGAGTGCTAGGGCACCGGTGAGACCTCGAGAGTGCTGTTCTGACATTGATCGACTTCGGACACAGTGACTCTTCTTTTCCTCTTTCTTTTATTACTCATGTTAGTTAGTTGTGGATTGCGATGCCCCCGTGGGGTCGAAGTGGATGTTGCCTCTTTCTTTTCCATATGTGCGAATGGATATTGTTTCCTTATTTACTTGGCCGCTTTTAAACAGTGAAAAACAAAGAAAAACCGTTTGCGAAAACCCCTTTTAAAACGTGGGTGTCGTGTGGGCACCGGATTTTAAAACCTTGTGGAATTTAATTGTTTTCGAACTGGTTTTACAAAATTCGGCATCAGGTGGGTGCCGTTTTCAAAACTCTGTGGATTTATGTGGCTTTGAAGCAGTTTTCCAAACCAATGGCGTCGAGTGGGCGCCGCTTTCAAAACCCTGTGATTTTTATCCTTTCAAATCAGTCGGCCATTCTCCTTAGCGTAAAAGTTGATGGAATGTTTGGAATGCTTGTTGTTTGTATCTGTGCTTCGATTAGTGTGGTTAAAATCTGTTCGTGATGTATATTGTAGTTGAGACGCCGTGCATATACAAAGGAGACTCTGCCCGTTTGCAGAGTGAATTTGTATATGCGGCGGGTCTGGGCACGCGCCGGGGAATAAAGGTTTTCAAAAAAAAAAAAAAAAAAAAAAAAAAAAGTATAGCTGAATTAGGAGCATCGGTGGCTCCTCTTCCGCGCGTTCGAACCCCCGGGGCGTGACAGATTAAGATGGTATCAGAGAAAAACTTTAACCACAATAGTCGGGGCCCAACATCCACGGGGCGCAACACACTAACTACTGATTAATAAAGTGAATTTGGGGTAGACCAGTAGAACGCGAGTGCTCGTGGGGGGGAGGGGAAAGTAGCGTAACTCCTTTTGTGCCGAGTATTCCTAAATATGCTAGGATTGACGTGTTTTCTTTGCGTGCACGAGATAGAAGTCCGGCTCCGGGAATAGTCGTTGCCGGAAATGGACTTTACGGCCGAAGCGAACCGCTTACTGCGCAACCAGCTGCGCGATGTGGCTGGGCAACTGCTGACCCTCGCTGAGCGCTTGAGTATACTGATCCAGGAGCTTGAGGGTGTCGACCACGTCCAGCGCAGCACCGGTGGCATTATCCCCCGTTGTCACGCCCCGAGTCCGCCAATTTGTACGGTTCGGGCACGCTAACAAACCCGCCAATCGGGTAAAACCTTTTTCTATCCGAAAGGAACGGTAACATCCATAATAACACAACAAGTGTATGCGGAAGCTCAATATCAGAGTACTAAAAATCACTATAAATTTAAATCTTTCATTCAATAACTAATGCGGAAATGAAAGCATACAAGAGTGAACCATAAATTAAACTTATTACACTTTACATTCTGAACTTGCAAATAAATTATTACATTTCCTTTACATAATTCCTCACCATACAAGGTTCACTCAAGAAATATATAGAAAGGGATACCTCTGCTAGACCCTCTAGGTCACTATGCTGCTGGGCCCTTGCCCCTGTCGTATGCCTCGCTGTCGTCTGCATCAGATCTGTCTCGACCGCTGCATCCATTCCCGAACCTGTGGGGGGGTCACCCAAGGGGTGTGAGAACTCCGACGAGTTCCCAGTGGGTTCAACCACCGAGAGAGAGTGTCCTACACCACTTGGTCCAATGGAAGCAATAATAATAGTGTGCTAGGAAACTAAAATCCTCAATATCAAGATGCAGCTATGCAATAATATATCACTACACTATCTGTGTACAACCATCGACCCAGCACTACTCTGTCTAGCCACACTAGGCTGCTAAGCACCAACTCGGCCACTATGCCGCTGTATACTGGGTTCAACTAACCCGGCCACCCTGGCCACTCTATTTTTCTTTATTCTTTAGATTCTGGTGCTTTAGTTCAAGTTAACCCTTGGAAATTCTTATCCAACGGGCCCGAGCCCGGTAGTCTTGCTACCATAAGATAAGATTTCTAAGGTTGCCGATAACACCCGCAAGTGTTACCCCGTCCTGCCGGGGGGACTTGTCATACGGGACACTGCCCGACAGGGTCACTGCCCAACTCTGACAAGAGTACTCTATCTACCAGTCATACGGGTCGCTGCCCGGGAGAGGGACCCTGTCCAACTCCTGACCGTTGTACGTTCGCCCCCGGAGGTACGCCCGTTTTATCTTTAATTTTTCTTTCTTTTCTTTTCTTTTCTTTCTCTTTTATTTTAGTTCTTAGCCTCTTTGCTTTTAAACACTTGCTTTCCTTTCTTATTCGAGCTTAAAGCTCCCATTTTGCCACTGGCAATTTACTTTCTCTTTTCTTTGAGCATTTAGCCCCTTGCTTTCACTTTTAGCCCTTCGAAAGTACCTCGTCCGACGGGTCACTGCCCAGGGAGTCCTGCTCCACTTGACGAGTCTCAAATTCGAAGGCGCCCTTTACATTTTCTTTATACTTTTAGCCACTTTTAGCTTGCTTTTAATCTTTGCCTTTTTGCAACAATTTTTCTCTTATCCTAGGTCTTGCCATAAGGATAACTAGAGAGTCTCCTGGACTCTTAAACATTTCTCTTTTATTTCTTTAACTCAAATTGAAGTTAAAGTTATTGTTCATTTGCCAGACACCCTATGACTTCCTAGGGTTATATTTATTTAATTCTTTAACCTTGGGATCTTATCCCACTTTCCTGATTCCTCACTGAATCCTAGAGTCAACTTGACTCTATTTTCCTGTCTGTGAGTTTAAACTCTTCTAGCTCAACTTAGGTTCTCTTTACCTAAGTCCCATGTCATACTTGTTCTAGAGTTCCATGACTCTATGCTGACCTCTAGTTCACCTTAGGTTTCCTTAACCTAAGTTCCATGTCATACTCATCCTTGAGTTCCTTGACTCTATGTTGAACACTAGTTCTCCTTAGGTTCTCTTTACCTAAGTTCCATGCCATATACACCCTAGAGTTCTCTGACTCTATGTTGATCACTCTATCCAGTATCCTTAGGTTATCACCTAAGACCATGCCACTCGTCCTTCCTAGGATAACTCCTAAGTTGATGTCACTCGTCAAACCCCTAAACTAGGTTTTCTCCTAGTCTTACTACCAACAAGTTCTGTTCCCTTATCACATGATTCCTAGGGTTGTACCCTAACATGATCACAGTCATCAAGTAATTACTCATTTCTACGCATGCAATTATTTTCATATTCATCATAAAAATAATATTTATCCTCTAAGCCCTTTTTGCACATGAAAATGAATTATCTCCTTTTGGCAACTGACAGTTGCATTTATCATCTGTGTCCATCTACACATACAAATTTATCCCCTATTGTAGATAAATCATAAATATCACTTTTCCTCTAAATTTCTCTACACATGCACATATATCATCTGTTATTGGCAACCAACAGTTGCTCTTTTCATCTGTGTTCCTCTAAACATGCAATCTTATTCATAATTACCTAACGCCTCTAACAGGCTACTATCATGCTTCGAATCGAAAAGCAAAGGAGCAAGGGGAGAGGTCACCCAATTTCGGTAGAATTCCCCACCTTGTAGTGTACCCAATTGCTTGTAGACACTTGCAATTGGTCTCCGCGCGAGTCCACTTGTCCCCTCGAGCTCGCACGCAAAACGATGCACTTCCTTCAGACCTGCACGCAAAACGGTGCACGTCAGAAAAACCCTTACGCAAAACGATGCGCGCCACTTCAACCGGCACGCAAAACCATGCGCGACAGCACGACCTGCACGCGAAACGGTGCACGTACCTCAAATCTGCACGCAAAACGGTGCACGTCTGACTGTAGGGTTGCACGCAAAACGGTGCACATCTTTTTCCTAGCCTGCACGAAAAACGATGCAAACTATTAGATTCTACACGCAAAACGGCGCGCATTGGTCCAACCCGCACGCAAAACGGAGCACGTACCCTTTATTGGCACGCAGAACGGTGCACACTCTAATATAGGGTTGCACGCAAAACGATGCATACTTTTCTGACCCTGCACGTAAAACGAGGCATATTGTTAGAGTCTACTCGACAAACGGTGTCCGCTAATTCAACCTGCGCGCAAAACGGAACACTTACCTCGTGTCGGCACGCAAAACGAGACGCGTCAAAAATGCCCGCAAAACTCGAGCAGTAAGACGACGCATAAATTTTGGGTTCCTTGCATGTATGTGGCAAAGGGGTCAAACCCATAGTCCAAAAGGAAGTGTAGAAACTGTGCCGAAAATACCACAAAAATATGATAAACGGCCTACCTCGACGGCATCGCGTAGTCTATCTGGCTCTTCGGAGCAATTTTGCGCGCTCCACGAAGCCCTCGACGCCTCGCCGCACACTCCCCAACCTCCTCCCTCACTCTCCCTCACTCTCGGTTGAAGAAGAAAACGAAGAAGGAGAAGAATGGAGCTTGCGGGGGAAGAAGAAGAGAAGAAAAAAGAGAAAGGGAGAGGGAGTGGTCCACGGTGCACGGTGCACCGTGGACCGGCCGGTGCACCCCACCCACCCGGGTGCACCCGGCCCACCGCACAAAAGGGCGGCCGCGTGGCCGCATCAACGCGCGCCACGCGGCCGCGCTTCCTGCGCAGAGGCGCGTGACACGCGCCCGTTACACGGGCGCGATCACGCGCCTGCGCGTGAAGCGCCAACAGGGGTCCGCCACGTGGCGGCCCCCTGTGGCCCGCGCAGAGGGCGCACCTGCGCACCTGACGCGCGCCGCGCGTCAGGTCACATCAGCCGCGGACCTCGGGTTCCGTGCCACGCGGACTGTGCCGCGACGCCTCGATTTGCGTGCCGCTTTGCCTCGAAAAGCGCGCACGCCTACCGGACTCCAAATCCAACAAATAAATAGTCCATCCTTAGCGATTTCGCGCGCTGAGTCCAGAAACGAAGTCCGTTTCTCCAAATTCTCGTCCGATAATTTGTCGAATTCCCCGGATAGCCCACTGATCCGGTTTCCGCGCCGGGTCCAATTCTAAAGCCCAATTTGCCGAATTGCAAACTCTAAAATTCCCCGGAGGCGCCCAGAGAGGAATTATTCAATCCCACTTCGCCCGGGCCCAATTTAATTTCGACGACACGCGAAATCCCTTCTGAACACGCGACGGGTCCTCTAATGACCCACGCGATCCCTTTTTAAGCCCGGTTTCCAACGCTTGTGCCCAAGTTGCACCGCAATTCCATTTCTTGGGCCCAACACGCGTCCAATCACGGTCAAGGCCACCGAAAGTTACCGAACCACCAGCAAACCCTATGCTGGGGATTCCGGGACCCTTTTTGATTTGACAAAAGTCCCGCCGTCCTTGAATTCGCTGGCGGAGCCCGTTCTCTCAATCCGGGTATCCGATCAACGCGAAACTTTTACTGTGGCCTTAAAACACATTTACGGAGCTCCCGTAATTTTCTCGGAATTTTCCGAGACTGTGAATTTTCCACCTTCCATCTGGGCCCACTTCCTCGCATAAGATTTGAGACATCTTATTTTAATCCCAATTTGGGCCCAATTCGTTTCCAGATCATTCCTACACTTTTTCTAACTCAATAAAATAGTATTTCATACCATTTTATTTATATTTATTTATATTCAAATTTCCGGTTCACTACATTCTACCCCCCTTAAAATAAGTTTCGTCCTCGAAACTTGAGTCACATCTCGACTCTTACTTGATCAAGAGGGGGAAACTTGCCCTCACTATCAGGCTCACCGAACCTCGTGATTGGCATTACACTGCCAGCTCACCCACGCATGAGCGGGCAGCTCATTACAGGATCCCTATCCCGACTCCGGGACACTTAGGCTTGGTGTCTGGCCACTTTCCCAATAGGTGAGAGACACAGTTGAGCACTTGCTCTCTCAATTGCCACGAATGACCAAGTCTTTTCTTGCGAAATCTCCACTTTAATTTCGCCATCATTTTTTTTTTTCAATAAGGTTGCATTTGCAACAATTACATTTACTGCACTTTGGGTCGCTCGCTGCCTAATGTGGAGGGCAAGGCCAATCCACGAGCTCTCAACTATCACACACGCTACTAGCGCTCTAAGTCCACGGGTTATCAGCTAACCCGATATCTCAGACTACTAATAGGTCCACAGACCACGATCCAGTAGGGCCTATAGCCCAACAAGTCCAACACTATACAATGGCTCTCACTAGCACACAGACCCAATCGTCATACGGGTAGATCCTCACTTAGGATTACTACACCAACACTCCCACTAGGAGCTACAATACCTCAATCACCACTAGCTCTACAGCCTGGTCATATCTCACTCTCAGTGTACTAACCTCAGTGTACTACTAGCCTCAATGCTCACACGTGGCATTCCACGTTCCCGGGTCATCGCTCGGACTACCGTCCCGACCAAATCTCTATCATGCCCCGCCATCAGGTCTCGGGCCGCTGTCTCTCACAGCTGACTGCGCCTGCCCACTGGGCTACAGGCCCACAGTCCACAAACATGGTCCAGGCACGGATCGTCCTAAGCGAACCCGCAAATCGTCGCCACGCGACCACTATGCTCCACTGAGCAAACTCAACTAACAAGTCGTCAATCCACGACCCAAACTCTCTATATCAACTCTGGCCACACTGGGCAAAGGCTAATACGCCACCTAATCAGCTCTCTCTGGCTAAACGATACTTGTGCTCCATGAGCACCCAAACAGTTGGGCGTCCTACGCCCCCACGCTAACTTGCGTAATCCAGTGTCTAAGCAACTTGCTTAAACACGCGCATGACTCCTGTACACCTCTCCCAACTGGGTTGAGGCACCACCACGATCACTCACCAACTCTGGTGATTAACACGCAAACCCAGTGGTGGCAATCCTTGCCATTATGCTGATCCATCAGATCGGCGCCACAAAACTCTCGCTCTCTTGCGAGGTTTCCGAATCTCGAAACCTGTCCCGGGTCTTACCAACCCCACAATGCGGCAATTTAGCCACAATGATAGGCCACACGGTCACTACCGTCATCAGGGCGAACTTTCGCCACTAGGCCCATAAATCTTTCTTGCCCTAACCTTTAGGACATACTTACTTGGTTCTCGCAACATAGCGATCACCATTTTCTTTGTGAGTCGGTCTCTCACTGGACCTTACTAACCATACTTTGCCAGCAACCTAGCTGACACAAGCGTAAAACACCCTATGCTGAAGGTGTTGGCTGTGCCGACAAAAGTTCGGCGGCCACTGCCATTCTCTTTACTGTCGCCCCTACAGGCGGCGACGCCGTATACTCATACGTTGTTTGTGCAGCCTCAGCTTGCTGCGCTATCAGCCACTGGAGTCTATCTATCTGCTCCAACTGTCATGCTGACGCTACTCTTAGGCGTCGAAACCTGTCTTCCTGTCGGCGGAGAATTTCCGCCGACGGCAAGAAGTCTGACCTACTGTTGGACCACTCCAACAAGTGCGGTCACCTGCTATCGCAGCTCGTATACCACGTTTGACCCCGAGCCCTCTCGTGACTCGAGTCAAACAGGTGCGTTTCCCTATGTGGTGCCATCGCTACTATGCACACCACAACGAAACAACCAGCCCAAACTTAGCCATTTGAGCATCGCGCAGTCCATATACCGACAAAAGGCTCGTCGACCCAATCATGCGAAAGTATAAGAGAGTAATCCTTTTCATCTCCAACATTACGTTGTCGGCCGCCAACGTAATATCCGAAGAATGAAAGCTCGTCGCCCTCGATCAGTCCCAACATCCTTTTTGGGAACAACAAAACCCAATCAAATACTTTCGCCACCGTCCACGCACTCTCTCGTGCTAATCCCTAGGGTCTCCCTAAGGTTGCTAACCACCTAGGACTATTCCTAGGCTCTGATACCACTCTAATCTGTCACGCCCCGAGTCCGCCAATTTGTACGGTTCGGGCACGCCAACAGACCCGCCAATCGGGTAAAACCTTTTTCTACCCGAAAGGAACGGTAACATCCATAATAACACAACAAGTGTATGCGGAAGCTCAATATCAGAGTACTAAAAATCACTATAAATTTAAAACTTTCATTCAATAACTAATGCGGAAATGAAAGCATACAGGAGTGAACCATAAATTAAACTTATTACACTTTACATTTCTGAACTTGCAAATAAATTATTACATTTCCTTTACATAATTCCTCACCATACAAGGTTCACTCAAGAAATATATAAAAGGGATACCTCTGCTAGACCCTCTAGGTCACTATGCTGCTGGGCCCTTGCCCCTGTCGTATGCCTCGCTGTCGTCTGCATCTGATCTGTCTCGACCGCTGCATCCATTCCCGAACCTGTGGGGGGGGTCACCCAAGGGGTGTGAGAACTCCGACAGAGTTCCCAGTGGGTTCAACCACCGAGAGAGAGTGTCCTACACCACTTGGTCCAATGGAAGCAATAATAATAGTGCTAGGAAACTAAAATCCTCAATATCAAAATGCAGCTATGCAATAATATATCACTACACTATCTGTGTACAACCATCGACCCAGCACTACTCTGTCTAGCCACACTAGGCTGCTAAGCACCAACTCGGCCACTATGCCGCTGTATACTGGGTTCAACTAACCCGGCCACCTTGGCCACTCTATTTTTCTTTATTCTTTAGATTCTGGTGCTTTAGTTCAAGTTAACCCTCAGAAATTCTTATCCAACGGGCCCGAGCCCGGTAGTCTTGCTACCATAAGATAAGATTTCTAAGGTTGCCGATAACACCCGCAAGTGTTACCCCGTCCTGCCGGGGGGACTTGTCATACGGGACACTGCCCGATAGGGTCACTGCCCAACTCTGACAAGAGTACTCTATCTACCAGTCATACGGGTCGCTGCCCGGGAGAGGGACCCTGTCCAACTCCTGACCGTTGTACGTTCGCCCCCGAGGTACGCCCGTTTTATCTTTAATTTTTCTTTCTTTTCTTTTCTTTTCTTTCTCTTTTATTTTAGTTCTTAGCCTCTTTGCTTTTGAACACTTGCTTTCCTTTCTTATTCGAGCTTAAAGCTCCCATTTTGCCACTGGCAATTTACTTTCTCTTTTCTTTGAGCATTTAGCTCCTTGCTTTCACTTTTAGCCCTTCGAAAGTACCTCGTCCGACGGGTCACTGCCCAGGGAGTCCTGCTCCACTTGACGAGTCTCAAATTCGAAGGCGCCATTTACATTTTCTTTATACTTTTAGCCACTTTTAGCTTGCTTTTAATCTTTGCCTTTTTGCAACAATTTTTCTCTTATCCTAGGTCTTGCCATAAGGATAACTAGAGAGTCTCCTGGACTCTTAAACATTTCTCTTTTATTTCTTTAACTCAAATTGAAGTTAAAGTTATTATCCATTTGCCCAGACACCCTATGACTTTCTAGGGTTATATTTATTTAATTCTTTAACCTTGGGATCTTATCCCACTTTCCTGATTCCTCACTGAATCCTAGAGTCAACTTGACTCTATTTTCCTGTCTGTGAGTTTAAACTCTTCTAGCTCAACTTAGGTTCTCTTTACCTAAGTCCCATGTCATACTTGTTCTAGAGTTCCATGACTCTATGCTGACCTCTAGTTCACCTTAGGTTTCCTTTACCTAAGTTCCATGTCATACTCATCCTTGAGTTCCTTGACTCTATGTTGAACACTAGTTCTCCTTAGGTTCTCTTTACCTAAGTTCCATGCCATATACACCCTAGAGTTCTCTGACTCTATGTTGATCACTCTATCCAGTATCCTTAGGTTATCACCTAAGACCATGCCACTCGTCCTTCCTAGGATAACTCCTAAGTTGATGTCACTCGTCAAACCCCTAAACTAGGTTTTCTCCTAGTCTTACTACCAACAAGTTCTGTTCCCTTATCACATGATTCCTAGGGTTGTACCCTAACATGATCACAGTCATCAAGTAATTACTCATTTCTACGCATGCAATTATTTTCATATCCATCATAAAAATAATATTTATCCTCTAAGTCCTTTTGCACATGAAAATGAATTATCTCCTTTTGGCAACTGACAGTTGCATTTATCATCTGTGTCCATCTACACATACAAATTTATCCCCTATTGTGGATAAATCATAAATATCACTTTTCCTCTAAATTTCTCTACACATGCACATATATCATCTGTTATTGGCAACCAACAGTTGCTCTTTTCATCTGTGTTCCTCTAAACATGCAATCTTATTCATAATTACCTAACGCCTCTAACAGGCTACTATCATGCTTCGAATCGAAAAGCAAAGGAGCAAGGGGAGAGGTCACCCAATTTCGGCAGAATTCCCCACCTTGTAGTGTACCCAATTGCTTGTAGACACTTGCAATTGGTCTCCGCGCGATTCCACTTGTCCCCTCGAGCTCGCACGCAAACGATGCACTTCCTTCAGACCTGCACGCAAAACGGTGCACGTCAGAAAAACCCTTACGCAAAACGATGCGCGCCACTTCAACCGGCACGCAAAACCATGCGCGACAGCACGACCTGCACGCGAAACGGTGCACGTACCTCAAATCTGCACGCAAAACGGTGCACGTCTGACTGTAGGGTTGCACGCAAAACGGTGCACATCTTTTTCCTAGCCTGCACGAAAAACGATGCAAACTATTAGATTCTACACGCAAAACGGCGCGCATTGGTCCAACCCGCACGCAAAACGGAGCACGTACCCTTTATTGCACGCAAAACGGTGCACACTCTAATATAGGGTTGCACGCAAAACGATGCATACTTTTCTGACCCTGCACGTAAAACGAGGCATATTGTTAGAGTCTACTCGACAAACGGTGTCCGCTAATTCAACCTGCGCGCAAAACGGAACACTTACCTCGTGTCGGCACGCAAAACGAGACGCGTCAAAAATGCCCGTAAAACTCGAGCAGTAAGACGGCGCATAAATTTTGGGTTCCTAGCATGTATGTGGCAAAGGGGTCAAACCCATAGTCCAAAAGGAAGTGTAGAAACTGTGCCGAAAATACCACAAAAATATGATAAACGGCCTACCTCGACGGCATCGCGTAGTCTATCTGGCTCTTCGGAGCAATTTTGCGCGCTCCACGAAGCCCACGACGCCTCGCCGCAACACTCCCCGACCTCTCCCTCACTCTCCCTCACTCTCGGTTGAAGAAGAAAACGAAGAAGGAGAAGAATGGAGCTTGCGGGGGAAGAAGAAGAGAAGAAAAAAGAGAAAGGGAGAGGGAGTGGTCCACGGTGCACGGTGCACCGTGGACCGGCCGGTGCACCCCACCCACCCGGGTGCACCCGGCCCACCACACAAAATGGGCGGCCGCGTGGCCGCATCAACGCGCGCCACGCGGCCGCGCTTCCTGCGCAGAGGCGCGTGACACGCGCCCGTTACACGGGCGCGATCACGCGCCTGCGCGTGAAGCGCCAACAGGGGTCCGCCACGTGGCGGCCCCCTGTGGCCCGCGCAGAGGGCGCACCTGCGCACCTGACGCGCGCCGCGCGTCAGGTCACATCAGCCGCGGACCTCGGGTTCCGTGCCACGCGGACTGTGCCGCGACGCCTCGATTTGCGTGCCGCTTTGCCTCGAAAAGCGCGCACGCCTACCGGACTCCAAATCCAACAAATAAATAGTCCATCCTTAGCGATTTCGCGCGCTGAGTCCAGAAACGAAGTCCGTTTCTCCAAATTCTCGTCCGATAATTTGTCGAATTCCCCGGATAGCCCACTGATCCGGTTTCCACGCCGGGTCCAATTTTAAAGCCCAATTTGCCGAATTGCAAACTCTAAAATTCCCCGGAGGCGCCCAGAGAGGAATTATTCAATCCCACTTCGCCCGGGCCCAATTTAATTTCGACGACACGCGAAATCCCTTCTGAACACGCGACGGGTCCTCTAATGACCCACGCGATCCCTTTTTAAGCCCGGTTTCCAACGCTTGTGCCCAAGTTGCACCGCAATTCCATTTCTTGGGCCCAACACGCGTCCAATCACGGTCAAGGCCACCGAAAGTTACCGAACCACCAGCAAACCCTATGCTGGGGATTCCGGGACCCTTTTGATTTGACAAAAGTCCCGCCGTCCTTGAATTCGCTGGCGGAGCCCGTTCTCTCAACCCGGGTATCCGATCAACGCGAAACTTTTACCGTGGCCTTAAAACACATTTACGGAGCTCCCGTAATTTTCTCGGAATTTTCCGAGACTGTAAATTTTCCACCTTCCATCTGGGCCCACTTCCTCGCATAAGATTTGAGACATCTTATTTTAATCCCAATTTAGGCCCAATTCGTTTCCAGATCATTCCTACACTTTTTCTAACTCAATAAAATAGTATTTCATACCATTTTATTTATATTTATTTATATTCAAATTTCCGGTTCACTACACCCGTGGGATGCCACCTACAGGCTTTCCCACCTTTCAGGAAGCGGTCCACTTGGCCGAACGCGCGGAGCTGGAGCGTACTCGACAGGCGTACCCCTACCCCGGTCCGACGGGGGATCCCTACCAGAGGGGCCGGGCGACCAAGCGCCAGAAGACAGGGCGGAAACCCGGGCAGACGACGAGGGAGGGACCTGAACCACCAAAACCGTGTGTCATTTGTGATGGTGCGCATTCAATGATGGATTGCCCTTGGCGGGACGAACACTGCTTCCGATGTGGCAGGCCGGGTCACACACGTTACGCGTGCCCCCAGAAGCCGGCCGTCACTAGACCCCCGGCGCCGAGACCCGACGACCTACGCACGACGGACTCGTTCAATACCGGATCCCCACCTCGCCACGCCGCACGTCGTTGGCCCAAAGATTGTGGGCGGACTTTCCCAGCCGCCCCAGAGAGCGGTGACGCGACGTCCCAGAATGGGGAATAGCAGGTAACCCCTTATATACCTTCTTCTAGATAGGCCTTGATTCTTATATTGTTCCTTTCGTATACCGTATGGATGTGCTCAGAGAGGGGAAATTAAAAAAAAAAAAAAAAAACTTATGTTTTACTCGTGAGTTTCCTTCCCTAGTTTCGCCTTAGGAGTTGTCATACCCGGGTTACGGGCAGGGAAGGGGTCAACCGTAAGGAAAACACCTAGGAGGGGGGTCGGGCACCATGTAGTAACCCCTTGCCCCTGGGATTTGGTAGTTATCCCACTGAAGGAGTGCGACGTAGTGCTTGGAATGGCTTGACTCACGTGGTATCAAGCAGTGATTGACTGTGAGAAGCGCCAGGTGCAGCTGCTGTATTCGGAGTTCCCGGAGAATGTGTACTTGGCGTGCAAGAGCGTTTTCTTTTCTTCCATCATCCCAGCATCACGTGCCAGGAAACTGATCGAGGGAGGGTGCGTGGCCTATTTGACGTCGGTGGCCCTGGCCGCGGGACCCTCTACGGCACTCTCCGACATCCCGGTGGTGAGGGAATTCCCAGACGTCTTCCCGACGGAACTACCTGGGTTACCCCCCAAGCGAGTGGTTGAGCTTCCGATCGAGCTTCCACCCGGTACCCGACCGATCGCAAAGGCCCCCTACAGAATGGCCTTTGTAGAACCGAAGGAACTTAAGGCGCAGCTGGAAGATCTTCTGGACAAGGGATTCATTAGACCGAGCGTGTCACCCTGGGGCGCACCGGTATTTTTCGTGCGAAAGAAAGACGGGAGTTTACGGCTCTGCATCGACTACCGGGAAATCAATAAGGTCACTGTGAAGAACAAATACCCCCCTACCCAGGATCGATGACCTCTTTGATCAGCTGCGGGGAGCGACGGTGTTTTCAAAGATTGACTTGCAGTCCGGCTACCACCAACTCAGAGTGAAAGATGAAGACGTTCCAAAGAAGGCTTTCCGGACCCGGTACGGCCACTACGAGTTCACCGTAATGCCGTTCGGGCTTACCAACGCCCCAGCGGTATTTATGGACATGATGAACTGAGTTTTCTAGCCCTTCCTGGACCAGTTCGTAGTGGTCTTCATCGACGACATCCTGATCTACTCGCCCACCGATGAGGAGCAAGAGTCGTACGCCAAACTTAAGAAATGCGAGTTTTGGCTCCGCGAGGTGGGGTTTCTAGGGCACATCTTTTCAGCAGCAGGAATCGCAGTGGACCCTGAGAAAGTTGAGTCAGTGACCGACTGGCCCCAACCGACCACGGTGACAGAGGTTCGCAGCTTCCTGGGCCTTGCAGGATATTATAGACGTTTTGTCGAGGGCTTCTCGAAGATCGCAACCCCCCTGAACCGCTTAACCCGGAAAGGAGTAAAGTTCATTTGGACGACCCAATGCCAGGAAAGTTTTGAAGAACTTAAGAAGCGATTAACCAGAGCACCTGTGCTTACTTTACCAACACCCGGGGAAGTCTACGAGGTTTACTGCGACGCATCGCGGACAGTACTGGGGGGAGTACTGATGCAACAAGGAAAGGTTATAGCCTATGCCTCAAGACAACTCAAGGATTACGAGCAGAACTACCCGACTCATGACTTGGAGCTAGCCGCAGTGGTCTTTGTTCTGAAACTTTGGAGGCACTACCTCTATGGTGTGCACTGTAATGTGTTCTCCGACCATCAAAGCCTTAAATACCTTTTCACCCAGAAGGAGCTGAATCTGAGACAGAGGCGGTGGTTAGAGTTACTCAAGGACTACGACTTGTCAATCCAGTACCACCCCGGAAAGGCAAATGTTGTGGCCGATGCCTTGAGCAGGAAGGGTCAAGCAGAAGGGACTTCGGCGAGCACGATCACTCAGCAGGACGACTTAATCGCGAAATTCTCACGGTTGAGATTGGAGGTTGTACCAGCAGGGACGGTCGAGCGACTTTTGTCTCTAACAGTCGTGCCGACCCTATTCGAGAGGATTCGAGAGGGCCAAGGTACTGATCCACAGTTACAGCTGGAACGGGATAGGATTTCCCCGGAGCAGAAGGGAGACTTTCCAGTGGGGACGGATGGCACTCTTCGGTTTCGAGGACGGATTTGCGTGCCCGATTTGCCAGACCTGAAGAAGGAGATCTTGACTGAAGCGCACTGCGCCCCCTACGCGGCGCACCCTGGGGGCACCAAGATGTACAGGGATCTCAGACAGACCTTCTGGTGGCCAAAGTTGAAGAGGGACGTGACGCTGTTTGTAGCGCACTGCCTGATTTGCCAGCAGGTGAAAGCCGAGCACCAGCGACCGGCGGGGAAATTGCAACCACTACCTGTGCCCGAATGGAAATGGGAGCAAATCACGATGGACTTTGTCACCGGTTTTCCACGCTCGCAGCAGGGACATGATGCTATCTGGGTCGTCGTGGATCGGCTAACGAAGTCAGCTCACTTCCTACCCATCCACACGACCTGGACACGTGATCGACTGGCTCAAGTCTACATCGGCGAGATTGTGAGGCTACACGGGATACCGACATCGATTACTTCAGACAGAGACACAAGGTTCGTTTCGAACTTTTGGCAGAGTCTACAACGAGCCTTGGGGACCAAGCTACACTTCAGCTCAGCCTTTCACCCCCAGACGGATGGACAGTCCGAGCGGGTGATCCAGATCCTCGAGGACATGCTCCGAGCTTGTGTACTAGATTTGGGAGATGGATGGTCGCGCTACCTACCCCTTGTAGAGTTTGCCTACAACAACAGTTACCAGGCGAGCATCCGGATGGCACCGTACGAAGCATTGTACGGCAGACGCTGTAGATCCCCGATTTGTTGGGACGACCTGGGGGAGCGGAAGTTTTTAGGACCAGACCTGGTGGAAGAAACAGAAGAAAAGGTGCGCCTCATCAGACAACGATTGGTAACCGCCCAGAGCCGACAAAAGAGCTACGCAGATCGGAGACGCCGCGATTTGGAATTCCAGGTGGGAGAGCACGTGTTACTGCGGGTGTCGCCGTCGAAAGGGGTGAAGCGGTTTGGGTTGAGAGGGAAGTTGAGCCCGCGGTATGTGGGGCCGTTCGAGATTCTGGAGCGCGTCGGCCCCGTGGCCTACCGCCTCGCCCTACCGCCGAACCTTGACCGAGTTCACGACGTGTTCCACGTGTCCATGCTTCGGAAGCATCTCCCCGACCCATCACGAGTGCTCGACGTCTCTGCAATTGAGCTTAAAGAGGACCTGAGCTTCGAGGAAGTGCCGGTGCGGATCCTAGCACGAGAGGACAAAAAGCTGCGAAGTCGGACAATTCCCTACGTGAAGGTGCTTTGGAGCAATCAAGAAGAGCGTGAGGCAACTTGGGAACCAGAATCAAAGATGAGGGAGTGCTACCCGGACCTCTTCGCCGCAGGTGAGGGCTAAGTTTCGAGGACGAAACTTATTTTAGCGGTGAGTGGTGTAAGACCTGGCCTTTCTTTGACTTTTCCCGTTATCCCTTTCTTTTGATGTCCGACTGAGGGTCTAATTTTTGATGTTTTTCCGGACAGTCCGTTGGGGCTGGCGGACATTTTTAGGCGGTAGAGCTCACGAAACGGAGCGCGAGGATGCGATCGGTTTCGATTTCCGACTCCCGGTTCATCCAGAATTAATTTTTGAAGTCTGGACCTCCCGTAGGCGCTCCGGGAACCGTGCTGGTGACTTGCACGGAAATCGAGGTAATCCAGACCCTACTTCTGATTTGTCTGTGGGGTGGGCGGTGACTCGGGGATTAAACCCTTCGATCGGCTTGACTCCTTAACCAAGTTAGGTCAGACGACTTGATTTAAAGGAAAAGGGCGTACAGGAATAGGGATCCCCACCCCTATGCAATTTGGACGTGCGAGCAAGGAGAGAAGAGGAACCCTAGTTTTCCCCCGATTGTGATCCAAGGTGCAGCGCGAAGCTCCTTCAGGGATCTCCGGACGAAGGCGGGCAACCTCCCTTCCTCCTCTTTCCCTCGCGAATCAAGGTATGTTTTCTTGGAGTTCTTGATTTCGTAGAGTTCGGTAAAGGGGGGTCGTTTCGTGGTTTTTTGGGGGGGGGAGGATCGACGCCGCCGCCGCCGCGCGGGCCGCCTGCAGGTGGGGCGCTGCGCGGCAGGCGCGCCGCGCGGGCACCGCCCGCAGGCTGGCGCCGGGCGGATAGGTGCCGCGCGGGCCGCCTGCAGGCGGGGCGCCGCGCGGCAGGCGCGCTGCGCGGGAACCCGCCCGCAGGCAGGCACCGCGCGGCAGGGGCCGCGCGGGCCGCCTGCAAGCGGGGCGCCGCGCGGCAGGCGCGCCGCGTGGGCACCCGGCCGCAGGCAGGCACCGCGCGGGCAGGGGCCGCGCGGGCACCCGCCCGCAGGCAGGCACCGCGCAGGCAGGGGCCGCGCGGGCCGCCTGCAGGCGGGGCGCCGCGCGGCAGGCGCGCTGCGCGGGCACCCGCCCACAGGCAGGCACCGCGCGGACAGGTGCCGCGCGGGCCACCTGCAGGCAGGGCGCAGCGCGGCAGGCGCGCTGCGCGGGCACCCGCTCGCAGGCAGGCACTGCGCGGCAGGTGCTGTGCGGGCCGCCTACAGGCTGGGCGCCGCGCAGCAGGCGCACCGCGTGGGCACCCGCCCGCAGGCAGGCACCGCGCGGCAGGGGCTGCGCGGGCCGCCTGCAGGCGGGGCGCCGCGCGGCAGGCGCGCCGCGTGGGCACCCGCCCGCAGGCAGGCACCGCGCGGGCAGGGGCCGCTCGGGCCGCCTGCAGGCGGGGCGCCGCGCGGCAGGCGCGCCATGCGGGCACCGCCCGCAGGCAGGCTGTCACGCCCCGGATCGAAACTGCGATCCGAGCCCGCCAACAGATCCGCCGTCCCTACGGGAAGCCCCGTAGAAACGTAGCGTCTAACCTGCAAATGAGCATCTATACTGTACAGGTATCAGAAATGAAGCGAAAATACTGAACTGAAATAAAACAACTCTAAGTATAAGTACAGACCAAGTCCTCACATAAATACATAAGTCGCTCCAAAAGAAAAAGAGTACAACTCGATCCTCACTACAAGATCACTCAAAACAACTCTCAAAAGGTGAGGGTACAGCTACTCTCAGGAGACACCTGGTAGGGATCTAACTCGCGACTCCCTTACCTCGATCAGCTGGATCAGCAACCTGTGCAACCGGAACAGAAGTAGAGGTCCCTGGGGAAAAATACACCACGACGGGTGTGAGAACTACATCCCCAAGTAGTTCTCAGTGGGTGCCGCCAACAAGACCGACGGTCTGCCCACTAAGTCCACTAGAGGCATAAAGTAACAAATGCAGTACTGGAAAGAAATGCTGATGAAATAACTCTACAGCTACTATGCCTCTAACTAGATGCTCAAGGGGTGAAACAGAAGAAGACTGGTACCACTACTGACTCACAACTCAAATCACCCAATCCACAATGACTGCCACATCGGGTCCAGTCAAACCTGCGCCAACCTACTGCCGTTACGTCCCGAAGGAGCGGCCTTACGTAGGGTGTCCGTGGCTGCCAAACAGGCCCAGCCAGAAGGACTGCATCGACAAAGCCGCAATAGCAAGTAACCCGCCTAGCTCCGGAGTGGCACTCGAGGGGCGCGACCCCACCGAGCAAGTATCTGCGCATCTATGTCGAGCTCAATGTGGCCCATGCAGGCTATAATCCAAATCCACGATCAACAAGATCGACTGTAATCAAAGGAACCCTGTCTCACTCACTGGCTGGAACACAACACAGCCGAGACCCACTGTCACTCAGACAACTCCCAAAGACACTCTGATCAATGAACTGACTATCAAACTCCACTCGGTCCCCCGACACGAGTGTCAATGCACCCCACAACAACCCGACCCCTCGCCCCTCTATCTGGGCGAAGCAGAAAATATGTCTCGAATGAAATAATCATGATAGTGTGAGTGTCTAAAGCAATAAAGTAACCTAGCCCAAGTTGGAGTTTTCTATTAGTCTGGTTGAACATGCTGTATATGACAGGGGTGCTAGGTCAAGTCCAAAGATAGCATAAATAAGGATGTGGAGAATAATGATATGAAACGCATGCTCAACTGAACAAATAAGCAATCCCAACTCATGCTCTCTAACATGCTGTACTGGAGGTAACAATAATACAAACACATCCCTAATCAGCTAGAATTAGTGTGCAGATCGTAAATCCTGAGAGCGAGGCCACCCACCTGGTCAGTCGCACTGTCAAATGTCCCACAGCTGATAATACCAAAGATGGCAGCTACACAGAGTCCACTGGGTCCAACACAGTCCACTCTGCTCCTGGGTACAAAAACCAAACTGTTGTTACATAATATTCCTCCCAAAACTGTCGGATTTAACATACAGAAATTCCGCTGCAAAGATGGCCAAACATCACCTGCTGAAAGTCCTCAGAAAAATCCGAATAAAATATGCCCGCGATCTACGCGTCGATAGCTTCGAAACGACTGCCTGCACGCCAAAATCCGATTATCCTACGCTGAGAAATAAATCCGGCAAGAAAACTAACCTCCAACCCAACTGTAAAAATTTCCCCAGATTAACCTTCGGAAAGAGAGAAGGTTCTCACCTTCGAGGCAATCTCCTAAAGTCCTGAGAAAAATACAGAAGATTCCTCGCGAAGAGTAGATGAATTTAGGCTCTTGAATCACCCTGATCCGATGTCTGTACGCGAAGTTATGGCCAAATCACCGTGTCGCTGTCCAAAAATCCGCAAAGAAAGAGAGGCAACAGAACGCTCAAATACCTCCAAAATCCGAAAATAATTTGGGAAAACTTTGAATATCAAAAACAAAGTCCTACCTGTCGTGAGTCCAACAGCGCGAAAATCATCGAAATCGGGTGTCGGATAGAACCAGGAGAGTCTGCGCACCGAGAAGACGCAAAACGGGTCGAAGATGAACTAAGCGCGCCGCGTCGGAAAACGGCCAACCTCGGAAACCGTGCACCACCACAACTCCGGGAAGCTACTGCTGGAAAGATCTCTGGCAGGGGAAGAATTCTTCTTCAGAGCCCACTGTGAAATTCCCACAGGAAATGGGTGAAAAATGGCCTCAAACCGGATAAACAAGCCTAAATAAGGCTTATCGGGTTCCCGGATCCAACCCGTTAGCCCGGGCTGATCCGGCGCGGCCCGGGTCGGACCAGCCGCCGTCCAACCCGCCTGGGCGCCCGCCACGTAACCCCAGAACAGGGTACGGCCGTGCGGGGCCCCAGCGCTCGCGCCGCGTGCCTCCCCGCTACAGCGGCGGGGCGACGCGGGTGGCGACGCGTGGCGCCTTGGCACGCGTCGGCCGCTCCGCCGCCCCCGCTCACCGCCTACGGGCTCCGTGGCCCGGGTGCACAAAGGCCCACCAATGGCCAGCTGCCACGCGTCCTGCGCCCGGTCCACGCGCCGCTCCGCATTCTTCCCTGGACCAAGCCGCGTGCACCCGCCAATGTCGCCGTGCCACGTGGCCCGCCCCGCGGTCCATGCACCCGCGCGCTTCCTCCGTGGACCGAGCAGCGTGGGCCGGCCAATAACGAGCCGCCACGTGGCACCAGCCGGTCCACGGTCACCCCCCATGCACCCGTTTTCCCCCGAAACTTCCGGTAGCCCGTTTTTGGTCATCCGGACTCCAAATTTGGCAATTAAATAGCCGTTTTCAAGTGTTTTTCCGTGCTGAATCCAATTCTACCATCTGTTTGGCCAAAATCCTTCCCGAAATTTCGGCAAACCCAGCCGAAGGCCAAAACAGTAAAAGATACACCTCAGGTCCAACAGTAGCACCTCTTTGATGCACCTTGGGCCAGATACACCAACAATAGGTGTTCTCAACTGTAGATTCAGTCGAAAAACTGTACGGGGTTTACGGTCTCCACATCCTCCCCCACTAAAAGGGAGTTTCGTCCTCGAAACAAAAGGAAAGTAAACCTGCGTACCTCAATCAGGAATCTCGAACAGGGAAGGGTAGGTATCCCGCATCGCCGTCTCAAGCTCCCAAGTGGCCTCTCGTTCCTCATGGTTGCTCCAAAGGATCTTCACATAAGGTATTGCCCGGTTGCGCAATTCCCTCACCTCACGAGCCAGAATCCGCAATGGGCGCTCCTCGTAAACCAAGTCCTCGCCGATATCCAAGGATGCGAAGTCGATGACATGAGACGGATCGAATACATATCTCCTCAAGGCCGAAACATGGAAGACATCATGAACACCAGCCAAACGGGGAGGTAGAGCATGTGACACCCCCGGAATTTGGATTAGTCCTCTATATAAATGATATAATAGGACTAAATCTCTAACCCGGCTATAGCATTTTGGATGGTAGCAAGATCCAAAAGGAACAAGAGAGTTAAGCGTGCTAGAGCTAGAGTAGTTCTAGGATGGGTGACCCCTGGGAAGTGGGGCGTCACAGTTGGTATCAGAGACATTCACCAGCCGGAAATGTGAGATGAGTCTCGGCTGAGCTAGGGTTATATAGCGGGTAGAGCGAGGCTCCCCGGCTAATGACCGTTGTGGGTGGAGTGCAGCTCCTCACAAGGTCGGCTAGGGCTAGCGAGACTAGTCTCACATCGCCTGGTGCTTGTGAGTGTGCTTGAGCCTGACGTGGACGTCAGGGCTTAAAGGGGGGAAGAATGTGACACCCCCAGAATTTGGATTAGTCCTCTATATAAATGATATAATAGGACTAAATCTCTAACCCGGCTATAGCATTTTGGATGGTAGCAAGATCCAAAAGGAACAAGAGAGTTAAGCGTGCTAGAGCTAGAGTAGTTCTAGGATGGGTGACCCCTGGGAAGTGGGGCGTCACAGAAAACTCCACTGAGATCTGCCTGTGGCAGTAGATCTCACACCCGCTGTGATGACAGGTTTCCTGAGGCGACCGTTCCAGGCTCGACTCGTGTGGAGTTTTCAGACCGAGGTAAGGGCGTGGCCGGCTAGTTCCTACCCGGGTCTGTGGAGTCAGAGATTGAGTCACCTGTACTTTTTGGTTTCCACTTTTGTACCTGTTAGAGTTCTCGTCTTATGATTTGAGAGATAGTGGACCGATGTACTTGGACTTTTATCGTTACTGTTTTTTTGTGGTTCAGTCTCTTCTTTTCGGTGTAGCTTCCTTTCAGCTCTGATACCACTCTAATCTGTCACGCCCCGGGGTCGAAACTGCGACCCGGGCTCGCCAACAGATCCGCCATCTGTACGGAAACTGCCGTACAGACGAAGCGTCTAACCTCGATTTGACACCAATTGCTCGTAGACACTTGCAATTGGCCTCCACGCGATCCGCACGCAAACGGGGCACGCCGCCGGAGTCCGCACGCAAAACGGAGCACGCCGCCGGAGTCCACACGCAAAACGGAGCACGCCGCCGGAGTCCGCACCCGAAACGGAGTACGTTTGCGCCGCCGTCGCCGAACCACTCCGCCGGGCGTCCTCGCACGCAAAACGGAGTCCACGACGCGCCGCCGCACCCCACGCCACCTCCCTCCTCACTCCCTCTCGCTCTCGGTTGCAGAAGAAAGAAAGAAAGAAAGGGAATCGCGCGCCAAACGGAGGTCCCGGTGCGATCCCACAGCTCCATGCGGCAAATACGCGCCACCGGCCGCGTAGAAGCTAACACCATGCCACAACTGTGAGAGGAGGGGGTAAAACGGGATCAGAAAACCTGCGGTCAAAACCGCTCAAACAAAGGCGAGGGGAAAAACCATCCGGCGACGAAAAACGCCGCGCGTCGCGCGGAAAAACCATCGCGCACACGCCGCGGCGCGTCGCCGAGTCGGAGCCTGCGCGGCCAAGGCGGCGCAGCTGCACGGCTCCAAACCCAGCTCGGCGGCATAAGGGCTGCCCGCGCGGGGCCCTTGCAGTGCCGCGCGCCCAAGCGCGCGGCCTGCATGCCCGCCCGGCCCGCAGGCCCGCGCGGCCGCGCGGCCGCCCGCGCGGGGCCCCTGCGGTGCCGCGCGCCCAAGCGCGCGGCCCGCGCGGCCCGCGGCCGCCCGCGCGGGGCCCCTGCGGTGCCGCGCGCCCAAGCGCGCGGCCCGCAGGCCCCGCAGGCCCGCGCGGCCCGCACCCGCCCGCGCGAGGCCCCTGCGGTGCCCGCGCGCCCAAGCGCGCGGACCGCAGGCCCGCGCGGCCCGCGGCAGCCCGCGCGCCCCCCCCCTGCGGTGCCGCGCGCCCAAGCGCGCGGCCCGCAGGCCCGCGCGGCCCGTGGCCGCCCGCGCGGGGCCCCTGCGGTGCCGCGCGCCCAAGCGCGCGGCCCGCAGGCCCGCGCGGTCCGCGGCAGCCCCGCGGGGCCCCTGCGGTGCCGCGCGCCCAAGCGCGCGGCCCGCAGGCCCGGGCGGCCCCGGCCGCCCGCGCGGGGCCCCTGCTGTGCCGCGCGCCCAAGCGCACGGCCCGCAGGCGGCACAGAATGCCTCTCCCCGGAGCTGGTCCCAAGCGCTCCGTCTCTCTCTGACATGATCACGAATCCTCGGTCAACCCACTAAACATGCTCCATTGCTGCATCAAACATTGGCACCAGCCGGGAATACACCAAGTGATAGATATTCCGATGCAGTCCTTTCTCAACTAGCTCAACCTCTTGGGCCTCAACCAGGCGACATGGGGTTACAGCGCTCAACAATCGCAAAACTCGCGAACATAATCCAGAAGAGGTCGACTCCCCTGCATGCAGGAGTCTAAGATCCCTTTCCAGTTTCTGCTTACACTGTCGGGAAGAAGGCCCTGAGCCGCAAAGCACGAAACTGGTTTCCAGTCAACAACTGCGCTCCAGGTAGTCCAACAGGATGAACTCGACGCCACCAAATCTCGGCGTCCTGTCAGACCATCTCAATCTCACTGAAGCAACCACCTGGTAACTCGACCAGGGCATGTACCCTCTTGGTAACTCAGCCAGGGCATGTACCCACCTGGTAACTTAGCCAGGGCAATATATCCATCTGGTAGCTCGGCCAGTGGAAAGTGTCCTCCTGTAACTCAGCCAGGGCATGTGTCCTCCTGGTAATCCGGCCAGGGAAAACGCCCTCCTGGTAACTCAGCCAAGGAAATACCCTCCTGGTAACTCAGCCAGGGAAAATACCCTCCTGGTAACACAGCCAGGGAAAACATCCTCCTGGTAACTCAGCCAGGGGAAATACCCTCCTGGTAACTCAACCAGGGAAATACCCTCCTGGTAACACAGCCAGGGAAAACATCCTCCCGGTAACTCAGCCAGGGGAAATACCCTCCTGGTAACTCAGCCAGGGAGAATATCCTCCTGGTAACTCAGCCAAGAAAAATACCCTCCTGGTAACTCAGCCAGGGAAAATACCCTCCTGGTAACACAGCCAGGGAAAAACATCCTCCCGGTAACTCAGCCAGGGGAAATACCCTCCTGGTAACTCAGCCAGGGAAAATACCCTCCTGGTAACTCAGCCAGGGAAAATACCCTCCTGGTAACACAGCCAGGGAAAATATCCTCCTGGTCACTCAGCCAGGAAAAATACCCTCCTGGTAACTCAGCCAGGGAAAATACCCTCCTGGTAACACAGCCAGGGAAAACATCCTCCCGGTAACTCAGCCAGGGAAAATACCCTCCTGGTAACTCAGCCAGGGAAAATACCCTCCTGGTAACACAGCCAGGAAAAATATCCTCCTGGTCACTCAGCCAGGGAAAATGTCCTCCTGGTAACTCAGCCAGGGAAAATGTCCTCCTGGTAACTCAGCCAGGGAAAATACCCTCCTGGTAACTCAGCCAGGGAAAATACCCTCCTGGTAACACAGCCAGGGAAAATATCCTCCTGGTCACTCAGCCAGGGAAAATGTCCACACAGCTGGGATCGCCGTCACTTCAAACGGCTCCCACAACAACGCCCCACTCATAGGCGAGAAGAACCGACTGACACGGCAAGGATCCGAACATCCCAATAGACCGGTGCCTAGAACCTCAATTAAACAAGAACAGACTCTAGGCTCAGCCTATCGAAGTTCTCGATCCTTTACCGTTCAGGGATTCGGCCCTTCTCGGTTAAAGTGGGGAACTAACACAACACACAAACTCCTGGGTCTCGCACTGCTCTGATAGCCCCGCCTCCCGCTGCGGGTACTCATCAGGTGCGGGGTGTGTCCTATCACAACATGACGTCTCAGGGGTATCGCAATCCGCTGCACAATAACAAACGTCAGGACACAACGACCAAGCGACCCAATCCAGCGAAAGTCCACGGCATGTCATCCATTCCATAGCATCATGTTGTTCGGCAGCGAACATAATCGTTTAGGAAAATAAACATGCCAAACTCTCATCCCGTCTCTTGGGAGAGGTAAAAACTCAATCAAGACTCTCGCTAAAAGTCACGACTCTCACGTAGTCATCCTAATATCCAACCACAAGCCTAGGGTTTCTAAGTCCACCACGACCTACAACCTAGGCTCTGATACCACTCTAATCTGTCACGCCCCGGGGTCGAAACTGCGACCCGGGCTCGCCAACAGATCCGCCATCTGTACGGAAACTGCCGTACAGACGAAGCGTCTAACCTGCAGAAAGAAACATCTACAGTAAACAGATATCAGAGAGCTGAAAGTAGACTACTAAAAACTGAAGATCAAACACTGTACAACTGAAAATAAAAGGAATAACAATTCCTACAATATAGCATGCTACACCACGAAATGAGCTATCATGCATAATCCTACATCAGTAGAAATACTGTACAGTCCATAAAACTTGGAGATAAGGCCACCCACCTCGATTTGACACCAATTGCTCGTAGACACTTGCAATTGGCCTCCACGCGATCCGCACGCAAACGGGGCACGCCGCCGGAGTCCGCACGCAAAACGGAGCACGCCGCCGGAGTCCACATGCAAAACGGAGCACACCGCCGGAGTCCGCACCCGAAACGGAGTCTGCACATAAAACGGTGCACGGTGTCAGGATCCGCCCGCAAAACGGGATCCGCACGCAAAACGGTGCACAGTGCCGGAGTCCGCACGCAAAACGTTGCACGGTGCCAGGATCCGCCAGCAAAACGGGGTCCGCACGCAAAACGGTGCATAGTGCCGGAGTCCGCACGCAAAACGATGCACGGTGCTAGGATTCGCCAGCAAAACGGGGTCCGCACGCAAAACGGTGCACAGTGCCGGAGTCCGCACGCAAAACGGTGCACGGTGCCAGGATCCGCCCGCAAAACGGGGTCCGCACGCAAAACGGTGCACGGTGCCGGAGTCCGCACGCAAAACGGTGCACGGTGCCAGGATCCGCCCGCAAAACGGGGTCCGCACGCAAAACGGTGGACAGTGCCGGAGTCCGCACGCAAAACGGTGCACGGTGCCAGGATCCGCCCGCAAAACGGGGTCCGCACGCAAAACGGAGTCCACGACGCGCCGCCGCACCCCACGCCACCTCCCTCCTCACTCCCTCTCGCTCTCGGTTGCAGAAGAAAGAAAGAAAGAAAGGGAATCGCGGTGCGGGGAGGAAGAAGAAGAATAAGAAAAGGGGAAAAAGAAGGCCGGTCCACGGTACCGGTCCACGGAGCCGGTCCACGGCACGGACCAATGGGAAGAGCCCAACCGGCCGGTCCACGCACCCGTGCGTGCACCCGGACCAGGCGGCCAAAAGGCGGGCCACGTGGCCGCGCCCCTGCGCGCCACGTGGCCCCGCAGCCCGGGCGCCGCACGCGCGGCGTGACACCGCGCCCTCCACAGGCGCGGGACACGCGCCCGTGACACGGACGCGTGCCCCCGCGCCCGCGCGGGCGCGAGTGGGAGCCCGCCACGTGGCGGGCTCCGCGCGTTCCGCGCCGGAGCGCGGTTCCCCGCGCGCGTCAGCGCGCCTGCTGCGCCTCGGGAAGCATGCCGCCGCGCCCCCTCGGACTCCGCACGCGCCGCTTTGCCTCGAAAAACGCGCAAATCACCCGGGCTCCAAAACCAACAAATAAATAGTCCATTCTTAGCGATTTCGCGCGCTGAATCCAAAAACGATGTCCGTTTCTCCAAATTCTCATCCGAAAATTTGTCAAATGCCCACTCGATCCGATTTTCGCGCCGGGTCCATTTTTAAAGTCCAATTTGTCCAATATCAACTCTAAAAATTCCCGAAGGCGACCGGAGAGGTAACTTTTATCCGGACTTCACCCGGAGTCTAATTTGACATCAGAATAGCGCGAAATCACTTCTAAACACCCGACGGGTCATCCAAAACCCACGGGGTCTCTATTTAAGCCCGAAGTCCACCACGCGTGTCCAAATTGCGCGCAAACACCAACGATACATCCCGCAGGCCTCCAGCGATGCAACTAAATCCCAAATTGCATCACCAATCCATTCTTGGGCCCGACACGCGCACAAATGCTCCCATCGGTCACTAAAAGCTGCACAACAACCAGCAACTCCTACGCCGGGGATTCCGGGACCTCACATCCTCCCCCACTAAAAGAAAGTTTCGTCCTCGAAACTAGATCAAGCCCGTCCGGAGTCAAGAATACCACGGCTAGGTATCTAACAATACGCCTCCAGCTCCCTAAACCCCACTCGCTCCTCGTGATTACACCGCAACAACAACAAGTACGGTATGACCCGTGGTGCAATTCTCTCATCTCTCGAGCCAGAATTTGCAACGGGCGTCCCTCGTACCCCAATAATCACGGATCTCAAAGGGGCAAGTAAATCACGGGCGAGGAAAAACACATCACTACTGAGCTAAGACGTGGAAAACTAAAGGGCTCCTCAAAAAGGCTGAGGGAAACAGGAACACCACAAAGTGTAACACGCACCAAACCACAACATGGTGCCAAACTCAACAAGACGACCCGCAGCATACCCGCACATCCGTCCAATAAGGAAGGGAAACCAATAAGTTGGGGTCTTCACTCGGTTACTTCCGATCCGAAATCACCCGAGTGGACTACACAACTGCAGGCTACCCTCAAAAGGGATCCTAAAAAAAGCACAATCTCGTGCCACAGTTGGTCGCTCAACAAGCTATCATAACCCCAACAGACCCGCGGGTCGAAGTCGAGCCTCAACTACCAGAGAACACCCTGACGGGATCCAAACCGTCGGTGAACGGGACTGAAAACTGGCTCGCAAGGCGATCATAAAGCTGATGCCCCAACTCGCGATCAAAAGTCCGAAACATCCCCAAAAACCCTCACCGTTGTGTACCTACAACGTGGCATCACTGCCGTGCACCCACGGCGTGGCATCACTGCCGTGCACCAACGGCGTGGCCTCACTGCCGTGCACCAACGGCGTGGCATCACCACCGTGTATCAACGGTGTGGCATCACCACCGTGTATCAACGGTGTGGCATCACTGCCGTGCACCAACGGCGTGGTATCACTGCCGTGCACCAACGGCGTGGACTCACTGCCGTGCACCAACGGCGTGGCATCACCACCGTGTATCAACGGTGTGGCATCACCACCGTGTATCAACGGTGTGGCATCACCACCGTATATCAACGGTGTGGCATCACTGCCGTGCACCAACGGCGTGGACTCACTGCCGTGCACCAACGGCGTGGCATCACCACCGTGTATCAACGGTGTGGCGTCACCACCGTGTATCAACGGTGTGGCATCACTGCCGTGCACCAACGGCGTGGCCTCACTGCCGTGCACCAACGGCGTGGCATCACCACCGTGTATCAACGGTGTGGCATCACCACCGTATATCAACGGTGTGGCATCACTGCCGTGCACCAACGGCGTGGCATCACCACCGTGTATCAACGGTGTGGCGTCACCACCGTGTATCAACGGTGTGGCATCACTGCCGTGCACCAACGGCGTGGCATCACCACCGTGTATCAACGGTGTGGCAACACTCAAGCATCAAGGCCTCAGATCCTCGCAGTCCTATACCCTCGCAAACTTCTGAGCTGAGGAAAGGTCAAAGGTTCAATAGGCAAAAACCAGGGCCCCAACTGCACAGGGCAGGACCAACAACACTCATCTATGTGCAACATGTGATCAGGTATCTGAACCTCACGAGCACAACTAAGGGTCCTATCTTTAGCCCATATAACAATGCAAATGCCCTAGCACTCTCACAGCTCTGTCGGAGAACCCTCAACGACTCAACTCACGACAACACCCCACCCATAGTCGAGAAGAACCGACTGACGCGGCAAGGATCCGAAAATCCCGATAGACCGGTGCCTAGAACCCCAATCAAACAAGAACAGACTCTAGGCTCAGTCTATCGAAGTTTTTGCTCCTTTACCGTCCAGGAATTCGGTCCCTCTCGTTTACAGTGGGAATCTATCTCAACATGCAACTCACGGCTGGAGACGCTCCACAGCCGGATCCGCGAAGGGTCCGAAAACCCCGGGAGGCCAAAACCTGTGTCCCCACGCAAGAAGACACAGTCATCCCGCTGCTGCTGATACACCGGCTGTGGAGAACCTCCTGGTCTCTGTCTCCTTTGAGACTCACGACCCTCAGACCGAGATCGTGGCGGCCCCGGGGTCTCGATCTATTCGACTGTCCAAACACAGGCGGCACAGAATGCCTCTCCCCGGAGCTGGTCCCAAGCGCTCCGTCTCTCTCTGACATGATCACGAATCCTCGGTCAACCCACTAAACATGCTCCATTGCTGCATCAAACATTGGCACCAGCCGGGAATACACCAAGTGATAGATATTCCGATGCAGTCCTTTCTCAACTAGCTCAACCTCTTGGGCCTCAACCAGGCGACATGGGTACAGCGCTCAACAATCGCAAAACTCGCGAACATAATCCAGAAGAGGTCGACTCCCCTGCATGCAGGAGTCTAAGATCCCCTTTCCAGTTTCTGCTTACACTGTCGGGAAAGAAGGCCCTGAGCCGCAAAGCACGAAACTGGTTCCAAGTCAACAACTGCGCTCCAGGTAGTCCAACAGGATGAACTCGACGCCACCAAATCTCGGCGTCCTGTCAGACCATCTCAATCTCACTGAAGCAACCACCTGGTAACTCGACCAGGGCATGTACCCTCTTGGTAACTCAGCCAGGGCATGTGCCCACCTGGTAACTTAGCCAGGGCAATATATCCATCTGGTAGCTCGGCCAGTGGAAAGTGTCCTCCTGGTAACTCAGCCAGGGCATGTGTCCTCCTGGTAATCCGCCAGGGAAAACGCCCTCCTGGTAACTCAGCCAAGGAAAATACCCTCCTGGTAACTCAGCCAGGGAAAATACCCTCCTGGTAACACAGCCAGGGAAAACATCCTCCTGGTAACTCAGCCAGGGGAAATACCCTCCTGGTAACTCAACCAGGGAAAATACCCTCCTGGTAACACAGCCAGGGAAAACATCCTCCCGGTAACTCAGCCAGGGGAAATACCCTCCTGGTAACTCAGCCAGGGAGAATATCCTCCTGGTAACTCAGCCAAGAAAAATACCCTCCTGGTAACTCAGCCAGGGAAAATACCCTCCTGGTAACACAGCCAGGGAAAACATCCTCCCGGTAACTCAGCCAGGGGAAATACCCTCCTGGTAACTCAGCCAGGGAAAATACCCTCCTGGTAACTCAGCCAGGGAAAATACCCTCCTGGTAACACAGCCAGGGAAAATATCCTCCTGGTCACTCAGCCAGGAAAAATACCCTCCTGGTAACTCAGCCAGGGAAAATACCCTCCTGGTAACACAGCCAGGGAAAACATCCTCCCGGTAACTCAGCCAGGGAAAATACCCTCCTGGTAACTCAGCCAGGGAAAATACCCTCCTGGTAACTCAGCCAGGGAAAATACCCTCCTGGTAACACAGCCAGGAAAAATATCCTCCTGGTCACTCAGCCAGGGAAATGTCCTCCTGGTAACTCAGCCAGGGAAAATGTCCTCCTGGTAACTCAGCCAGGGAAAATA
The DNA here is from genome assembly GCA_029168755.2 of Tillandsia fasciculata. Taxonomy (NCBI): domain Eukaryota; kingdom Viridiplantae; phylum Streptophyta; class Magnoliopsida; order Poales; family Bromeliaceae; genus Tillandsia; species Tillandsia fasciculata. The sequence continues at coordinate 13,072,212 of CM054945.1, read as the reverse complement.
CCCTCCTGGTAACTCAGCCAGGGAAATACCCTCCTGGTAACACAGCCAGGGAAAATATCCTCCTGGTCACTCAGCCAGGGAAAATGTCCACACAGCTGGGATCGCCGTCACTTCAAACGGCTCCCACAACAACGCCCCACTCATAGGCGAGAAGAACCGACTGACACGGCAAGGATCCGAACATCCCGATAGACCGGTGCCTAGAACCTCAATTAAACAAGAACAGACTCTAGGCTCAGCCTATCGAAGTTCTCGATCCTTTACCGTTCAGGGATTCGGCCCTTCTCGGTTAAAGTGGGGAACTAACACAACACACAAACTCCTGGGTCTCGCACTGCTCTGATAGCCCCGCCTCCCGCTGCGGGTACTCATCAGGTGCGGGGTGTGTCCTATCACAACATGACGTCTCAGGGGTATCGCAATCCGCTGCACAATAACAAACGTCAGGACACAATGACCAAGCGACCCAATCCAGCGAAAGTCCACGGCATGTCATCCATTCCATAGCATCATGTTGTTCGGCAGCGAACATAATCGTTTAGGAAAATAAACATGCCAAACTCTCATCCCGTCTCTTGGGAGAGGTAAAAACTCAATCAAGACTCTCGCTAAAAGTCACGACTCTCACGTAGTCATCCTAATATCCAACCACAAGCCTAGGGTTTCTAAGTCCACCACGACCTACAACCTAGGCTCTGATACCACTCTAATCTGTCACGCCCCGGGGTCGAAACTGCGACCCGGGCTCGCCAACAGATCCGCCATCTGTACGGAAACTGCCGTACAGACGAAGCGTCTAACCTGCAGAAAGAAACATCTACAGTAAACAGATATCAGAGAGCTGAAAGTAGACTACTAAAAACTGAAGATCAAACACTGTACAACTGAAAATAAAAGGAATAACAATTCCTACAATATAGCATGCTACACCACGAAATGAGCTATCATGCATAATCCTACATCAGTAGAAATACTGTACAGTCCATAAAACTTGGAGATAAGGCCACCCACCTCGATTTGACACCAATTGCTCGTAGACACTTGCAATTGGCCTCCACGCGATCCGCACGCAAACGGGGCACGCCGTCGGAGTCCGCACGCAAAACGGAGTCCACGACGCGCCGCCGCACCCCACGCCACCTCCCTCCTCACTCCCTCTCGCTCTCGGTTGCAGAAGAAAGAAAGAAAGAAAGGGAATCGCGGTGCGGGGAGGAAGAAAAGAAGAAGAAAAGGGGAAAAAGAAGGCCGGTCCACGGTACCGTCCACGGAGCCGGTCCACGGCACGGACCAATGGGAAGAGCCCAACCGGCCGGTCCACGCACCCGTGCGTGCACCCGGACCAGGCGGCCAAAAGGCGGGCCACGTGGCCGCGCCCCTGCGCACCACGTGGCCCCGCAGCCGGGCGCCGCACGCGCGGCGTGACACCGCGCCCTCCACAGGCGCGGGACACGCGCCCGTGACACGGACGCGTGCCCCCGCGCCCGCGCGGGCGCGAGTGGGAGCCCGCCACGTGGCGGGCTCCGCGCGTTCCGCGCCGGAGCGCGGTTCCCCGCGCGCGTCAGCGCGCCTGCTGCGCCTCGGGAAGCGTGCCGCCGCGCCCCCTCGGACTCCGCACGCGCCGCTTTGCCTCGAAAAACGCGCAAATCACCCGGGCTCCAAAACCAACAAATAAATAGTCCATTCTTAGCGATTTCGCGCGCTGAATCCAAAAACGATGTCCGTTTCTCCAAATTCTCATCCGAAAATTTGTCGAATGCCCACTCGATCCGATTTTCGCGCCGGGTCCATTTTTAAAGTCCAATTTGTCCAATATCAACTCTAAAAATTCCCGAAGGCGACCGGAGAGGTAACTTTTATCCGGACTTCACCCGGAGTCTAATTTGACATCAGAATAGCGCGAAATCACTTCTAAACACCCGACGGGTCATCCAAAACCCACGGGGTCTCCATTTAAGCCCGAAGTCCACCACGCGTGTCCAAATTGCGCGCAAACACCAACGATACATCCCGCAGGCCTCCAGCGATGCAACTAAATCCCAAATTGCATCACCAATCCATTCTTGGGCCCGACACGCGCACAAATGCTCCCATCGGTCACTAAAAGCTGCACAACAACCAGCAACTCCTACGCCGGGGATTCCGGGACCTCACAGAGCAACTCTATACGCCACAAGGCCTACCCTCTCGAGCACCTCAAAGGGTCCAATGAAGCGGGGACTGAGCTTCCCCCGCACTCCAAACCTCCGGACCCCTTTCGAGGGCGAGACCTTTAAGAAGACGTGATCCCCAACCTGGAACTCAAGGTCTCGCCGCCGAACATCTGCATAACTTTTCTGGCGACTCTGGGCCGTCTCCAAGTGCCGACGTATAATTCGGACCTTCTCTTCCGCCTCCAACAGTAAATCTGGTCCCAGCGTCCTCCTCTCACCCACATCACTCCAATAAAGGGGCGACCGACACTTGCGTCCGTACAACGCCTCAAACGGAGCCATCTTAATGCTCGCTTGAAAGCTGTTGTTGTACGCGAACTCAACCAGGGGTAAGTGTCGGTGCCAACCTCCTCCAAAATCCATGACGCACGCACGCAACATATCCTCAAGCGTCTGAATGGTGCGCTCTGACTGGCCGTCTGTCTGTGGGTGGAATGCCGTGCTGAAACTAAGCTGAGTACCCATGGCTGACTGTAAGCTCCCCCAAAACCGTGACACGAATCTCGGGTCTCGATCTGAAACAATGGACGCTGGTACTCCGTGCAGCCTCACAATCTCAGCCAAATAAAGCTGTGCCAAGCGCTCCATGGACCAAGTCATCTGCACAGGCAGGAAATGAGCTGACTTGGTAAGTCTATCAACAATCACCCAGACTGCGTCGGCTCCACTCTGTGATCTCGGTAGCCCAGTCACAAAATCCATGGTGATGCGATCCCACTTCCATTCGGGAATTGGAAGACTTTGCAACTTGCCAGCAGGTACCCGATGTTCCGCCTTCACTTGCTGACAAGTTAAACACTGAGTCACGAATCTTCCGATATCCCGCTTCATTCCAGACCACCAAAAGTGTGCCTTAAGGTCCCTATACATCTTAGTACCTCCAGGGTGGACTGTCACGCCCCGGGGGTTTATTTTAGCGGAAACGGTTTGCAAAAGTCGTACGTTCGACGTAGATTTATTATTTTTTTTTTTTTGAAAACAGAAGAAACTCCTCTTCCCCGGCGCGTGCCCAGACCCGCCACACATACAGGATCCCTCTATAAACGGACAGAGCCTCCCCTGTATATGCACGGCGTAGCGTTCAGTACACATCCCAAACCACACACAACCATTCAATCACAACAATTGTTAACATACAACCAGCATTCAAAATTTAATAAAGCGCATGGCCGATTAATTTGGAAAGGATAAATCCACGGTTTTAAAAGAGTGCCTACCCGGCACTTATGTTTTGAAAGCGAGTTTCGAAATCAGCATAAATCCACAATGTTTTGAAAACAGTGCCCACACGACACCCAAGTTTTGAAATCCATTTCGCAATTCATAAATTCACAGGGTTTCGAAAACAGTGCCCACACGACACTTAGATTCTAAAAACGGTTTTCGCAATCTTTTTCGAGTTTTGCTTTTTCAATCGGCCAACAGAAGTGAAAGGAAAAGTAACGCATACGAAGATAGCTAAATGCAATCCATGCCGACATCCATGCCGACCCCACGAGGGTATCGAGAACCTCACACACAACTACAAAGTAAATGAAATGCAAGGATAAAAGAGAAAATACAATCCAGGGTTCCCAGCGACCCAGCTGCTCCTGCCCCGTCCTCACCGCCGCCTACCTCTCCCCCCGCCTGAACCCTGTCACGAAGTGGGAAGTCAGTGACTAATAATAACAGAACGGGAAAATATAATAAACAAACCGTGAAGACAACCGGAGCAACCACCCTCTCAAGAGGGGAAACGGCAACCTGTACGCCTGTAACCTGTAATACCTGGCCACGTCGGACAACTAAACCGACGGCCGTACCGTACCTGCAATACCCGACCACGTCGGACAACTAAACCGACGGGTCGCACCGTACCTGCAATACCCGACCACGTCGGACAACTAAACCGACGGGTCGCACCGTACCTGCAATACCCGACCACGTCGGACAACTAAACCGACGGGTCGCACCGTACCTGCAATACCCGACCACGTCGGACAACTAAACCGACGGGTCGCACCGCTCGCACCTCGGCGCCTCAAACCCCACAACTAATAAGGGGCCCCACTACGTCACCTCGTGGGTATACACGGGTCATAGACCACTTTTCGGAAAAGCGCACCCTTTGCGGTGGCCAAACCGCGGGTGCGCGTGCTGCAGCCTCGAGCCAAGTAACCATAACCACCATCATGTTAGCATCGTAATATATAACAAGAGTAAAACGGCAACATGCATAATTAAAAGTAAAACAGTAACATGTGTGATCGAAGGTAACCCGCTAACATGTATAATCGAAAACAAGGCGATGATATGTGTACTAGAAGTAACCCGCTAACATGCATACTCAACAATAAATACCACAAAGGACACCGTGTTGGCACAATTAGATATTTATTTTGAACAAGATACAATTGCCGAAAACCCGACGCCGAATCCCAAAACAGAACCCACAATAATGAACCAAGTACCCAAACGTAACCAACAATAATGAGCCGAGTACACACCACACGATAATCATGACAGTAATGAAAATGGGCATAAAGGGGTTCTAAGGGTGTACCCACCTGAAACACAGAGAAGAAAGTGTGCGGAAACCTCAGTTGAAACGCCCCCGCCTTGTGTTCGAAAAGAGCTACAGTAAGAAGTATCGTTAATAATCTTGTCGTGGTCAAAAACACTCAAAAACGGGACGAAACGGGCCAAAAACGGAGCTTCTGGGCTCCTTTCCTGAATGCTGGTGCACGAAACCAGGCGTGGACCGGGTCCACGGCAGCAGGCAGCGGCGGCGCAGACCGGGAGCACAGCACGGTGGGCCGCTGGTGCATGGCCGGCGTCGCGGACCGGGTCCACGGCTACAGTGACGGCGGTCGCAGACCGGGCGCACGCCTCAGCAGGTGAGCCGTTGCGGCTTGGGCCGGGCCGCGCACGGAAGAAAAGCGCGGACCGGGTCCACCCGCGCGGCCGCGGTGGCGAGCGCCGGGTGCACGCCTGGTGCGTGCACCGCGCAGTCTGGGCTGGGCCGGCGCACGCGCCCGTGCGCCGGGTCCGCGCCTCCGGGCTGCGATGCCGTGCGCCGGGTGCACGCCGGTCCGGTAGACCGCGGGCTGAATTCGGCCTGAATGCACAGTGAACCCTAGAATCGTGTACCTTTCCGTTTCCGGCTGCGACCACGCGACTCCGGTGGCTTCGGCGACGACCTCGAGACCAAGTTAACGGCGGCGGCGGCCTCCCGTTTGACAACGGCGGCGGCGGCCTCCCGTTCAACACCAAACCCGCGTCGCCCGCGACATCCAAACCACCACCGTCACCACCCGAAACGCTAACCCTAGAAAATACAAGCAACGACGCTAACCTTGGATTCCCTGGAGGAGGAGGAAGAAGGTGGGTCGCCCGTTCCTCGCTCGATCAATCTCGCAGAAAGGCCTCTCCCCATCTCTCCGTCCGCCCACGGTTGAAAGAAAAGAGGAAAAAGAATTGGGGTTCCCCCTTTCTCTTTCTTAAAAAATAGCCGCCTTAAACCCTAGCCGTCAAGAGAAAACCCAAGGAGGAAAAACCCTACGGCCCCCGGTTTTAAAGAAACCCTAAAATAACCGGAACAAAACCGACGGCTAAGATTGTCTCGTAAAGCGTGTCAATCGCTCGCACGAATCCCGGAGCACCTAAAAGGGGTCCAAACTTCAAATTTAAATTCTGGGAGATCCCGGGGTCGGAATTCAAATCCGATCGCGCCACCGTTCTCCGTTTTGCGAGCTCTATCACCTAAAAATACCCGCAAACCCCGATGACCAGCCCAAAAATCTCGAATTTCTGCCCCACCTTAGTCAACTAAAAATATTAAATTAGGACCCTAAACGAAAAACGAAAGGTCGAGGTACCACCCAAAAGATAAAATAACCCACTGACATAAAGTATGAAAGGTCCGATCACCTCGAAAAGCGTGTCGGCCACTTAGCACGGATTCCGATGCACCACTCAAAGCAAACGCTTTGACCCCCATTCCGGGAGATCCGTAAATCGGAATCCGAAACCGTTCGCTTTGCCGCCCTCCGTTCTTCGAGCTCAAACGCAGAAAAATACTAGCGGCCCCGGTCAGTCCATTGCAGAAAGCGGTGAAAAGTTTTTCTACTAGTCCCGTCAAAATAGAAAGGGGGGTATACAAGGGCAAGGGAACGCCTGGACTCTACATCACTCACCACTAAAAAAAAGTTTCGTCCTCGAAACTTAATCCTGGTCCGCAACGCATAAAACTGAGTAGCACTCCTCCATCTTTGACTCCTGTTCCTAAGTCGCTTCACGTTCTTCTTGGTTGCTCCACAGCACCTTCCCATAGGGGATCGCCCGGTTGCGCAATCCTTTTTTGTCCTCTCGTGCTAAGGTCCGCATCGGTGTTCCGTCGAAGCTCAGGTCCTCTCTAAGCTCAACGGCAGTGACCACCCGTCACCCAAAATCAAGTAAGCAGGCTCAGAGCGCATCTTCGAGAATCCGGCTCATTCGCTCCGGCTGTCCGCCGGTCTGGGGGTGAAACATCGTGCTGAAGTGTGGTTTAGTCTCTAGAGCTCGTTGCAGACATGCCAAAGGTTCGACACCAGCCGAGTGTCAATAGTCCACCAAAATTTCTGCATGAGGTCCTCGTACATCTTCGTGTCACCTGGATGCGCCGCAGAGGAAGCGCCGTGCGCCTCTGACGGTAACTCCTTCTTCAATACTAGCAGTTCGGGCACGCAAGTCTGCCCTCGAAAACGTATTGCGTTGTTCGCACTCGCCGAAAAGTCGCTTGCGTGGTCCGGGGGGGGGGGGGTCTTGTCTCGAATAAGTTGTATCCGTGCGCCCATCTTCTGACCTTCTAGGGTTTCTCTAAAAGGGTTGGCTTGACCATCAAGGACAAAAGTCGCGCGACAGCACCGGTCCTGCTGAGTACTCGCGCTCATCGGTTCCCTCCCCCGATTTGACCCTTCCTGCTTAAACATCCGCTACTACACTTGCTTTTCCCGGGGTGGCACTGAATGGACAAGCCGAGTCCTTCAGTAACTCCAGCCAATGTTTCTGCCGCAGGAATCAAATCCTTCTATGTGAACAAAACTTAAGACTCTGGCGGTCCGAAAACACATCACGATGAACTCCAAAAGGTGGTGTCTACAAAGCTTTAAAACGAAAACGACTGTTGCCAGTTCCGGATCGTATGTCGGGCAGTTCCGCTCACATTCTCTGTGTTTCCCGTTGCCGACCCACTGTGCCCCAAAAGTACACTTCGCGAAGTCCGAACTCACATTCTTAAATTTAGCAAACAGCTTCTGGTCCCTGAGATCCCGGAGAAGAGTCCGTAAGTGCTCCTCGCAGTTGATTGGAGAGGTCATCAATCCCGGACTTGTTCTTCACTGTAACATTGTTTATCTCCCTATAGTCGACGCGTAGGTGTAGGCTTCCGTTCTTCTTTTGCACGAAACGCACGGGCGCGCCCCAAGGCGACACACTCGGTCTGATGAACCCTTTATTCAGAAAAACTCCTTATTGTGCCTTAGCTTCCCTCAGTTCCGCGAAAGCCATTCCGCAAGGCGCCTAAGTGATAGCTTGCGTGTCTGGTAGAAGCTCGAAAGATAGGATGACCTCTCGCCCGGGGGTATTCCCGGCAATTCAGTCAGGAGGATGGCAGAAGAAACCCCTACCACGGGGGTGTCAGTGAACGACGTAAAGGGTCGAGTCGCTAGGCTCACTGAAACCAAGTAGCTATACATCCGCCGGATACCTCGTGAACCAGTCCCTGCCCAGCACCTCGTCGTATTCCTGCCTCCCGACTCGAAATTCCCGGCCACGACGACACCGGTCCGCACGCCACCCCAGCTGGCACTGAGCAGTCAGCAATAAAGTCTCGCGATGCGTCGAGGTGCCCCAGTCATACCGCACAACCCATACCAATGATCCTTTAAAAGTCCAAAACATCCAACCCGACGACGAGGAAAACAAGCCACACAACGCCCTCACAGGGCTCCGAGAGGTGCCAACTAAACAGGCTGGGTTACTAACTACCATAACTTCCCCCCTCTGAAAACAATGAACTCACCTGTCACCGACACGGACCGCTCGCTCCAACTATCCATCCTACCGAGGCGACGGTCAAGACTAACGTTAGGTTTCAGCTCTAAGACCTACCACAAGGTCTACCCCACAGAAGGGCTGCGTACAGGGACCCTTAGCCGAAGGTGACCAGTACCAAAACTCCGAGCGGTCGCCAGATCCCCCCCCCCTCGATCACTCGCGTTCTACCTTCCTATGCCCTACCCATTTCATTCACCTGTAGGCAAGTGAGGTATCCCCACGGATGTCGGCACTAACTGTTGTGATTGAAAGAATTCTCTGATACCATCTTAATCTGTCACGCCCCGGGGGTTTATTTTAGCGGAAACGGTTTGCAAAAGTCGTACGTTCGACGTAGATTTATTATTTTTTTTTTTTTGAAAACAGAAGAAACTCCTCTTCCCCGGCGCGTGCCCAGACCCGCCACACATACAGGATCCCTCTGTAAACGGACAGAGCCTCCCCTGTATATGCACGGCGTAGCGTTCAGTACACATCCCAAACCACACACAACCATTCAATCACAACAATTGTTAACATACAACCAGCATTCAAAATTTAATAAAGCGCATGGCCGATTAATTTGGAAAGGATAAATCCACGGTTTTAAAAGAGTGCCTACCCGGCACTTATGTTTTGAAAGCGAGTTTCGAAATCAGCATAAATCCACAATGTTTTGAAAACAGTGCCCACACGACACCCAAGTTTTGAAATCCATTTCGCAATTCATAAATTCACAGGGTTTCGAAAACAGTGCCCACACGACACTTAGATTCTAAAAACGGTTTTCGCAATCTTTTTCGAGTTTTGCTTTTTCAATCGGCCAACAGAAGTGAAAGGAAAAGTAACGCATACGAAGATAGCTAAATGCAATCCATGCCGACATCCATGCCGACCCCACGAGGGTATAGAGAACCTCACACACAACTACAAAGTAAATGAAATGCAAGGATAAAAGAGAAAATACAATCCAGGGTTCCCAGCGACCCAGCTGCTCCTGCCCCGTCCTCACCGCCGCCTACCTCTCCCCCCGCCTGAACCCTGTCACGAAGTGGGAAGTCAGTGACTAATAATAACAGAACGGGAAAATATAATAAACAAACCGTGAAGACAACCGGAGCAACCACCCTCTCAAGAGGGGAAACGGCAACCTGTACGCCTGTAACCTGTAATACCTGGCCACGTCGGACAACTAAACCGACGGCCGTACCGTACCTGCAATACCCGACCACGTCGGACAACTAAACCGACGGGTCGCACCGTACCTGCAATACCCGACCACGTCGGACAACTAAACCGACGGGTCGCACCGTACCTGCAATACCCGACCACGTCGGACAACTAAACCGACGGGTCGCACCGCTCGCACCTCGGCGCCTCAAACCCCACAACTAATAAGGGGCCCCACTACGTCACCTCGTGGGTATACACGGGTCATAGACCACTTTTCCGGAAAAGCGCACCCTTTGCGGTGGCCAAACCGCGGGTGCGCGTGCTGCAGCCTCGAGCCAAGTAACCATAACCACCATCATGTTAGCATCGTAATATATAACAAGAGTAAAACGGCAACATGCATAATTAAAAGTAAAACAGTAACATGTGTGATCGAAGGTAACCCGCTAACATGTATAATCGAAAACAAGGCGATGATATGTGTACTAGAAGTAACCCGCTAACATGCATACTCAACAATAAATACCACAAAGGACACCGTGTTGGCACAATTAGATATTTATTTTGAACAAGATACAATTGCCGAAAACCCGACGCCGAATCCCAAAACAGAACCCACAATAATGAACCAAGTACCCAAACGTAACCAACAATAATGAGCCGAGTACACACCACACGATAATCATGACAGTAATGAAAATGGGCATAAAGGGGTTCTAAGGGTGTACCCACCTGAAACACAGAGAAGAAAGTATGCGGAAACCTCAGTTGAAACGCCCCCGCCTTGTGTTCGAAAAGAGCTACAGTAAGAAGTATCGTTAATAATCTTGTCGTGGTCAAAAACACTCAAAAACGGGACGAAACGGGCCAAAAACGGAGCTTCTGGGCTCCTTTCCTGAATGCTGGTGCACGAAACCAGGCGTGGACCGGATCCACGGCAGCAGGCAGCGGCGGCGCAGACCGGGAGCACAGCACGGTGGGCCGCTGGTGCATGGCCGGCGTCGCGGACCGGGTCCACGGCTACAGTGACGGCGGTCGCAGACCGGGCGCACGCCTCAGCAGGTGAGCCGTTGCGGCTTGGGCCGGGCCGCGCACGGAAGAAAAGCGCGGACCGGGTCCACCCGCGCGGCCGCGGTGGCGAGCGCCGGGTGCACGCCTGGTGCGTGCACCGCGCAGTCTGGGCTGGGCCGGCGCACGCGCCCGTGCGCCGGGTCCGCGCCTCCGGGCTGCGATGCCGTGCGCCGGGTGCACGCCGGTCCGGTAGACCGTGGGCTGAATTCGGCCTGAATGCACAGTGAACCCTAGAATCGTGTACCTTTCCGTTTCCGGCTGCGACCACGCGACTCCGGTGGCTTCGGCGACGACCTCGAGACCAAGTTAACGGCGGCGGCGGCCTCCCGTTTGACAACGGCGGCGGCGGCCTCCCGTTCAACACCAAACCCGCGTCGCCCGCGACATCCAAACCACCACCGTCACCACCCGAAACGCTAACCCTAGAAAATACAAGCAACGACGCTAACCTTGGATTCCCTGGAGGAGGAGGAAGAAGGTGGGTCGCCCGTTCCTCGCTCGATCAATCTCGCAGAAAGGCCTCTCCCCATCTCTCCGTCCGCCCACGGTTGAAAGAAAAGAGGAAAAAGAATTGGGGTTCCCCCTTTCTCTTTCTTAAAAATAGCCGCCTTAAACCCTAGCCGTCAAGAGAAAACCCAAGGAGGAAAAACCCTACGGCCCCCGGTTTTAAAGAAACCCTAAAATAACCGGAACAAAACCGACGGCTAAGATTGTCTCGTAAAGCGTGTCAATCGCTCGCACGAATCCCGGAGCGCCTAAAAGGGGTCCAAACTTCAAATTTAAATTCTGGGAGATCCCGGGGTCGGAATTCAAATCCGATCGCGCCACCGTTCTCCGTTTTGCGAGCTCTATCACCTAAAAATACCCGCAAACCCCGATGACCAGCCCAAAAATCTCGAATTTCTGCCCCACCTTAGTCAACTAAAAATATTAAATTAGGACCCTAAACGAAAAACGAAAGGTCGAGGTACCACCCAAAAGATAAAATAACCCACTGACATAAAGTATGAAAGGTCCGATCACCTCGAAAAGCGTGCCGGCCACTTAGCACGGATTCCGATGCACCACTCAAAGCAAACGCTTTGACCCCCATTCCGGGAGATCCGTAAATCGGAATCCGAAACCGTTCGCTTTGCCGCCCTCCGTTCTTCGAGCTCAAACGCAGAAAAATACTAGCGGCCCCGGTCAGTCCATTGCAGAAAGCGGTGAAAAGTTTTTCTACTAGTCCCGTCAAAATAGAAAGGGGGGTATACAAGGGCAAGGGAACGCCTGGACTCTACATGGACGGTATAAGGTGTATAGTGAGCCTCTCTCAAGATCTGATCCCTGATCTCCGAATCAGTAGGCACACACACTCGGTCCCTGTACCGCAGTACTCCCGAGCTATCCACTGAAAAATCCCCTAACTGCTCTGCATGAAGCTGCGATCTGATCCTTGTCAAGTAGGGGTCCTCACTCTGTGCCTCACCAATCCTGTCCAACAGAGTGGGCTGCAAGACCATGGACAAGAGTCTAGCAGAGACCCCAGGGGACACTACCTCAATCTGTAGACGCCTCATCTGCTCCACAAGTGGTGCTTGCTGAGTAATCATCAAGCTCAAGCTTTGTGCTGATCTCCTGCTCAGAGCGTCTGCAACTACATTGGCCTTGCCAGGGTGATACAGGATACTCAAATCATAATCCTTTAAAAGCTCCAACCACCGGCGTTGCCGCAAGTTCAGCTCCTTTTGAGTAAATAGATACTTTAAGCTCTTGTGGTCTGTATAAATCTCACAGTGCTCCCCGTAGAGATAATGCCGCCATAACTTCAGGGCGAACACCACAGCGGCGAGCTCCAAGTCGTGAGTAGGGTAATTCTTCTCATAATCCTTTAATTACCGTGAAGCATAGGCAATTACCCTACCATGCTGCATCAGGACACAACCCAAGCCGCTGTGTGAAGCATCACTGTAAATCACAAATCCGTCGCCCATCACGGGTAGAGCTAAAACTGGCGCTGAGATCAATCTCCTCTTAAGCTCTTCAAAGCTCTCTTGGCACCGCTCAGACCAAATAAACTTCACCCCCTTTCTCGTCAGACTGGTCAGGGGAGTAGAGAGCTTCGCAAAACCGTCTACAAATCGACGGTAATAACCCGCTAATCCAAGAAAACTACGGACCTCCGTAGCCGTCGTCGGTCTAGGCCAATCCCGAACTGCCTCAATCTTCATCGGGTCCACTGCCACCCCTGCGGCTGATATAACGTGGCCTAGAAAGGCAACCTCCCGGAGCCAAAATGCACACTTTTTCAGCTTGGCAAATAGCTTCTTCTCTCGCAGAAGCTGTAGCACGATCCTCAAATGCTCCTCATGCTCTACCTCACTCCGGGAGTAGACCAAAATATCGTCTATAAACACAACGACGAATCGATCCAAGTACGGCTGAAACACCCGGTTCATTAAATCCATGAATGCAGCAGGGGCATTAGTTAGTCCAAAAGGCATGACTGTAAACTCATAATGCCCATACCGGGTTCTAAAAGCCGTCTTGGGAATGTCCTCGGCCCTCACCCTCAACTGGTGGTAACCTGACTGAAGATCCAGCTTTGAGAACACTGATGCACCCTGCAACTGATCGAACAGATCATCAATCCGTGGTAGCGGGTACTTGTTCCGGATGGTCACCTTATTTAGCTCACGGTAATCCACGCACAAGCGGAGTGATCCATCCTTCTTCTTCACGAATAAAACAGGCGCCTCCCACGGAGATACACTGGGTCTCACGAAGCCTACATCCATCAAATCCTGCAACTGAGCCTTCAATTCCCTCAGTTCTGCTGGGGCCATCCTATAAGGTGCCTTTGAGATTGGTGCGGTCCCTGGAACCACATCAATCACAAACTCAACCTCCCTCTCCGGCGGCAAGGTCGATAGCTCGGAGGGAAACACATCCGGGAACTCGCGGACGATAGGGATATCCTCGAGTCCCGGTGCCGCCGTAGGCACCTCTACGACCGTCGCCAGAAAAGCGATACAGCCCCTACTCATCATCCGCCGAGCTCTCGACGACGAGATAGTCATCGCAAACAGGGTACTCTGACAGCCTCTAAATACGAACTCCTCCTGCCCTGGCTCCCGAAGAGTCACAGTCCTCTCCCTGCAGTCTATAGTGGCGCAATACCGAGATAACCAGTCCATACCAAGTACAACGTCGAAATCCCGGAGCTGCCGCAGCACGAGCAAATTTGCCGGCAGAATCCAGGGTCCCAACTGTACAGGGCACTCCCTACAATACTCCACAACATGCAGAATATGGTCTGGGATCTGAACCTCTAATGCATGTGATAAAGATGCTACCTCTATACCATGTAGGGATGCGAACTCTCTACTAATGAATGAATGCGATGCGCCCGTATCAAAAAGAGCTCGAGTATGAACTGCTGAAATCAAAATGATACCTGCGATGACATGCTCCGCGGCGGTAGTATCCTCTACCTGTGCCGCATAAACTCGCCCACTCGGTGCTGGTGGTCGTCGATCTGGCTGTCGAGAGGAAGATGAGGCATGATCAGGCCTACCATAGGCCACAGAAGGCCCAGCTGACTGGTACGGAACAGTAGGTGCCGAAGCCGAGGAAGGAGCTGGAGGACCTGCTCTGGGGCACGCTCTCTGGAAATGACCAGCCTGTCCACATCGAAAGCAACGGCCCTGACTCTGGGAACACTGAAGCGGTGAGTGTGGCCCTCCACAAATGACACACCGGTCTGAACGTGGCTGTCGTCGAGGCTGCTGCTGCTGCTGCGACTGCTGCTGCTGAGAGGACTGCTGCCGAGATGATCGACGCTGCTGCTGCCACGGACGGGGTGCTCCTGATCTCTGGCGCCCCTGATGCCCACGACCCTGCGACTGAGGTCGCGGAGGTCTCGGGGGTCCCTGTCCACCTGACTGCCCCTCATCCACTGGTGCTGGGCGCTTTGCCCCCGGGATCACTGCTGGAGCTGGCGCCACCTCCGCCATCACCGTCTCTCCAGACTCGACATATAATGCCTGCTCCATCGAAGCCTCAAGAGTCTGCGATCTGCTGGAACGAACATGCTGATAAATATCCCGGTGCAACCCTCGCTCAAACATGTAGATCTGATGTGCCTCGTCCCTGGCCACGTGAGGCATACTAGCCAACAGCTGGTTAAATTCGGCTATGTACACCTGCACGGGACGATCTCCCTGACGAAGAGTCCTCAGCCGCTCCTCCAGTCTCTGTCGGACGCTCTCGGGGAAGAAGGCTCCCAAAAGGAGACTGCGAAACTCCGCCCATAAGAGAAGCTGCGTCCCCGGCGGCCCAGCCGGTCGCACACGCCGCCACCACGCCTCGGCGTTGCCTTCCAGGAAATGAGAAGCCAAAAGGACCCGGAAGCGATCCTCGATAAATAAACTCTCAAAATGACGCTCCATGGCCGTGACCCAAGTCTCGGCCTCCCACGGCTCAGCTCCCATACCAGAAAAACGGGGTGGGTCCAACTGGCGAAACCTCATCAACAACTCTACCACCATCCGCTGCTCAGCTGAAGTCAGCGATCCCGTCGCCCCCGATGCTGGTCTGCTAGGAACCGGCTCCACGGAAACTGCCGGTGCTGAAGGAACAACAGGGGGTGCCACGACTGGGGGAGAAGGTACAGGCGCACTCTCACGGGGTGCCACCTCAGGCTGCGACCTCTGCTCCAACAAAACCATCATCCTGCCCAAGGCCTCCTCCTGACGACGAGAGGTCTCCTCCTGGCGCTGGATAACCTCCGACATCTGTGCCATCTGGGCTCGGAGCTCCTGTACCTCATCCTGACGTCCTGGTCCCGAGCCCTCCTGCTCAGGCACCGAGGAAGAAGGCTGCGAACGCGTAGTCATCCCGCGTCGCGGAGGCATCACTTCCCTGAGAAGGAAGAAAAGAACAGTCAGAACCTCCAAATCCCACTCGACCCAATCTCGCGAAAGTCCTCAGGCATACCTCCCTTCCCAATAGCACTATGTTGTCTGCAGCCAACATAGTCGCCACGGAAGGAAAATATGTCAGTCTGTCACCCCATCCACGGGGAGAGTATAAAACCCAATCAAGGCTCTCGCAACAGAGTTACGACTCTCACGTAAGTCATCCTAGGGTCCAACCACAAGCCTAGGGTTTTTAAGTCCTCACTGACCTACAACCTAGGCTCTGATACCACTCTAATCTGTCACGCCCCGGATCGAAACTGCGATCCGAGCCCGCCAACAGATCCGCCGTCCCTACGGGAAGCCCCGTAGAAACGTAGCGTCTAACCTGCAAATGAGCATCTATACTGTACAGGTATCAGAAATGAAGCGAAAATACTGAACTGAAATAAAACAACTCTAAGTATAAGTACAGACCAAGTCCTCACATAAATACATAAGTCGCTCCAAAAGAAAAAGAGTACAACTCGATCCTCACTACAAGATCACTCAAAACAACTCTCAAAAGGTGAGGGTACAGCTACTCTCAGGAGACACCTGGTAGGGATCTAACTCGCGACTCCCTTACCTCGATCAGCTGGATCAGCAACCTGTGCAACCGGAACAGAAGTAGAGGTCCCTGGGGAAAAATACACCACGACGGGTGTGAGAACTACATCCCCAAGTAGTTCTCAGTGGGTGCCGCCAACAAGACCGACGGTCTGCCCACTAAGTCCACTAGAGGCATAAAGTAACAAATGCAGTACTGGAAAGAAATGCTGATGAAATAACTCTACAGCTACTATGCCTCTAACTAGATGCTCAAGGGGTGAAACAGAAGAAGACTGGTACCACTACTGACTCACAACTCAAATCACCCAATCCGCAATGACTGCCACATCGGGTCCAGTCAAACCTGCGCCAACCTACTGCCGTTACGTCCCGAAGGAGCGGCCTTACGTAGGGTGTCCGTGGCTGCCAAACAGGCCCAGCCAGAAGGACTGCATCGACAAAGCCGCAATAGCAAGTAACCCGCCTAGCTCCGGAGTGGCACTCGAGGGGCGCGACCCCACCGAGCAAGTATCTGCGCATCTATGTCGAGCTCAATGTGGCCCATGCAGGCTATAATCCAAATCCACGATCAACAAGATCGACTGTAATCAAAGGAACCCTGTCTCACTCACTGGCTGGAACACAACACAGCCGAGACCCACTGTCACTCAGACAACTCCCAAAGACACTCTGATCAATGAACTGACTATCAAACTCCACTCGGTCCCCCGACACGAGTGTCAATGCACCCCACAACAACCCGACCCCTCGGCCCCTCTATCTGGGCGAGGCAGAAAATATGTCTCGAATGAAATAATCATGATAGTGTGAGTGTCTAAAGCAATAAAGTAACCTAGCCCAAGTTGGAGTTTTCTATTAGTCTGGTTGAACATGCTGTATATGACAGGGGTGCTAGGTCAAGTCCAAAGATAGCATAAATAAGGATGTGGAGAATAATGATATGAAACGCATGCTCAACTGAACAAATAAGCAATCCCAACTCATGCTCTCTAACATGCTGTACTGGAGGTAACAATAATACAAACACATCCCTAATCAGCTAGAATTAGTGTGCAGATCGTAAATCCTGAGAGCGAGGCCACCCACCTGGTCAGTCGCACTGTCAAATGTCCCACAGCTGATAATACCAAAGATGGCAGCTACACAGAGTCCACTGGGTCCAACACAGTCCACTCTGCTCCTGGGTACAAAAACCAAACTGTTGTTACATAATATTCCTCCCAAAACTGTCGGATTTAACATACAGAAATTCCGCTGCAAAGATGGCCAAACATCACCTGCTGAAAGTCCTCAGAAAAATCCGAATAAAATATGCCCGCGATCTACGCGTCGATAGCTTCGAAACGACTGCCTGCACGCCAAAATCCGATTATCCTACGCTGAGAAATAAATCCGGCAAGAAAACTAACCTCCAACCCAACTGTAAAAATTTCCCCAGATTAACCTTCGGAAAGAGAGAAGGTTCTCACCTTCGAGGCAATCTCCTAAAGTCCTGAGAAAAATACAGCAGATTCCTCGCGAAGAGTAGATGAATTTAGGCTCTTGAATCACCCTGATCCGATGTCTGTACGCGAAGTTATGGCCAAATCACCGTGTCGCTGTCCAAAAATCCGCAAAGAAAGAGAGGCAACAGAACGCTCAAATACCTCCAAAATACGAAAATAATTTGGGAAAACTTTGAATATCAAAAACAAAGTCCTACCTGTCGTGAGTCCAACGGCGCAAAAATCATCAAAATCGGGTGTCGGATAGAACCAGGAGAGTCTGCGCACCGAGAAGACGCAAAACGGGTCGAAGATGAACTAAGCGCGCCGCGTCGGAAAACGGCCAACCTCAGAAACCGTGCACCACCACAACTCCGGGAAGCTACTGCTGGAAAGATCTCTGGCAGGGGAAGAATTCTTCTTCAGAGCCCACTGTGAAATTCCCACAGGAAATGGGTGAAAAATGGCCTCAAACCGGATAAACAAGCCTAAATAAGGCTTATCGGGTTCCCGGATCCAACCCGTTAGCCCGGGCTGATCCGGCGCGGCCCGGGTCGGACCAGCCGCCGTCCAACCCGCCTGGGCGCCCGCCACGTACCCCCAGAACAGGGTACGGCCGTGCGGGGCCCCAGCGCTCGCGCCGCGTGCCTCCCCGCTACAGCGGCGGGGCGACGCGGGTGGCGACGCGTGGCGCCTTGCCACGCGTCGGCCGCTCCGCCGCCCCCGCTCACCGCCTACGGGCTCCGTGGCCCGGGTGCACAAAGGCCCACCAATGGCCAGCTGCCACGCGTCCTGCGCCTGGTCCACGCGCCGCTCCGCATTCTTCCCTGGACCAAGCCGCGTGCACCCGCCAATGTCGCCGTGCCACGTGGCCCGCCCCGCGGTCCATGCACCCGCGCGCTTCCTCCGTGGACCGAGCGGCGTGGGCCGGCCAATAACGAGCCGCCACGTGGCACCAGCCGGTCCACGGTCACCCCCCATGCACCCGTTTTCCCCCGAAACTTCCGGTAGCCCGTTTTTGGTCATCCGGACTCCAAATTTGGCAATTAAATAGCCGTTTTCAAGTGTTTTTCCGTGCTAAATCCAATTCTACCATCTGTTTGGCCAAAATCCTTCCCGAAATTTCGGCAAACCCAGCCGAAGGCCAAAACAGTAAAAGATACACCTCAGGTCCAACAGTAGCACCTCTTTGATGCACCTTGGGCCAGATACACCAACAATAGGTGTTCTCAACTGTAGATTCAGTCGGAAAACTGTACGGGGTTTACGGTCTCCACACAGGCACCGCGCGGACAGGTGCCGCGCGGGCCGCCTGCAGGTGGGGCGCCGCGCGACGAGCGCGCCGCGCGGGCGCTGCCCGCGGGAGGGCGCCGCGCGGGCTGGGGCCGCGCGGGCCACCCGCAGGCCGCACGCTGCGCGGCAAGCGCGCCGTCTGGCCGCCGCAACGGGTTGGAGCTGTTGGGGCGATACGCAGACGAAGTGCGCACTGCACGGGTCGGTGCCATGCAGGGAACCCCGCCGCGCGGAGTTCAGGGATCACGTCAGTCGTTCTTTTCGGCCTTGAGTCAGTGTCGGTGTTCGGACCTTTTAGTCTTGACATGCCTTGTTCCTACAGGAGTGCGGGACGTTGTTAACGACAGGCGCACAGGCACGGACGAGTCGAGCACAGGACGACACGCACGAGGTGGGTACATTCCCGGGGATTGTGGGAATAGGAATTTAATAATAGAAATAGTATGTTTGGGGCAAAGGTGAATAGTAAGTCTCCTCCTGTTTATGTACTAACCCTGTTATATTATTTTACTTACTGTCGATCTGAGGCTCTAGTTTTGCTACACGCACACCGGCGGTTTGGCCACCGCGAGGGTGTGCTTTTCCGGAAAAGTGGTACGTTGACCCGTGTACCCCACGCGACGGTGGCGTTAGGAATGGGGGCCCCCGTAGGTGCGGGTGTGAGCGGTGATGCCGAGGCAGGTGCTCGGCGGCCGAGGCAGGTGCTCGGCGGGGGACACCGGGGTAGGGGCTCGGTGCGGTAGTTGGGGATGGTGCCCGGTGTTGTTTTGGTACAAGGTGTGATTATCGCTGACTATATATGAGAGGGACGGTTGCTCCGGTGGATGTGGTTTGCTATGTTTTAGCCCTTTTTGTTTATCATACTATTTCTAGTCACTGACTTCCCACTTCGTGACAGGTTCGTCCAGGGGCGAGTGCTAGGGCACCGGTGAGACCTCGAGAGTGCTGTTCTGACATTGATCGACTTCAGACACAGTGACTCTTCTTTCCCTCTTTCTTTTATTACTCATGTTAGTTAGTTGTGGATTGCGACACCCCCGTGGGGTCGACGTGGATGTTGCCTCTTTCTTTTCCATATGTGCGAATGGATATTGTTTCCTTCTTTACTTGGCCGCTTTTAAACAGTGAAAAACAAAGAAAACCGTTTGCGAAAACCGCTTTTAAAACGTGGGTGTCGTGTGGGCACCGGATTTTAAAACCTTGTGGAATTTATGTGTTTTCGAACTGGTTTTACAAAATTCGGCATCGGGTGGGTGCCGTTTTCAAAACTCTGTGGATTTATGTGGCTTTGAAGCAGTTTTCCAAACCAATGGCGTCGAGTGGGCGCCGCTTTCAAAACCCTGTGATTTTTATCCTTTCAAATCAGTCGGCCCTTCTCCTTTGCGTAAAAGTTGATGGAATGTTTGGAATGCTTGTTGTTTGTATCTGTGCTTCGATTAGTGTGGTTAAAATCTGTTCGTGATGTATATTGTAGTTGAGACGCCGTGCATATACAAAGGAGACTCTGCCCGTTTGCAGAGTGAATTTATATATGCGGCGGGTCTGGGCACGCGCCGGGGAATAAAGGTTTTCAAAAAAAAAAAAAAAAAAAAAAAGTATAGCTGAATTAGGAGCATCGGTGGCTCCTCTTCCGCGCGTTTGAACCCCCGGGGCGTGACACTTCTGTCTCTCCGACAGGTACTCTGGGGTTGGTGCCCAGCTTGACTCGGTATTCTGGGGTTGGTGCCCAGCTTATTTTGTGACAGGGTTTTAGCGAAAGGTTCCGGTGTACTCGGTTTGTTCTAATGTTTATGTTAAATGATATAGCATCTACTTTATTTGTCACTGACTTTACCCACTCCGTGACAGGTTTGACTAGGTGTAGTAGTCGGGACGATGGTGAGGCAGCGATTAAAGAATATTAGCCGGTTGAGGTTTATTCCATTATTCCTGCTTGGGTTATCTCATCTCCTTTTATCTAAGTTTAAGTTCTCAATTGTTCGATTGTGGAATGCGGTGGATGTTGGATCGAGTGACTATATTGGTGATGTGGTATTGATAGCAGTTCTTAATGATTTATATGCGGCATGTTTTATACCGAACAAAAAGGGGTTTCGAAAATGTTTGCCAAAACCAAGTGTCGTGTGGGCACTGCTTTGAAAACCTGTGGATTTATCCTTTCCAAAACAATGTAGCCGCCTTACTGTGAATGTGTAGACGTTTTTAAAGGAATGAGTGTCGAGTGGACACTGTTTGCAAACTTGTAGGTTCCTCTTAATGTGATTAAATGTCTTTACACTCTCGTACTGGTTGACTGTGACTGTGTGGTTAAAGATTGTATGTTGAATGTTGTAAGTATGACGCCGTGCATATACAAAGGAGACTCTGTCCGCTTGAAGAGTGAATTTGTATATGTGGCGGTCTGACACGCACCGGGGGTGAGGCTGATACATATTCGTTAAGAAAAAAAAATATACATACGCTTTTCCGCTTGTCTTTACCTAAAAACCTCCGGGGCGTGACAGATTAAATGGTATCAGAGAAAAACAACTTTAACCACAGTAATCGGTGATCCACATCCACAGTGTATGATGCCACAAGCAAATTGAACATGAGATAACCAAGGTGTAGGTGCAATAGATCGTGAGTGTACGAGGGAAAAAGGGGGGACTTAATTCTGGTGCGTCTGTAGGTCGTGGTGCTAGACCAGTTAGGTCTAGGGTTGACTTGGTTTCTTTGTATATAGCGAATAATGGCCCGAAATGGGTCATCAGCGGAGAACGTAGGGGCAGAAAGTACGGTGCCAACAGCGGCGGAGTATCAGCTTCTCCGACAACAACTACGAGAGATGGCCGGGCAGTTAGCAACCCTTATGGAACAGATGCGGCGGTGGGCGCAACAGTCGACAACACCAGTGGAGGTCGCCCAGGCTTCTCTGCCCGGACCAGCCGCACCAGTGACGGGACCGCCGGTGGCGGACAGCGAGGCTATGATCGCCCCTCCTCCGACCACGGTGACCGAGATACCGTCGGTTTATCCGATGACGCTTTCAGTAGCACTAACACCAGCAACTTGGGGACCTACGCTGGGAGCCGTTATTGGAGACCCCTTGAGGGAGACCGTGGTGACATCTGCTCCCAGAGTGTCCGCCGTCGCAGCAAGGGAAGTCCCTATCAAGCAAACCGAACGGGACAGGGTGAGAGCGAACTTGGCGAATTTCAAAAGGTACGACCCACCCGTGTTTGAGGGAGAGACGACCGACCCTTGGGTCGTGGAAAAATGGGTGGATACCACGAAGGAGCTTTTGAAGACCTATTGACGGAGGAACAAGAACGGGTCCCTTTGGCAGTCCACCTTCTTGAGGGAAACGCCCGTATATGGTGAAAGATGGTGCACCCGTACCTTTCGAAGGGCACCGCTCTTCCATCTTGGACCACGTTCCGAGAAGAACTGTTTGGGGCATTTCTCTCCGGCAGCATCAAACAGTAGATGGAAGATGACCTGAAGTGCATCAAGCAAGGTAGGCGAACAATTATGGGGTGCCAGCGGGCATTTGCGAGGTTGATCAAATGTATTCCCTTTGTTATAAGAAATGAGTCTCACAAAGCCCGTCTTTTTGTGGACGGTTTACAAAGGGACATCTTCAAGGTGGTGCAAATGGCGGATTTGCACACCTTCTAGGAGATGGTCGATAGAGCCACCACAGCGGAGCGCGGATTTACGATTGCACGAGCCCGACGGGAGAGCTCAGAACACAGCAGGGATAAGAAACGAACTCGGCCAAACTTCGGAAGACAGCACACCAAGAGGAGCCGGCCTCCTAAATACTTGAGATTGCAACAAGGAACCAAGGATGCGCCGACAGGAGGACAGTGGACGGTGGACAAGTCTTGCATTATTTGTGACGGAATACACCAAGTGACCGAATGCCCCCGGAGCAAGACCACTATTTTAGATGCGGCAAATCGGGGCACTTAGGTTTCGACTTCCCTTTTGAAAACGGGGACATCATCCGTAGCAGCATCTACACCCTCGTCTCCGCAATTGGGAGGAGGGAGAGTCTATGCTATGACCCACCAGGGGACGGACCCGCAGAGCACGATGTAGTAAGTAATACTCGAGTTTCAGACCATCGTGCTAGAACTTTTGTGTCAACACCTAAGCATCCCACCCTTCCACCTCGCTTCATGTTTTCGCCCTACCTTAGTTATTAGAAGAAATCCCCATCGTAGAAATAAGTTCGGTCGGATCCTCTGGCTACCCCTCAAGGCAGGCGGCTGTACCCCTTCCTGCCCAGCGAGGGTGAGGCGGGTTCTTAGTCACTAAGAACTAATGAGGATCCGTTAAAGGTTGTCGGTGTAGCACTTGGGGCCGACAGTCACGGCAATCTTTAAGCGGTAGTTGACTGCTTGAAGTTCCAAGCGAGTCTCCGGGAACCGGACTTACCGAAACTTGTAAACTCAGCTTGTAGGAACGCCTTCTACTCGCTTTTCTTTGTTGCGAGCAAGAAGCGTGGTAGAAGGCAGACGAATAGCATTCACGAGCGCCGTATGGATCACGACACGAGAGGAACAAGTACCCCGCTACCTCGGACAGGTGACCTAGTCAAGGAGCAACGGAGTTCCCAAAGACTGATCTACGGTCTGGCTATCACCAGCCTAGGGTCCGGGGTGATGACATACCGAAAACAGCCCTGTGAGCCCGGAATAGTCAGCATGAGTTTACGGTTATACCGTTTAGACTCGCGAATGCACCAGCGGTGTTCATGGGCATGATGAATAGGATACTCAAGCCCTTCTTAGACCAGTCGGTGATGGCCTTTTAGTGGACGTTCCGATCTACTCTCGCACAGACAAGGGGTATGGGGAACACTTGCGAGTAATCCCCCAGACCCTCAGGGGTCAGAAACCATATGCCAAAACTTATAAAGTGTGAGTTATGGTCCGCGAGGGGGACTTTTTGGGGCATATCGTTTCGGTGTCTGGAATTGCAGTGGATCCAAGGAGGATTGAATCAGGGATCAACTGGGCTCGACCAACAGCGATAATGGAAATCTGAAGCTTCTTAGGACGGGCAGACCGCTACAGATGCCTCGTGGGAGGACATTTCCCCAAATCGGCTAACCCAAAGGGGGGAGAGATTCGTCTAGATGGCCCAGTGCCAGGAGGATTTCAAGGAACTTAAAGACGAACACGCACAGGCGCCAGTGCTCACATTGCCGAAGCCCGGAAAGGACTATAAGATTTAGTCTGACGACTCTCCAAGAGGATCTTGGGAGACCAAATAACGGACACGCGACTACAACTGGTGCGAGACAGAATGTCCTCGGAGCAAGGCGGAGTTTGTATGACTGACTCGGATGATGTAATAAGGTGCCGGGGATGAATTTGTGTGCCCGATAAGCTAGAAACGAGGGAAGAAAATCTAGCAAAAGTATATCATACCTCCTACACCGCGTATCCTGGAGGTATAAAGAGGTGCAAGGATCTGTGGCAGACCTGCTGGTGGCCCCAAATTGAAGGAGCGGTGTGACATAATTTGTGGCGCAATATTAGGTGTGCCAACAGGTGAAGGCGAAACATCAGCGACCGGCGGGGAAATAGACGTTTCGGCTTACGAGGGAAGTAGTAGCAGGAAAGACCCTTTACGAAGAGTAATGTTAGTCTCAACCCCAGGAGAAACCTTGGAACAAAATACCTTGTACTTTCCTGCCCAATAAGGATGTGAAGACTTAGTTGTCTTATGTGTTGGCTATTTATTTAAGGGTTAAATAGGTCCAACTTCCAGATCCGTGGCGTGGTAACAGTACGCCTTAGATAAATGGGTTGCGTATTCCTAATAGTCGAGCTCTTGGGATTATTGGTTGGCGTCAATGACCCGATATTCGGGATTTTGGAGCACGTAGGCCCGGTAACATACTGGTTGGCTTTACTGCCAAACCTCGATGCGGAGGCTGGCACGGGAGGAAAAGAAACTTCGCAACCGGACAAATCCCTTACGTAAAGGTGCAACGGAGTAACCGTGAGGGGCGCGAGACGACTTGGGGACTTAAGACGAAAATGAAGGAAGGTTTCCCGGAATTGTTTAGCGAGGGTTGAGTTTAAGTTTCGAGGACGAAACTTCTTATAAAGTGTGAGTGGTGTAATGACACGACTTTTTGTAATATTTAACCCTTCTTCTAATTAAGTGTTCTTTTAGTACTCCGGGATTATCGCATTTTTGGTAAGTCGGTCGGTGTGTGGCATGAGTATTTTTCTGTCCAAGGGCTCGAAAAATGGGGACCGACGGTGCGATCGGATCAGGAATCCGATGTACGGATCTCCCGGAATGGGGTTTCTAAGATTGCGGTGACTTAGGCGCGCATCGAAATTCGTGTAAAATATCCGGCACGCTTTTCGGAGAATTTTGGATATTCCGTGTGATTAATTAATTAAGGAGTTAATTAATCGGTGACGAAAAATTAAATTTGTGGAATTTATTTCCTATGATTAATTAATTAGGAAATTAATTAATCGGTGACTAGGATTTAAAAAGGGGGGGTTTATCTCGTGGGATTAGATATTTATTGTCAGATAATAAATATCCGAATATTCGGGATTTTTCCTTGTTACGTACGTATAATAAAAGGAAAATAAAAGAATAAAATAAAAGGAAAATAAATTAATTAATTAAACCACGGTTACCGGAAGGAAAACCCTAATTTAAAATACCGCCTCCTCAAACCCTTCTCTCTCGTGCGCACCGAAAACCAAAATAATAAAACCCTAACCGGAGGAGAAAAGAAGGAAAGAAGGAGAAGGCGGAGGAACCCGATCACCCCAGTTTACGTGCCGGAGACCGGAGAACGAGACGCCATCATCTACGGGGAGCGGATCCGGATCTCCAACGCCGCAAGGAACAAGATCGGGTCTTTAATTCCGATAAATTGAGGTAAGTGATCATCGTTTCTTTTGTCAAATTAATCGGGGGTTTTCCGTGTTCTTGTAAGGTCGTCCTAATCGGAACATCGATCACGGGTTTTGTTGGATTTTTTATCAATGTTTCGTCTGTTTCTTGATCGGGTGTGATCGATAGTTTTTATCGGACTTGGTCGGAAGTTTGATCGGGATTCCGATCAATGTTTTGGATGTTCGTTGATCAACGGTTTAGTCGTTAGATTTACCGCGGATTTATTCGGGAGTTTTTGTGGGTGTTTCGTTAGATCATAGTGGGTTAACGGGAGGCCGCCGCCGCCGTTTTTAAATGGGAGACCGCCGCCGCCGTTACCATATTCGCGGGGTCGTCGCCGGAGTCGCACGGGAGCGAAAACGGAGAAGAAATCGCGAAACGGGAGCGAAAACGGAGAAGAAAACGAAAAAGGGGGCTTACTGTTCATCGTTGTACGGACACATCAGCCGCGGTCCACAGACCCAGGAGTGCACCCGGTGCACGCCCCGCAGTCCCGGAGGCGCAGACCCGGCGCACGCAACCGTGCGCCGGGCTGCACACTGTGCGCGGTGCACGCTCCAGGCGTGCACCCAGCGCACGCATCGGCGGCCGAAACCGTGAGCCCGGTGTGCGCCCGTATCGTGCACCGGCCAGGCCCAAGACGCGCGGTGCACGCTTCCTGCGTGCACCCGGCGCATGCTGCGTAGCCGCCATTGCTGTAGACCTGGTCCGCGCGCTGCTCTGTGCACCACCCGACAGCCCAAAGTTCGATAGCTCCGTTTTGGTCCGTTTTTCCACCGTTTTGAGCGCCGTTTTCGCCGATGGGATCATAATCTTCGCGGTTTTCTTGGCGTGGCCACTTGGGATCTTTTTGGTCACTGTTTTATTATGTCGGGTGCCGATTTCGCCGACGCTCCGTGCCTCGACGAAATCGTCGGGGGCGCGCCGTCGGGTCCTTTTTCTCATCATTTTCGCTGTCGGGGTCTTCCCGGTTTAATCATTAACGTCCCGAGTGGGCTACCGGTTGAGAATTGGGTTTTGTTGGAATTCTGTTAGCGGTTTTGGGTTCCGACGGAGTTCGCGACGAAATAGTCGCGGTCCGGTTGTTGTTAGTCTTTGATGTTACCGGTTTGATCTGAGTTTTCAGTTTTACTCGATGGTTTTGACTTGTTGGGGTTTTTTTTTACCGACGTCGCGGTCCCCTAGGCACGATGATTTCGGTTTTGTGGGTTTAATGTATCTGTGGTTGGGACCACTAATTTTACCTAATTAAGGTAAGGTGTTAATTCATGCTCTTGGGTATTTTAGTAGGCCGCGGGGAGTCCTGATTTGCTTAGGAGGGTTGCGGGCGCGGTCGGTTATCTTCAACCAGGTGGGTACCCTTGCTATAAGTGCAACAAGTGCAGTAAGTGCACTATATCATCGTAAAAGGCTCGTAAATTTGTCTAATAAAGTAGATGGACTGTTAAACCTTTCGCATAAATATTTTTGTTTATTCTAACATAATAATCGTGGCGACTGCGGTCGCGGGGCTCAACACATGCCGACACCGGCAAATTTTGGGGTGGGATGCAGCACGTACACAGGCGGATTGGCCTCCGCATTGGTGTACTTTTCCGGAGAAGTGGTCAACTTGACCCGTGTGCCTCACAAAGGGGTGGGAGCCGTGGGGACCTCTTCACGACAGCTAAGGTGGCCACACTAGCTCCGTGAAGGGGTTAAAAGCATCAAGGGGTTGTGCACGAGGGGAGACTTCTGTCTCTCCGACAGGTACTCTGGGGTTGGTGCCCAGCTTGACTCGGTATTCTGGGGTTGGTGCCCAGCTTATTTTGTGACAGGGTTTTAGCGAAAGGTTCCGGTGTACTCGGTTTGTTCTAATGTTTATGTTAAATGATATAGCATCTACTTTATTTGTCACTGACTTTACCCACTCCGTGACAGGTTTGACTAGGTGTAGTAGTCGGGACGACGGTGAGGCAGCGATTAAAGAATATTAGCCGGTTGAGGTTTATTCCATTATTCCTGCTTGAGTTATCTCATCTCCTTTTATCTAAGTTTAAGTTCTCAATTGTTCGATTGTGGAATGCGGTGGATGTTGGATCGAGTGACTGTATTGGTGATGTGGTATTGATAGCAGTTCTTAATGATTTATATGCGGCATGTTTTATACCGAACAAAAAGGGGTTTCGAAAATGTTTGCCAAAACCAAGTGTCGTGTGGGCACTGCTTTGAAAACCTGTGGATTTATCCTTTCCAAAACAATGTAGCCGCCTTACTGTGAATGTGTAGACGTTTTTAAAGGAATGAGTGTCGAGTGGACACTGTTTGCAAACTTGTAGGTTCCTCTTAATGTGATTAAATGTCTTTACACTCTCGTACTGCTTGACTGTGACTGTGTGGTTAAAGATTGTATGTTGAATGTTGTAAGTATGACGCCGTGCATATACAAAGGAGACTCTGTCCGCTTGAAGAGTGAATTTGTATATGTGGCGGTCTGACACGCACCGGGGGCGAGGCTGATACATATTCGTTAAGAAAAAAAAATATACATACGCTTTTCCGCTTGTCTTTACCTAAAAACCCCCGGGGCGTGACACCCTACCCCGCCACGCCGTACGTCGCTGGCCTAAGGGTTGTGGACGGACTCCCCGAACTACCACGGTGGAAGACGCGATGTCTCAGAACAAGTGACAGCAGGTAACTTCTGTTTTCTCTCTGTTTAGGAGCACCGGTTACACCTAAGCTTACTACCCTCATCCGACTCTCTCTCTCTCTCTCTCTCTCTCTCTCTCTCTCTCTCTCGTCTTTTTCCTTCCCTACTCCCAGACGTGCCTAGTGCGGATTGGGGGATAAATCCTTAGGTATTAGTCGAACCCTCCCCGGCCTACGCGGGCGGGCGGGTTTCGGGGTATAGGAGACCTTATCGTTCTTAGTGAGAGCTGTTAGGGGTTATGTAAGGATTAAATGGGTCCCACCCCTTACCTTGCAATTAAGGACCTAGGAGATCGATAGGTCGCGTGGGGCCGCAGTCCAAGTTAGATCCGACATCTCAGTCATAAGGGAATTTCCGGATGTATCTCCGGCGGAACTCCCTGGGATGCCACCTGAACGAGAGGTCGATTTCCCTATTGAGCTGCTTCCAGGCACTAAACCCATCACCAAAGCACCGTACAGGATGGCTTTCGCCGAGTTGAAGGAACTCAAGGCACAGCTGGAAGACCTTTTGGATAAAGGCTTCATCAGACCGAGCGTGTCGCCATAGGGCGCGCCCGTTCTGTTCGTAAGAAAGAAGGATGGAAGCCTTCGTTTGTGCATAGACTACCGGGAAATAAACAAAGTCACCATTAAGAATAAATACCCCCTGCCGAGGATCGACGATCTATTCGACCAGTTACAAGGAGCAACGGTGTTCTCAAAGGTCGATCTGCAGTCCGGCTATCATCAGCTCAGAGTTAGGGTCGAGGATATCCCCAAAACGGCCTTCCGGACTCGCTACGGCCATTACGAATTCACGGTAATGCCGTTCGAGCTCACCAATGCCCCAGCGGTATTTATGGACATGATGAATAGGGTGTTCAAACCCTTCTTAGATCTATTCGTGGTGGTCTTCATTGATGACATCCTCATCTACTCCCGTACGAATGAGGAACATGAGGAGCACCTACGTATAGTCCTTCAGACCCTCCGGGATCAAAAACTCTACGCCAAACTCAAAAAGTGTGAGTTTTGGCTCCGCGAGGTGGACTTTTTGGGGCACATCGTTTCGGCGTCTGGGATTGCAGTAGACCCGAGGAAGATAGACTCTGTGACAGACTGGCCCCGACCGACAACAGTAACAGGGGTACGAAGCTTCCTGGGTCTGGTAGGGTATTACAGGCGCTTCGTGGAAGGCTTCTCCAAAATAGCCACCCCCTTGAATCGTCTGACCCGAAAAGGGGAGAAGTTTATCTGGACGGACCAATGCCAGAAGAGTTTTGAAGAACTCAAGGACAGATTGACGCGGGCCCGGTTCTCGCTTTACCGAAACCTGGGGAGGACTATGAGGTTTACTGTGATGCGTCGCGAAACGGTCTCGGAGGTGTGCTTATGCAACGGAGTAAGGTCATAGCCTATGCGTCAAGACAACTTAAGGAGTACGAGAGAAATTATCCCGTGCACGACCTGAAGCTTGCAGCAGTCGTGTTTGTCCTCAAGCTGTGGAGACACTATTTGTACGGGACACACTGCAATGTGTATTCCGATCATCAGAGCCTCAAGTACCTCTTCACCCAAAAGGAGCTACACTTGCGGCAAAGGCGGTGGCTCGAGCTACTGAAAGACTATGACTTGTCGATCCACTACCACCCGGGGAAGGCAAATGTGGTGGCCGATGCCTTGAGCCGCAAGGGACAGACGGTGGAATCAATGACAAACGCCCTTACCCAGCAGGACCGTCTGATTGCAGAGTTTTCGCAATTGAGACTGGAGGTAGTACCAGCGGGTACGGTCGCGCAACTCATGACCCTGGTGGTCAGACCCACCCTGCTGGATAGGATCTTGGAAGGACAATCGACAGATACCCAGTTACAACTTGTGCGAGACAGAGTACCCTCGACCAAGGGGGCGATTTCGCAATAGGCTCTGATGGCACAATACGATTCCGAGGACGAATTTGCGTGCCGGACCTATCGGAACCCAAAGAGGAAATCCTGAGGGAAGCGCATACTGCTCCCTACGCAGTGCACCCTGGGGGAACAAAGATGTACAAAGATATAAAGCAAACCTTGCCTAAGTTGAAGGGAGACGTGACCCGATTCGTGGCACATTACCTGGTGTGCCAACAAGTAAAGGCCGAACATCAATGCCCAGCAGGGAAGTTACAACCGTTGCCGGTGCCGGAATGGAAGTGGGAGATGATTACGATGGATTTTGTGACCGGCTTCCCGAGATCGCCATAAGGACATGATGCAATATGGGTCATAGTGGATCGTTTGACGAAATCGGCCCACTTCCTGCCCATACATAAGACGTGGACTCGGGAACAACTGGTGCAAACATACATTAATGAGACAGTGAGGTTGCATGGAATACCGGCGTCCATTACGTCGGACAGAGACACGCGATTTGTGTCGAACTTTTGGCAGAGCCTGCAATGAGCAATGGGAACCAAACTGCATTTCAGCACGGCTTTTCACCCGCAAACTGATGGACAATCGGAGCGGGTGATCCAGATCCTCGAAGACATGCTCCGGGCATGCGTACTTGACTTGGGTGAAGGGTGGTCTCGATACCTACCCCTTGTGGAATTCGCCTACAATAACAGTTACCAAGCCAGCATTCAAATGGC
Organism: Tillandsia fasciculata; assembly: GCA_029168755.2. Taxonomy (NCBI): domain Eukaryota; kingdom Viridiplantae; phylum Streptophyta; class Magnoliopsida; order Poales; family Bromeliaceae; genus Tillandsia; species Tillandsia fasciculata. Next base: position 13,041,182 of record CM054945.1, on the reverse strand, counting down.
GCCATACGAGGCTCTGTATGGGCGCCGCTGTCAGTCTCCAATATGCTGGGACGACTTGGGAGAGCGCAAGTTTTTGGGGCCGGATTTAGTAAAGGAGACCCAGGCGAAGGTGCGCCTGATCAAACAACGGCTGCTGACCGCCCAGAGCAGACAGAAAAGTTACGCGGACCATAGACGACGGGATTTGGAATTTATGGTGGGCGAGCACGTGTTGCTCCGAGTTTCACCTTCGAAGGGGACCCGACGTTTCGGCCTGAGGGGAAAGTTAAGTCCGAGGTACGTGGGACCATTCGAGATCCTAGAACGCGTGGGCCCGGTGGCGTACCGGTTGGCCTTGCCGCCGAACGTCGATCGAGTCCACAACGTGTTTCACGTTTCAATGCTCCGGAAGTACCTCCCCGACCCCTCTCACGCCCTAGATGTATCCACTATCGAGTTACAAGAGGACTTAAGCGTCGAGGAGACGGCAGTGCGGATCTTGGCACGAGAGGATAAGAAATTGCGCAATCGGACCATCTCCTATGTAAAGGTCCAGTGGAGCAACCACGAAGAACGCGAAGCGACGTGGGAACTAGAATCGAAAATGAAGGAATATTTTTCCGAGTTGTTTAGCGAGAGTTGTAATTAAGTTTCGAGGACGAAACTTCTTATAAAGTGTGAGTGGTGTAATGACATGACTTTTCTAGTAATTTTTACCCTTCTGTTAATAAAGTGTTTCTTTTAGTGAATTTGAATTACCGAGTTTTTTGTGAGTCGGTCGAGTTGTGGCACTGGTATTTTTCTGTAAAAGGGCTCGAAAAATGATGACCGACGGTGCAATCGGATCTGAAATCCGACGTAGGGATCTCCCGGAACAGGGTTTTTAGAGTTGCGGTGACTTAACGTGCATCGGAATCCGTGCAAAATATCCTGCACGCTTTACGAGGAAATGTGGGTTTATCCCGTAGGATTAATGAATTAAAGAATTAATTATTCGGTGACAGATATTAAAAGGTGGGATTTAATTATACGTACGAAAAGGAAAAATCCCACTTTTCGCAAAAAGAGAAATCCTAGCCGGAGAGAACGAGGGAAAAAAGAGACGAAAAAGGCGGAACCCTAACCGGAGAAGGGAAAAAGAAAGAAAGAGGAAGAAGACGGAGGAATCCGATCACCCCGAACCACGTACCAGAATTAGGAGTGCGATCGGTCGACTTCCCCGTCGGAATTTTCGGTAAGTAGAATTCGTTTTGTTGTATTATTGGGGTTTTCGTATTTTTTTCGTTGTCGTCATCGCCGTCTCCGTCCCCGTCGTCATCGCTGGCCCGCCGCCGCCGTCGCGCGATCTAGGGCACGGCGCGGGCGGGCGGACGACGCGCGGGCGCCGCTAGGGCACCGCGCGGGCGGACGGACGACGCGCGGGCGCCTCTAGGGTACCGCGCGGGCGGGTGGACGCCCGCGGGCACGCACCGCGCGGCCTCGTGCCGCGCGGGGCGCCCGCACGGCGGGCGGGCGCCGTCCGGGCGCCGCGCGGGCGGCGCCCTCGGGCGCGCGCCGCGCGGCCTCGTGCCGCGCGGGGCGCCAGCGGGCGGGCAGGCGCTGCGCGGGCGCCGCCCGCGGGCACACACCACGCGGCCTTGCGCCGTGCGGGGCACCCACGGGCCGGGGCGCCGCGCGCCGCCCGCGGACGCACGCCGTGCGGTTTCGTGCCGCGCGGGGCATCCGCGAGCGGCGGCATCCGCACGGGCAAACTCCGCGGGCGACGACTTCTGCGTGGGAGGGCGTGCGGGGAGCCGTCAAGTGTTGCAAGAGCACCGTTTTTGGGTTTTCATCGCGGGGTTAGTTTTGGATTTCCGTTTTCACGGTGTTAGTGCGTTTTATTAATTATCGTTTTTGGGGACTTCTTTATGTCCAAGTGCGCAGCGGGAGTGTGTTAAAGATGCAAGTGCTCCGATCTTTCCGCAATCAGGTGGGTACCCTTGCAATAAGTGCAATATGTCATCGTAAAAAGTATAATAACTTGTCTAATAAAGTAGATGAGATGTTTCAATTGATTTAACCTTTCGCATGAATATATACCGTTCTTCTGTTATTAACTGTGGCGACGAAGTGTCGCGGTTACTGTTACACGCCGGTTTCGGCAATCATGTTTTTAGATGCTTACACGTACACAGGCGGTCTAGCCACCGCATGGGTGTACTTTTCCGGAGAAGTGGTCTGAATGACCCGTGTACCCCACGAAAGTGTAGGTGTCGAGTGGGGACCTCTTCACGCCAGCTATAAGTGCCGCACTAGCACCGTGAAGGGGTTAAAGGCATCACGTAAGTAAAGTAAATGTTCACGAGGTAAGATCGTCGACTCCCCGACAGGTACAATGTGATTAAATCAAGTGATGTGGACTCATGAGGAGGAAAAGCGAAAGGTTCCGGTGTATTTCGTTTGTTTTAAAGTTACTTTGTTTGTCACTGACTTTTCCACACTGTGACAGGTCCGACTAGGTGTAGTACCCGGGACGGTGGTGAGGCAGCGTCTAGAGGACCATAGCCGCATGAGACTTTGCTACGTTATTCTTATTTTGGTTTATCTCATTTCTCTTCCTAGTTTAACTGTTAGTTTAATTTGCTTGATTGTGGATCATATTGGATGTTGGATAGTTAATTAGTTGACACTGTGGATTTTGACATACTGTTATGAATTCTTGCGGCCGTTTTACATTAAACAAAGGTTTCGAAAACGCTTTCTAAAAACCAAGTGTCGTGTGGGCACAATCTTGGAAAACCTCTGGATTTATCCTTTCAAAAAAATGTAGCCGCTTTATTGTGAATGTGTAGACGTTTTGGAAAAGCTGGGTGTCGGATGGACACCGTTTGCAAACCGTAGCTTATCTCTTGATGTGATTAAATAGAATTACTCTTCCTTGCTATGTTCACTGTGACTGTGTGGTTAAAGAATGTTGTTGTAAATGTGACGCCGTGCATATACAAAGGAGACTCTGTCCGTTTGAAGAGTGAATTTGTATATGTGGCGGGTCTGACACGCACCGGTAGGCGAGGTCGTTATTTACAAAGAAAAAAATATATATGCTTTTCCGCTTATCCTTAGTACTCCGGGGCGTGACAATTTTGCGGAATCGGTGCACTACAGATTCGAAGTTAGGCTTCGTGGATTCGAAGTCGTGACGCCTTTTCAAATTCGAGATGCATTATGGAGCGAGCGGAGAATATCTACTTGGAGCATACGGTAAAGGTTGAGTCGTGTGTGTGCGTTATATCACCTTGTACGTGTTTAATCTTAGTGGATTTCACCGTGTCATCGGTCCCGTGGTTTTTTTACTCCTGTGATGGAGTTTTCCACGTAAAATCTTACGTACTTTATTTATTTTTTCGCATTGGGTTATTTTTACGCAAAGATTTTTGAGTTTTATTATTTACACCTATTCACCCCCCTTTAGGTGATTTTTTTTCTATTTACATCCTTGGATCCCATAACTCACAGCTTGCTGTTCTGGGTTAACCCCTTAATTGTTGTATCGAAGCGTGATCTTCGGTGCTTCCCTTTGCTGGATGTCATTTGCCGTTTCGAGGTTTGTTATGATATTCGCGCCTGAATCTCGTCTTCATTCTTTCCAAAATCTTTTCTTCTGCAGTCTCGAGCAGCTGATGATTGACCTTGACTTCGCCTCTCCCGTCGCTTGACTGGGGTAGTCTGATATCTGTCTCTGGCCGACAGATGGTCCTGAATAAGGCAATAATCTTCTTGCTGGCCGCTTCTCTTGTCGGCTAATTCTCCTATCGGCTGGCGCCTTCAGATCCCTCGCTATCCAGAAAAACTACAATGCAAAAATGGGTCTAAAGATGCTACGCGAACTCCCATAAAAACTCAAAACAGAGAGGAGCGATGGGTATCAAAATCGAAGGCCTACCTGTCGTGAAGATCCAGAACCAAAAATCAGCAAAAATCTCAAAGGGTTTAACTCTGGGCAATCCGCGGACGAAACATCGATGAAGAAAACTGCAATCGAAGGAACGTCGAAGCTCGCAGAGTCGGGGAAGAAGCTGATGAATATTTCCAAAAATCCTCCAAAATTCTAGAAGTGTAGAAGACTTGATGAAGTTTCTCTCCGTCGAAAAAAGCCCCAAAAAAAATTCTCCAAAAGTCCCAAATGGCAGCCAAAGAGCCAATTTATAGAAGAAAAATTCCAAAACTCCATTTCAGTTCAAGGGCCCACATTCGGGTGCTCGGATCTGAATAGTACCGCGCCCGGGACGCGTGGCGCGCATCCGCGCGGCCTTCGCACAGTGCCCAAAAGCGTCGGATCGCGCCACGTGTCCACGTCTCGCTCCATGTGCCCTGCGTCCGCGCGGTAGTTGGCGCCCGCCAACTGCAGCGCACCACGTGGATGGCGCGGTCCACGGCGGGGAGCACGCGGAGTGCGGCACGCCGGGTCTACCAGGTCTACATGCCAGCCAATGGCGCGCTGCCATGTGGCCTACCCGCGCCAATCGCAGCGCAACGAAATAAACTTTGAGAGTCTAGCAGAGTCGTTCGTCGATTCGAGAGTCCCAATATGGAAATAAACTTATAAGTTTGAAAAATTATGTACTTTTATAAACATATCGGCCACTCTCTCTCTCTCTCTCTCTCTCTCTCTCTTTATTTTATATATATATATATATATATATATATATATATATATATATATATATATATATATATATATATATATATATATATATATATATATATATAGTATATCATCAAATTTTTTTAAAAAAAATATTAATTAAATAATTAATATAAAAATATTAATTTTTTTAATTTAAAGATGTTTAATTTTTAATTATTTTATTTATATTATTTTATTCAAATAACTAAAAATTTTACTAAATATAACTCTAACTCAATTAGATCAATGACTTCAGCTAAAAGATCTATTCAATTTAGTATAATATTTTATTTAGTTAAATAAAATAGCTCACCAAAAATAATTAGAAATTTGAAAAATATGAAATAAAAAATTTGGAGTTAAGATATATATTTCAAATAACTTTAAGTATGAGACTCTTAATATATTTTCACCTATTTAAAATATATACAAATAAAAAATAAAGAAAATTATGTTGGCACAAAAAATTATTAAATAAATATTAAAAAGTTGAGGGGGCCACTATTATCTAAAAGAGAGAAAGAGATAAATTAGCTAGTATCAAGGACTATTAAGTGATATTAAAATATTAAGGGGGGCATGGTCACCTTGGGCTTTAATATGGCTTCGTCACTCTCTCTCTCTCTCTCTTTTATATATATATATATATATATATATATATATATATATATATATATATATGAGAGAGAGAGAGAGTCCAGCTAGAATACTATCGATAGCACCAAACAATTGGTCCTATCAAGTTTTCAGCCGTTTGATGAAAAGATATGCGATTGGGATTATAGTGGTCCCCTAAATAGGGGACCACTATAATCTCAACCGCATATCTTTTCATCCAACGGCTACAAATTTGATAGCACCAATGACTTGGTGTTATCGATAATATTCTAGCCTAATTATCTATATATATATATATATATATATATATATATATATATATATATATATATATATATATATTATTTAGTTAAAGATAGAGTGTTTGAGCAAAACCCAGTTCAGAAGTCATGATAGCCTGCAATATACATGCCTTTGCGATAATTTGGGCTTCGACTACAAAAGTATAAAATCATGTAGCCATGGTTTAATTAGTGATTGCGGCGGTATGCCAAATTAAGTTAGAAAAAAAAAAACCTTTATATATCAAAATTAAATGAGTTATAGCTTATACATATATTACATTAATCCTAATAAATTTGAGTACTATTGGAGTACGTACACCACCCTAAATATGATGTAAATACTACAACAACTATCATTCAATGGCCCCCATTTGTCTGTTTTTCAAGTACTAAAGAGAAAATAATTAATAATGCATATATAATAAATAATAAATGCTATTCTTACTCTCTCTTCTCTAAAATGTAAATCCTCCATCAATAATATTGTAAGATTTATATCACTATGTGTAATGTAATGTAAATACAACGTTTTTCAAATTTATATATATTAAGCTGGAATTGCTTGCGTGGCCTTTACCAATGAGAAGAACTGGCTATGATCTCATGATGGTAATTAAGCATGCTGGACCACTGAAATAATTAATGAGATTGTAGTCCTACATATCCTAACGGTGGGGACTCTTCTTCTTGATCTGGTTGACCAACTTTTTGATACATAAAGATAATTTTTTATATACTATATATGAAGTACAACGGACATATCATATAGAACTTTAATTTTTACCTTTGGAAATAGAAAGTACCTGTCACAAAATGTATTTAATTAGTTTGATCTTATACGAACACGCAAGTTTAGTGTCTTGCGTTCAGGGGTATTTGGTTTTCGAAAAAATAACAAAAAAAACAGTTTTCTAACTAGAAAATTATATAATTTTTGGTCAGTTTGGTTTTTTTTTTTTTTTTTTTTGAAAGAAAAATTTGGGAAAAAATATTTTCTATATTATGCAGAAAAGTAATGTTTTCATTTTTCTTTTTTTTAAAAAAAAAAAACTGTCAAAAAGAATATTTTCAGTAAATTGTTTTTTCAAAACATAATTTTCTCCCCCTTTTCTATATACTGAGCAAAAAGCCCTTTAGCGGAAATGTTATCACCTACCCCTCATGCATCAATCCGCTGCAAATCTATTTGATTTTTTTTTTTTATCACATAATTTTGATATAAGACTCATTTGGTACTAAGCGCTATCTAATGCTATTAGGTAAAAAGTAGTTGAGGCAAATACATATATAAATAAATATAAATATATATGTTTTTTCATTTTTCGATGAGAGCATAAAAATTATATTATAATAACTAAATTTTTTTGATTTATACAATATAATATTTTTCTTTCTTTACAGAAATTTTTTGACCATGACATAGTATATATAGAAAAAACTAATTAAGGGGGAATTAAAGTTGGGATTGAACACGGAATATAAATAATTAACCATTTCTTTTTTAACCGTTACATAAAAATTTGTAAAAATTTATGACTATCAAATATATACGGACCAAAAGTGAAACCAAAGAAAAAGTTTGATGCAATGCAATTTGGCATTCTATGTCGGTTTTTCTTATCCCCTACTAGCGAGGGAGCGGTTACACGTACGGCTAAATGGCAACGTAAGTGACAAGTATCGTAATAATAGTGGTTACTTTCGGCGCGTAATGGTGGGAGTGGGCCGTTGTTGGGCCCACAGAGCGTGGCGGGTGGAGGGGAAGGGCGGCCCATACCGCCCGCCCCTTCTTCTACCCGCTCACATTAAATGCCTGCCGGCCAATCCAGCGGGGCTGTATTTAATGCGTCGCGTCCGTCTGCTCGTTCCTGCTTCCCCTTCGCCTCGCATTTAATACTCTGCCTCGGCCGACGGTCACGGGACGGGAGAGTAAAGTCCGTGCCTCTCTCTTTGCAAAACAAATTGGAAAAACTTTAATTTGCCCCTTTTTTTTTTTTTTTTGCCCTTTTTTAAATTTTTTACATTAACTATTTATAGCAGGTGTCTGGATGTACATAAAATCGAAAAAAAAAAAATTAGAAAATAATATTTGGTGAAAAAAATATTTTAATTTTATAATGTTTGTTTTGTAGATTTTTTTTTTTTTCATCAAAAATATTTAGTTGGTTAAAAAAAATATTCATATGTATTTAGTTTGGTAGAAAAAAAAAAGAATTTTTTTATTCACCTTAAGTTTAGTTCTGTAGTGACCCGACCCTTTGGGGCATTTTCGAACTCACATGTAATCGCTTAGGCCTTAAGCGGAATAAAATTATTTAATTTTTGAAAGTCGGCCGGGCGAGGTGTGTGTATTTTTCTGCGATAGGGCGCGAAAAACGATGACCGACGGTGCGATCGGATTCGAAATCCGATATCGGGATCTCCCGGAACGGGGTCCTTAGCGATGCGGTTATTAGTCGCGCATCGGAAACCGTGCAAAATAACTTGCACCCGAAATAGATAAGGTGGGTCATCTCGTAAGGATAATTAATTAATTAATTAATTATCCGGTGACGAAATTTAAATCCTCCTACGTACGAACTAATTGTAGGATTTAAATCGGTGGGACTTTTATCTCATGGATAAGGGAAGGGATAAAATCAGGATATTTTTAGTTAGGGATTTGAATTAAGGGATTTTATCTCACGGATTGAATAAGAGATAAAATCCGGATATTTAAGTTGGGAGTTGGTTTTTTCCCCTTGATTATTTAATAAAGGTGGTTAAATAATCGGTGACCGGGAATCGGATATTTGAGATTTAAATATCCGGGTAATTGGAATCCAACTGGGAATTTGATTTCCCAAGATTAATTAATAAAGGTGATTAATTAATCGGTGGTCAGGATTTAAAGTTAGAAATATCTCGTCAGTTGGATATTCTCTTGAGAAACAGAATCGGGGGATTATAGGTTCCTACATACGTAAATAAAGAAATTAACGATCAATTTGGGGAATTGACGGTGAGGATAATAATTAAACGATTAATTAAATAGGGTTATCGGTGGGGATTAATTAATTGGTAAATTAATTAATCGGATCGGTAGGGATTAATTAATTGGTAAATTAATTAATCGGATCGGTAGGGATTAATTAATTGGTAAATTAATTAATCGGGTCAAAATACCCGAAAGGGATTTTGACGGTGCGTATGCGGAAAGGGAATGCAAGGATAAATAAATAGGGTATTTATTTCCCCGCTTACCGAGCAAACCCTATTTTTATTTCTCCGCCTCCCCAAACCCTCCTCTTTCGTACGTACCGAGACCCCAAAGAAAGAAAAGAACCTTAACCGGAGAAAGGAGAAGGAAAAGGGAAGGAGCCGATCGCCCCAAACGTCGACTCGAAGGCAAGAACGAGACCGGGCGACCCTCCCAACAATCCTCGGTGAGCAAATAATTTTTAGAAAATTATTTGGGGCTTTTCCAACTATCTTTGTTGTTAGTTTTGCGGAGTAGATAAATAAAATAAAATAAAATAAAATTAATCGTGCACGGGGAAGGCGCACGGATCGCGCGACGCACGGGCGAACCCGCGCGCGGCGCCGCACGGGCGACCCGTGCGGGCGTCGCGCGGGGGGCGGCCCCGCCGCGCGGGGCGCCGCGTGGGCGACCCGCGCGGGCGCCGCGCGGGCTGTGCCCGCGCGGGCGCCCGCGGGGCGCCGCGCGGGCCCGCGCCCGCGCGGGCACCGCGCGGTGCGCCGCGCGGGGCCCCGCCCGCGCGGGCACCCGCGCGGGCCCGCATCCGCGCGGGCGCCGCGCGGGGCTCCACCCGCGCGGCGCCGCGCGGGCTTGCACCCGCGCGGGCGCCGCGCGGGCGCCGCGCGGGCCCGCACCCGCGCGGGCGCCGCGCGGGGCTCCGCCCGCGCGGGGGGCCGCGCGGGCGCCGCTCGGGCACCGCCCGCGGAGCCCGCCGCGCGGGTCCGAGCCGCGCGGGGCTCCGACGGGCGGCGACGGCGGTGCGGGCGAAAGTCCGGTTTTGCGACCGGACGGTGCCGGGTTCTTTTTCGTTAAAATGTAAGGTGTGGGGTTTTCCGTTTTCAAGGTGTTAGTATGTGTTTTGACCATAGTTTATCCGTGCGGACTTTTCTTAGGTCCGGGTACACAGCGGGAGAGCGCGAAGGATATTGGTGTTCCGATTTCTCTCCAATAAGGTGGGTACGGTTGCGATGAGTGCAACCGGTGCTGTAAGTGCATCTATCATCATTAAAAGTACTCCTTAAATTACCTAACAAAGTAGATGGATAGTTTAACCTTTCGATTGTTGTTAATTATCTAATAAATGTGCGGCTGCGGTCGCGGTGCCCAGTACACGCCAATCTTGGCAATCCGGTTTCGGATGCTGCACGTACACAGGCGGATTGGCCTCCGCATGGGTGTACTTTTCCGGAAAAGTGGTCTTTAATGACCCGTGTGCCCCGCAAAGGTAACGGTGCAAGCGGGGACCTCTTCGCGCCAGCTGAATCGTCACATCAGCACCGCGAGTGAGAGGTAAAAGCATCAAGTAGGTGTTTGTGCACGAGGGGGGACTTTAGTCTCCCCGACAGTCTGGGAAAGGTGCCCAGGGTAAACTAATTTGCAATTGTTTAACGAAAGGTTATGGTGTAGTCGGTGCATTTTGTATGATTCATTCCCCTTGATACTGTTACACATCTACTTTGTTTGTCACTGACTTTACCCACTCCGTGACAGGTATTTCTAGGTGCGTTAGCCGGGGTGGCGGTGGGACTGCGACGTGAGGATCGTAGTCGGAATCTTGGTTATCGTACTTATGACTCATTTCCTATTTATGATACTTTCAGTTTTGCTTGTGGATTACTTTATTTGTGGACATGTTTTAGTTAGCATTGTGGATGAGGTGACCCCTTATGTTTCATGTTACTAGTAGTGTTTTTCCTTATGCTTCATTCGCGGCATGTTTTTATGATAAGATAAAGGTTTGCGAAAATGTTTTCTAAAAAGGAAGTGCCGTGTGGGCACGGGTTTTACAACTCTGGGTTTTATCTTTTCCAAACACGGACGCCGCTTAAATAACATGCTTTGGATTAAATGGTTAAACTCTGATTATGTTGAATGTCTACTGTATGGTTGTTGGTTGATGTGTGTTGTTTATGAATGATTTATATGTTGTAAAGAGACGCCGTGCATATACGAAGGAGACTCTGTCCGTGGACGGAGTGAATTCGTGTATGTGGCGGTCTGGCACGCACCGGGGTGAAGTGTATGCTACCTTATTAAAAGAAAAAAAAAAAATAGACACGTTTTCCGCTTCAAAAGACTCAAAAACCCCCGGGGGCGTGACAGATTAAATGGTATCAGAGAAATTACAACCACAACCATAGTAGACGTGTTTTACATCCACAGTGCTAGGTGCCACAAGCAAATCGGAAATGAGATAACCAAGGTGTAGGTGTAGTACGTGAGAGTACGGGGAAACGGGAACGTAATATAGGTGAATTCGTGAAACGGTGGGCTAGGGTTGTGACCTTAGGGTTGACACGGTTTCTTTGGTGACAGCAAGCAATGGCACGGACCAGGTCGTCTACCGAGAATGCAGACGCGGACGGAGCGGCCATGGCCGCCGCAGAAAACCAGACTCTCCGGCAACAGCTGCGGGACATGGCCGGGCAATTAGCGACGCTGACGGAGCAGGTTCGTCAGCTGACGCAACGACAGGCTACTGCAGCCACTGAACGTCAACCAATCCCTCCGCCCGAAACCACAGCGCCCACTGCGGAGCCCCACGGGGCGGGCGACACGACGACGGAGCAACCCCCAGCCCCAAGGGAAGTACTCACCCCAACAACGTCGGGGCCCGCGCTGGGAGTGGCAACGGGGGAGGCAGGGATGACCCCTACCCTTGGGGGATCCGCCACCGCAGGAGAAGCCGCGGAGCGGCAAGCGACGCGGGAGAAGATCAGGACGAATCTGGCCGCGTTCAAAAAGCATGACCCACCCACCTTCGAGGGAGAGACGACCGACCCGTGGGTCGTTGAGAAGTGGGTGGATACCATGGAAAAGCTGTTTGAAGATTTAATGATGGAAGAACAAGAGCGGGTTCCACTGGCTGTCCACTTTTTGGAAGGAAACGCTCGCATCTGGTGGAAGACGGTGCGACCGGACCCCGCCACCAACGAGCCGCTGCCGACGTGGTCGGCCTTCAGAGAGGAACTCTTTGGCGCGTTCTTCTCCGATAGCGTTAAGCGGCAACTGGAGGACGATTTGAAGAACATTAGGCAAGGAAGCCGCTCGGTCGTAGAGTATCAAAGGGAGTTTGTGAGGTTGGTCAATTGTGTCCCGTTTGCCATACGGGACGAACCTCACAAGGCCCGTCTCTTCGTCGACGGACTGCGAAGTGACATCTTCGAGATGGTGCAGGCAGCGGACCTACGCACGTTCCGAGAAGTGGTGGACAGAGCCACCATTGTGGAGCGGGGGTTCGCTATTACTCGAGCTCGACGAGAAGGAACGGAGAACAACCGGGAAAAGAAGCGAACTCAGACTTACCCGGGAGGGGGCCCTCCTGGCGGGAGTCGACCCCCGAAATATCCTAAGACGCAACAAGGAAACAGGAGTGCGCCGGCCGGGAAGCCTCGACCAACCACCAAGCCGTGCGTTATTTGCGGAGGGCCGCATCCGGTAACGGAATGTCCCAAGAAACAGGATCACTGCTACCGCTGCGGCAAACAGGGACATCTTCGATATAACTGTCCCCTGAACCCTGGAGTGGCCTCTTCCGCAGCATCCACTCCAACGGCACAGGCACCAGGGCGGGGTAGAGCCCCTACGGGAGCCCCTCTGCACCCACCGGCGCCAAAAACAGGAGGGGAGTCGCGGCCGCAACCAGGAGGAAGGCTCTACTCCATGGACCAGCACGGAACTGTACCGCCAGAGGAAGTGGTAGCAGGTATTACCTCCGTCTCTAGTTTTCGAGCTCGAACTCTGTTTGACACCGGGGCGACTCGCTCCTTTATTTCCCGTTCCTTTGCGCAAACTCATCAGTTAGAAAGTAGTCCTCTGGATGTCTTAATGACCGTCCAGACCCCTGGAGGATCCATCACGGCAACCGGCTTAGTAACCTCATGTCCAATAAGGTTGGGAAGGTTGTCGTGCCCCTGGGATCTGGTAGTCATACCGTTAAAAGAATACGACGTGGTCTTGGGCATGGACTGGCTCGCCGAGTATCAGGCGGTCATCGACTGCGAGAAGCGACAGGTGCAACTACAGAAGCCGGGGTTCCCAGAAAATGTGTACTTGGCATGCAAGAGCACGTCCTTTCTAGCCGTCATCTCCGCGACACGGGCTAGGAAAATGATGGAGGGCGGGTGCGTGGCTTACCTAGCCTCGGTGGAACTAACCACCCGACCCGTCCCCTCACCCACAGAAATTCCCGTAGTAAGGGAATTCCCGGACGTGTTTCCGGCGGAGCTTCCGGGAATGCCGCCGGAACGAGAGGTTGACTTCCCAATTGAACTGCTCCCCGGCACCAAGCCCATCACCAAGGCACCGTACAGGATGGCCTTCGCGGAGCTGAAGGAACTCAAGGCACAGTTGGAGGACCTTCTGGACAAGGGATTCATCAGACCAAGCGCGTCACCTTGGGGCGCGCCCGTCCTGTTTGTGAGGAAGAAGGACGGAAGTCTCCGGTTGTGCATCGATTACCGGGAGATAAATAAGGTGACGATCAAGAATAAGTACCCCCTTCCAAGGATCGATGACCTCTTTGACCAGTTACGGGGGGCGACGGTGTTCTCAAAAATCGACCTGCAGTCGGGCTATCATCAGGTCCGGGTCAAGGGGGAGGACATCCCCAAAACGGCTTTCCGTACTCGCTATGGCCATTACGAGTTTACGGTAATGCCGTTCGGGCTCACAAATGCCCCGGCGGTGTTCATGGACATGATGAACAGGGTATTCAAACCCTTCCTGGATTTGTTCGTGGTGGTCTTCATTGACGATATCCTCATCTACTCGCGTACCGATGAGGAACATGAAGAACACCTGCGCACAGTCCTCCAGACCCTTCGGGAACAGAAACTCTACGCCAAACTCAAAAAGTGTGAGTTTTGGCTCCGTGAGGTCGGTTTCTTGGGGCATGTAATCTCGGCGGCTGGAGTCGCGGTGGATCCAAAGAAGATAGATTCGGTGACGGACTGGCCCCGACCGACCACGGTGACGGAAATTCGAAGCTTCCTGGGATTAGCCGGGTATTACCGGCGCTTCGTGGAGGGTTTCTCCAAGATAGCCACCCCCTTAACCCGTTTGACGAAAAAGGGGGAAAAGTTTGTCTGGACGGACAAGTGTCAAAGAAGCTTCGAGGAGCTCAAGGACAGGTTGACGCGAGCTCCGATCCTCGCCCTGCCAGAGCCTGGGGAGGATTACGAAGTGTATTGCGACGCGTCGCGAAATGGATTGGGTGGAGTACTCATGCAACGGGGAAAGGTAATAGCCTATGCATCAAGGCAGCTCAAGGAGTACGAGCGGAACTACCCCGTGCATGATTTGGAACTCGCAGCGGTGGTGTTTGTGCTCAAGCTCTGGAGGCACTACCTGTACGGGGCACACTGTAATGTGTACTCAGATCATAAGAGCCTCAAGTACCTTTTCACCCAAAGGGAGCTAAATCTGCGACAAAGGCGGTGGCTTGAGCTATTAAAGGATTACGATCTGACGATCCACTACCACCCGGGAAAGGCCAACGTGGTGGCCGACGCCCTGAGTCGCAAAGGACAGGCCGCGGAAGCGGATGTAAGCGCCATTACGCAGCAGGATAGTCTAATTGCGGAGTTCTCGCGATTGAGACTAGAGGTGGTACCTGCAGGGACAGTCGCCCAACTTCTGACGCTGGTGGTCAGACCTACTCTGCTGGACAGGATTCTCGAAGGCCAATCGACTGATGATCAACTCCAGCTGGTGCGAAGTAGAATAACCGCCGACAAGGAGGGCGACTTCGTGGTGAGCTCCGACGGTGCGATACGATTTCGCGGACGAATCTGCGTGCCGGATCTACCGGAACTCAAGGAGGAAATCCTACGGGAGGCGCATACTGCCCCGTATGCGGCGCATCCCGGAGGAACCAAGATGTACAAGGACGTCAAGCAAACCTTCTGGTGGCCCAAAATGAAGGAAGACGTGACCCGATTCGTGGCTCACTGCTTAGTGTGCCAACGGGTGAAGGCCGAACATCAACGGCCGGCGGGAAAATTGCAACCTTTACCGGTGCCCGAGTGGAAATGGGACATGATTACCATGGATTTTGTGACCGGTTTCCCGAGATCGCCACAGGGACACGATGCGATATGGGTGATCGTGGACCGTTTGACGAAATCGGCCCACTTTTTGCCCATACACACGACGTGGACCCGGGAACGACTGGCGCAAACGTACCTCGATGAGATAGTAAGGTTGCACGGTGTACCGACATCCATCACGTCGGACAGAGACACACGTTTTGTGTCGAACTTTTGGCGAAGTTTGCAACAAGCGATGGGGACCAAGTTGCACTTCAGCACAGCTTTTCATCCGCAAACCGATGGGCAATCGGAGCGGGTGATACAGATCGTGGAAGACATGCTTCGAGCATGCGTTCTGGACTTGGGCGAAGGGTGGGCACGGTGTCTGCCCCTGGTGGAATTTGCCTACAATAACAGTTACCAGGCCAGTATTCAGATGGCGCCGTACGAGGCCCTGTACGGGCGCCGCTGTCGGTCTCCGATATGCTGGGATGACTTAGGTGAGCGAAAGTTTCTGGGCCCAGATCTGGTGGAGGAGACCGAAGCAAAGGTGCGTTTGATTAAACAAAGGCTGCTGACCGCCCAAAGCAGACAGAAAAGCTATGCAGATAACAGACGCCGAGACTTAGAGTTCATGGTGGGCGAGCACGTGCTGCTCCGGGTTTCACCCTCCAAGGGGAACCGACGTTTCGGCATAAAGGGGAAGTTGAGCCCCAGATACGTGGGACCGTTCGAAATCCTGGAGCGCGTAGGACCGGTGGCGTACCGGTTGGCCCTGCCCCCGAACCTCGAACGAGTCCACAACGTGTTCCACGTTTCGATGCTCCGGAAGTACCTGGCAGACCCCTCTCATGCCTTGGATGCCTCCACCATTGAGCTGCGAGAGGACTTGAGCGTCGAGGAGACGCCGGTGCGGATTTTGGCAAGAGAGGACAAGAAGCTACGCAACCGAACGATCCCCTATGTGAAAGTCCAGTGGAGCAACCACGAAGAGCGCGAGGCGACGTGGGAACTGGAATCAAAGATGAGGGAATGTTTTCCCGAGTTGTTTAAGTGAGGTTTGAGTTTAAGTTTCGGGACGAAACTTTTTATAAAGTGTGAGTGGTGTAGTGACCCGACCCTTTGGGGTATTTTCGAACTCACATGTAATCGCTTAGGCCTTAAGCGAAATAAAATTATTTAATTTTGAAAGTCGGCCGGGCGAGGTGTGTGTATTTTTCTGCGATAGAGCGCGAAAAACGATGACCGACGGTGCGATCGGATTCGAAATCCGATATCGGGATCTCCCGGAACGGGGTCCTTAGCGATGCGGTTATTAGTCACGCATCGGAAACCGTGCAAAATATCTTGCACCCGAAATAGATAAGGTGGGTTATCTCGTAAGGATAATTAATTAATTAATTAATTATCCGGTGACGAAATTTAAATCCTCCTACGTACGAATTAATTGTAGGATTTAAATCGGTGGGATTTTATCTCATGGATAAGGAAGGGATAAAATCAGGATATTTTAGTTAAGGGATTTAAATTAAGGGATTTTATCTCACGGATTGAATAAGAGATAAAATCCGGATATTTAAGTTGGGAGTTGGTTTTTTCCCTTGATTATTTAATAAAGGTGGTTAAATAATCGGTGACCGGGATTTGGATATTTGAGATTTAAATATCCGGGTAATTTGAATCCAACTGGGAATTTGATTTCCCAAGATTAATTAATAAAGGTGATTAAATAATCGGTGGTCAGGATTTAAAGTGAGAAATATCCCGTCAGTCGGATATTTTCTTGAGAAACAGAAACGGGGGATTATAGGTTCCTACGTACGTAAATAAAGAAATTAACGATCAATTTGGGGAATTGACGGTGAGGATAATAATTAAACGATTAATTAAATAGGGTTATCGGTGGGGATTAATTAATTGGTAAATTAATTAATCGGATCGGTAGGGATTAATTAATTGGTAAATTAATTAATCGGATCGGTAGGGATTAATTAATTGGTAAATTAATTAATCGGGTCAAAATACCCGAAAGGGATTTTGACGGTGCGTATGCGGAAAGGGAATGCAAGGATAAATAAATAGGGTATTTATTTCCCCGCTTACCGAGCAAACCCTATTTTTATTTCTCCGCCTCCCCAAACCCTCCTCTTTCGTACGTACCGAGACCCCAAAGAAAGAAAAGAACCTTAACCGGAGAAAGGAGAAGGAAAAGGGAAGGAGCCGATCGCCCCAAACGTCGACCCGAAGGCAAGAACGAGACCGGGCGACCCTCCCAACAATCCTCGGTGAGCAAATAATTTTTAGAAAATTATTTGGGGCTTTTCCAACTATCTTTGTTGTTAGTTTTGCGGAGTAGATAAATAAAATAAAATAAAATAAAATTAATCGTGCACGGGGAAGGCGCACGGATCGCGCGACGCACGGGCGAACCCGCGCGCGGCGCCGCACGGGCGACCCGTGCGGGCGTCGCGCGGGGGGCGGCCCCGCCGCGCGGGGCGCCGCGTGGGCGACCCGCGCGGGCGCCGCGCGGGCTGTGCCCGCGCGGGCGCCCGCGGGGCGCCGCGCGGGCCCGCGCCCGCGCGGGCACCGCGCGGTGCGCCGCGCGGGGCCCCGCCCGCGCGGGCACCCGCGCGGGCCCGCATCCGCGCGGGCGCCGCGCGGGGCTCCACCCGCGCGGGCGCCGCGCGGGCTTGCACCCGCGCGGGCGCCGCGCGGGCGCCGCGCGGGCCCGCACCCGCGCGGGCGCCGCGCGGGGCTCCGCCCGCGCGGGGGGGCCGCGCGGGCGCCGCTCGGGCACCGCCCGCGGAGCCCGCCGCGCGGGTCCGAGCCGCGCGGGGCTCCGACGGGCGGCGACGGCGGTGCGGGCGAAAGTCCGGTTTTGCGACCGGACGGTGCCGGACTTTTTCGTTAAAATGTAAGGTGTGGGGTTTTCCGTTTTCAAGGTGTTAGTATGTGTTTTGACCATAGTTTATCCGTGCGGACTTTTCTTAGGTCCGGGTACACAGCGGGAGAGCGCGAAGGATATTGGTGTTCCGATTTCTCTCCAATAAGGTGGGTACGGTTGCGATGAGTGCAACCGGTGCTGTAAGTGCATCTATCATCATTAAAAGTACTCCTTAATTTACCTAACAAAGTAGATGGATAGTTTAACCTTTCAATTGTTGTTAATTATCTAATAATTGTGCGGCTGCGGTCGCGGTGCCCAGTACACGCCAATCTTGGCAATCCGGTTTCGGATGCTGCACGTACACAGGCGGATTGGCCTCCGCATGGGTGTACTTTTCCGGAAAAGTGGTCTTTAATGACCCGTGTGCCCCGCAAAGGTAACGGTGCAAGCGGGGACCTCTTCGCGCCAGCTGAATCGTCACATCAGCACCGCGAGTGAGAGGTAAAAGCATCAAGTAGGTGTTTGTGCACGAGGGGGGACTTTAGTCTCCCCGACAGTCTGGGAAAGGTGCCCAGGGTAAACTAATTTGCAATTGTTTAACGAAAGGTTATGGTGTAGTCGGTGCATTTTGTATGATTCATTCCCCTTGATATTGTTACACATCTACTTTGTTTGTCACTGACTTTACCCACTCCGTGACAGGTATTTCTAGGTGCGTTAGCCGGGGTGGCGGCGGGACTGCGACGTGAGGATCGTAGTCGGAATCTTGGTTATCGTACTTATGACTCATTTCCTATTTATGATACTTTCAGTTTTGCTTGTGGATTACTTTATTTCAGGACATGTTTTAGTTAGCATTGTGGATGTGGTGACCCCTTATGTTTCATGTTACTAGTAGTGTTTTTCCTTATGCTTCATTCGCGGCATGTTTTATGAGAAGATAAAGGTTTGCGAAAATGTTTTCTAAAAAGGAAGTGCCGTGTGGGCACGGGTTTTACAACTCTGGGTTTTATCTTTTCCAAACACGGACGCCGCTTAAATAACATACTTTGGATTAAATGGTTAAACTCTGATTATGTTGAATGTCTACTGTATGGTTGTTGGCTGATGTGTGTTGTTTATGAATGATTTATAAGTTGTAAAGAGACGCCGTGCATACACGAAGGAGACTCTGTCCGTGGACGGAGTGAATTCGGGTATGTGGCGGTCTGGCACGCACCGGGGTGAAGTGTAAGCTACCTTATTAAAAGAAAAAAAAAAAATAGACACGTTTTCCGCATCAAAAGACTCAAAAACCCCCGGGGGCGTGACAAGTTCAGTGGAAAATGAAAATGCTCAATTTTTTTAAAATTCGTAAAATTAATTTTTTTAAAAATATTTTTTTTTACAATTAAATTAACATATGAAAAAAAATTTTAGAAAAATAATTTTTGGTACATTTTACAGCAACCAAACACACCATCCTTGGCATATTTTTAAGTTGATAGCTTATATAATTTGAAGTGTTTTATTTTGTTATTTTATATTAATATTTTGATCTCGGTGTTAAATTTTTTTATTAGATAATGCAATAAATTGATATATTTTACAAATCAAATAGTGGTTATATATTTGTCACTCTATAGTTTGTAATATATATTATTTTATTATCATCTGGCTTATAAATGTTATCAATTTAGTACTTAACTTAAGGATATGTTTTAATACCGAGATAAAAATAAAATTATAAAATAATAAAAACAAACATCAAATCACATAATACCAAAGTGAAAATTTGAGCCATGCTATTATACACCTCTTTTGATGGTGTAAATCTTATACAGCTATAAATTTTTTGTCTTGACAATTTTTTTTTATATAAATATAAAAGTTTTTAGAAGTTTGTGGTCTTTAGAATGAAAAGTGCAAATGCTAATAAAAAATATTTTTTTATACAAAAGGTGTACATTTTACACTCATTTATTTTGAAATATAGTAAATTTTACTAATTATTTCAAAATTTCAATAAAACATATTTTATTTTTAGATAAATAAAATATATATCATTAAACTTTTTAAAATATAAGAGTAGAATAGGTCAAAGCAAATCTATATTTTTTCTACTTTTTTTTTTCTTTTTTTCCAAACTAACCTTATTTGCTGAATGGAATAGAAAAAATATTTTATGATGAGTAGGAAAGAGAATTCCCTCCACTCCCTTTCTCGCTCTTCCCCCTCTGCCTTTCACTACCCGCCACCATGTCACCCCTCGCCGGCTCTCAGTCGCTGCCTCTTCTCTCCCCGTCTTCCCATCTCTATCTTCTCCCTCTTGTAGTAATAATTAGGCTATATAAGACACTCTTTGAATTTTAGTGTGTTTTAAAATTTTTCTCTGATTTTTTTTTTTATTTGATTTGTGCTTAGCCCTTCTGCTTACTACAAATTTGATTTAAGTCCTTTCCTTAGCAATTTTAAAATTTATTATCTTATTTGTATTTTTTTTTTTTTTATAAGCCGATATATAAGTATAATATTTTAAAGAAATGAAGGGTTATTGACTTTGTAAGATACAATTTATTAATTAAATTTTAAAATGTTTTAATATTGTTTAACTTTTTAACTTGCAGTCTATTATTTTATTAATTTTTTATTTATTTATTATAATTAAAACATATTGATCAATGCTAAAGATGCACCATGTATTTAATTGGCTTTGTATATAATTATTTTTTTTTTCTAACATAATTTTTGAAGTTGCCAAGAGAAGGGCTTAGATTAAATATTTAATAAGTAGAGAGGATGTCAATCAAATAAAAAAAAAAATATATGATGAATGGAATGTAAAATATAAATTTCGTTTGGAGAGTATAAAAAATATTTTTCAAAAAATATACCTAAAGGTTAAAATCTCCTTTATCCAATGGCCTCTAGGGTTTATTGCACCTAATTCGATTTTTAGTAACAAAAGAACAAAATGAAGTGACGACTTTTATAGGCTGGGTGTTAAATTCAAAATTAAAAATAATAAGAAATTTTTTTTTTTCAACTTTATTTCGAAATATAAAAAATTCGTCACAGATATAGAGTTTTATCTAAATTTGTACAACGTACTGATCAATAATAATAATCACAATAAATATTCACAATTCACAATTCACAATTCACAATTTATTTAAAATAACTAATAATTATAGAGGTACAACCTGCCAGGAAAAACAAGTTTTGCTTACCGAAAGAAAGAAATACAGTGGTGATACTAATAAGAGATAGATATAGTGCAGACAAATAATGTAAAAAATAATAATGTAAAACATAATAGTCAAGATAAAAAAGAATGCTATTATTATAATGTCAAGAAATTAATTGTCCCCACATGCTATGCATAAGCCAAATCTTGTACTGTGGCAACCCACCACCGCCATCGGCTCGTCGACTGCCGACAAACACTGGCCAATGCCACACTGACCTGATCCATGATTTAACCCAACGAAACTATCCGGATAGTGCACCTTTTATCGGTGGCCAAACCGACTATACTCATAAAAATTCTCAGTTGTTGTGATCGATAAATAGATTCTCGGCCGAACCTGAAGAGAATGCAATGTGCCATATGCAAATCACGGGACTAAAGATCAATAATAATAACCACCATATGTATCAAAATTATCCTATCTATATGCTAAATGATAATAGAGTTAGAGAAAATAGAACTAGAATAAGAAAATAAGAGATGATACGGCTCACAACTACCAACATGTAGTACAATAAGATATAATATCAGAATAAAATTAATACTAAACTAAATATTCAACTTAAAATATAAAATACAATTGGATAAAGTTGAAATGAAATGTTAGAATGAACATTTGCCATGTATTGAGACTAAAATTTTTGCCACTTGAGGAGAGTGACACGTGGCGTATACCATTGGTTGAGGGTGTCAGCCGACAGAGGTTTGAGTCAGCAAAGAGGGACTCACGTCTTAATAGAGACCGGTCTCAGTCGCGGAAAAAGAACAACGTGCGATGCATGTCCTAGGCCAAAGACATAGGTTGTCGGCTAATAGTATCGGCCGACAAGAAAGGCAGCCGACGCAAGGTTCATCACAACGGCTAGGGTCAGCTGCGGTTGAAGGAAGGCATTCGACCGCTCCGAACAGTCGACGACGCAGGCGGAGTCGAAATCAACCTTCGATTGATCAAGCCGAAGAAGAGAGGACCCACATCTTATTTCAGACCGATTGTGGGTGCGTGGCAGTACAACACGAGGCGCGCGCCATCGGATAAAGTCACTAGCCATCAAGGGGACAAGTTAGCCGAAAAGGGGTCTACGCCCCAATTCAGACCAATTTCGGTCACATAACAGCATAAGATGTGGCGAATGCCATCGGCTGAAGGCGCCACCCGATAGGAGAATCAGCCAACAAGAGAAGCGGTCAAAGAAAAATACCACACCACCTCAATCAAGCGATGGGAGAGGCGGAGTCAAGATCAATCCTCACTGCTCGAAACTGCAGAAAGAAAGATCTTGGAAAGAATGAAGGTGAGATTCAGGCGCGAATCTCGTAACAGACTCCGAAGTGGCAAGCGGCATCCAGCAAAGGGAAGTGCCGAAGATCACGCTTAGATACAACAATTAAGGGGTTAACCCAAAAAGGCAAGCGTCGTCCAGCACTGGAAAGCGCCGAGAAATACGCCCCGGCACAACAATCAGGGGATGAAACTAGACGAGAAGCTGCTACCATCTCATTGAGGCTAATCGGTTCAAAAAGAAGTAGTTGCTGGATTGTGACACCCTCGAAATTTGGATTAGTCTTATATATAAATGATATAATAGGACTAAATCTCTTAACCCGGCTATAGCATTTTGGATGGTAGAAAGATCCAAGAGGTTATGAGAGTTAAGCGTGCTAGAGCTAGAGTAGTTCTAGGATGGGTGATCCCCTGGGAAGTGGGGCGTCACAGTTGGTATCAGAGCCATTCACCAGCCGGAAATGTGAGGTAAGTCTCGGCTGAGCCAGGGTTATATAGCGGGTAGAGCGAGGCTCCCCGGCTAATGACCATTGTGGGTGGAGTGCAGCTCCCCACAAGATCGGCTAAGGCTAGCGAAACGAGTCTCACATCGCCTGGTGCTTGTGAGTGTGCTTGAGTCTGACGTGGACGTCATGGCTTAAAGGGGGGAAGAATGTGACACCCTCGGAATTTGGATTAGTCTTATATATAAATAATATAATAGGACTAAATCTCTTAACCCTGCTATAGCATTTTGGATGGTAGCAAGATCCAAGAGGTTATGAGAGTTAAGCGTGCTAGAGCTAGAGTAGTTCTAGGATGGGTGATCCCCTGGGAAGTGGGGCGTCACATGGATATACTATAACCTTCCCTAATTAGTGCCGATAATTCAATCGACGCCTAATAACACGGTTCGGGAAGAGTATAAATACCCGAACCATCGAAGGAAACAGGGTCTGGCAACCTCGTAAGCACGGTACCACCCTAGTTTCTTCATTTATTTAGAAGTAGGTTAACTTAACTCATTTTTCTTCTTTTTTACTGCTTAATTGTAATCCTTCTATCCCTTTTTCCCCACTTGTATTCCCTTCTTCTTATCAATATAAAGTATAAATCGGTCATTCGATTATATCTTTATTTCTTGCATTTAGAGTGTAAACCGGCTCAGCCGTGTCTTTATTTGCTTTCCTCATCTTTAGAGTGTAAATCGACCAATCAGCCGTGTCTTTATCGGTGTTTTTTGTGCTTTCAACGTTGCAATCGACTCATCAGTCGTACATTTATCTACACTCGATTCGGCTATCCTAAGTCGAAACCGGCAATCCCTCTGTACATCCGTAAACTCGCTTCAGCTATCCTTAGTCGAGCGATCGTGAGACGTTACCAGAGGAGAACCCGGCCAAGCGGATTCCTCCTCGGCCTGGTCACTTGATTGTTGGCACGCGGTACACTTCGACACCTCTGGAGGGTCACCAGAAGGGGCCGATCGCGCGCAAGCCATATTTTGGCCCTAATAACTTTCTTGGCACGTTCGGTGGGACACTAAGATAATTACTACCTAATCCTATCATTGTCATGTCAGGATTCCCAGAGCCATATGGGGAATCAGCACAATTAATAGGCCGCCACATGGCACCCAGCCGGTCTCCGGTCTCCCCCACGCACATGAATCCACTGAAAACTTCTGGGAGCCCTTTTTGGGCATCCGGACTCAGAAAAATACAAGCAAATAGCCGTTTTCAATCGTTTTTCCGCGCTGAATCCAAATCCAACCTCTGTTTGGCCCAAAACCCTTTCTAAAATTCGGCAAAAGCAGCCGAAAGCCAATCCAACTCTGGATATCTCACTGGGTCCATCTGTGGCACCCCTTTTGATGCACTATGGGCCAGACATACCAATGATAGGTGTTTCACAAAGTGGATTCACGGGAAAAAGCTACATGGAGTTTTGGGGCCCTACATCCTCCCCCACTAAAAAGAAGTTTCGTCCACGAAACTAAGAAATAAGATAAACGTACCTCAGCTAGTAGCCTCGAACAAGAAAGGATAGGCATCCCGCATCACCTCCTCCAGCTCCCAAGTGGCCTCCCACTCCTCGTGGTTGCTCCATAAAATCTTCACATAAGGTATCGCTCGATTGCGTAGTTTTCTCACCTCGCGAGCCAAAGCCCTCCCCAATCTCCAGTGGCGTTCCTCGTACCCAAGGTCCTCCCCAATCTCCAGTGGGGTGAAGTCAATCACGTGCGCAGTATCAAATGCATACTTCCTCATAGTAGAGACGTGAAACACATCATGAACTCTAGCCAGGCGTGGAAGAAGAGCAACTCGATAAGCAACAGGGCCAACTCTCTCCAATACCTCAAAGGGTCCAATAAACCGGGGACTAATGTCATGCCCCGGAGGTTCAAAAATAGCGAAAAACGTAACTGTATTATTTATTTTTTTCTTTAAAAGAACCTTGCCTCCGGTGCGCGCCAGACCCGCCACACATACAAATTCACTCCCCAAACGGGCGAAGTCTCCTTTGTATATGCACGGCGTTCCGAACACGACTATTACTTTAACCATGCAATCATTGAGCAATAAGACGGAGAGATCACACTTAACCATGCAGTCACATTTATCATATTGAAACGACAATATAAACCCGTAGGTTTGAAAGTCGGTGTCCACTCGACACCCGGTTTTACAAAATATTTTCGCAATCTCTTTTACGCAGCAACTTTTCTTGAAAGGATAAATCCACGGGTTTAGAAATCAGTGCCCATACGACACTTGATTTGAAAACGCTTTTGAAACCATATTTGTATTTGAAAACAAGCCGCAATCACACATCTCAACAATCACAGTCATAAGTAATCATTCCTACGCTAAGATCTCAGTCCAACATCCACAATAAACCACACATGAGTAATCGCAAATATGCTAACCAAACACTAAAAGAGGTAACCATAAAACTGTAAAGTTTAATAGCCTCAATGGCTAGGGTCCTTTAACCGATGCCTCACCGTCGTCCTGGTTCCCACCCCTGCTCGGACCTGTCACAGTTTGGGTAGTCAGTGACTGGTAAAGTAGATGATAACAAGTAAATGCTATAAACTGAAAAGACAAACCGATACTCCAGAGCATTCACTTCCCCCTCATGAATCGCTAAATCCCTGTCACAAACACGCTGGGCCCCTAGCCCAGATAGAAAACATACTGGGCCCCTACCCCAGATAGAAAACATGCTTGGCCCCTAGCCCAGAATTAAAACAAGTTGGGCCCCAACCCCAGATACTGTCACGCCCCGCGGGGTCGAAACTGCGACCTGGGCTAGCCAACAGATCCGCCACCTATGTCAAACCCCGCATAAGCGTCCTACCTGCAAGAAAAGTACTACGACTAACAGATATCAGAGCTATAAATGAAAATCTGTTGTATAACTAAAATCAACCACTGTACAACTAGAAATAATACAACAATGTCCATCTTCCAAAAATGATAATCATATAATATCCTCATATACAAGCTCAAAACTCAACAGGGAGATATCTCCAATAAATATATCAGTGTACAGGCTCTCAATACATATCATGTCCTCACTACATGAGTCTCTCAAAAGAGGAAAACAAAATTAGCCAATCTACTGAAGGTCTCCTCTGAAGGGGTACCGCTACTCTCCAATGACGGGTAGGGATCTAGCACGCGACTCCCTCGCCTCGATCAACAACCGCAGAGTCAGCAACACCCGCTAAGACTTTGCAAAACAAAGGAGAGAAAAGAAAAAGGAGGGGGAAAAATCTCCAATGGGTGTGAGAACTACACCAAAAAGGGTGTTCTCAGTGGGTACCACCGTCAGTCCCGACGGTCTGCCCACTAAGTCCTCAAGAGACATAAAATAACCAAAGCCGTGAGAACTGAACAAGAACGCTGATGACACTCAGCAGCTACTATGCCTCTATCTAAATGCTCAAGAGGGGAGAATCATATTAAGGAATTTGTGTTGGCGTATTTCGTGAAAATAGTTAAGTCTTGAAGATTAAAGATGAAGAAGTTTGGATCATATACCTCAATCTCAAGAAAGAAGAATTCAAAAGGATCAGGTACGTTTAACTAAATATTTCTGGTGATCCGAATACTTCTTATAGTGTAGAAACACTTGGATGAATTTTTAATTGCATAAAAATCAAAAACTGGACATGTTATATGTTCAGGATCCGGATCAGGCACTACAGTCCGGACCCCGAACATAGGGTAGTTCATGCGCAAATCCAGTCCGGACCGTGGTTACTTCAGTCCGGACCCTGAACGTGGATTCTGCTGGAATTGCATGAATAGTCCGGACCGTGGTTACTTCAGTCCGGACCCCGAATGCATGTTTTTCTGGAAATAGTCTGTTTAGCCACGACAGTCCGGACCGCCGATTTCCAGTCCGGACCGTCGTCCTGAAAAATTCCAGATAAGGTTAGTTTTTTATTCTTATCTTCTTCCAATGGTTTCTAACCTATAAATAAACCCTACGATTCATTTTTTAGGGTAAGCCGAGTAATCCAAAATAGATCCGTGGAAGCCAAAAAAGAGAAAAATCCACATATAGAGAAGAAAGAAAATAAATAGATTTAATTCTATGTTTCTTCATCTATATTGATTAATTTGATTCTAGGTTTTCAAACTCAGATTTTGAGTAGAATCAAATTAATGAATACTTAGATGGTATTTCCGATCTATTTCTAATCTAAGTATTCGGCGGATCATCACCACCCAAAAACAACGATTTTCCCAAAATCGGCGCGTGGATTCGCGTGGCCTTGTGGATTCAAGGTGCGACCGCTCTCGTGGATTCGGAGCGAGGTACGTTCGTGGATTCGAGACGTGCTACTGGGTGAAGACCGTGGATTCGGTATGTCATGGATTCGACGTTGGACGCTAATCGTGGATTCGAGTAGCGTTGCAGAGCGAGCGGAGAAGATCTACTAGGAGCGTATGGAAAAAGGTCGAGTCGTCTGTGAGTACGGTATATCACCTTTGTACGTGTTTTAATTCTAGTGGATTTCGCCGTGTTATCGGTCCCGTGGTTTTTTACTCCGGTTTGGAGTTTTTCCACGTAAAAATCTTGCGTGTTATTTTTTATTTCCGCATTGGGTTTTATTGCGCAACGATTTTTGAGTGTTTACTGTTTACACCTATTCACCCCCCTCTAGGTATTTTTTTTCCTATTTAGATCCATATAATATAACCCAACAAGTGGTATCGGAGCGGGAATAGGGTTGTAAACAATGGTTGAAGGTGGAAACATCAACAGACCCCCATTCTTCGATGGAACAAATTATGCCTACTGGAAAGTACGGATGAAAGCCTTTTTAATTTCCATCGACGAATGGGTGTGGCAATCAATTGAATTAGGATGGTCTAATCCAACTGAAATTATTGCTGATGTTCGCACCATCAAACCTAGGTCGAAATGGACCAAGGAAGAGATTGACTCATCTTCTTACAATGGCAAAGGAATTAACGCTCTATTTAATGCTTTGTCACAAACTGAGTTCTCTCGCGTCTCGGCATGTGAGACTGCGAAAGAAATCTGGGATGTTCTACAAGTTACACATGAGGGAACAAACCTTGTGAAGATTCAAAAACTGCAAATGCTTACGAGCAAGTCTGACTCCATACACTATTTTTATTTTTTTGGATTAAATTTTATGTTAATTTAATTTGATTATATTTTAAATTATGGGTTTAGGGACATTTGAAGAGTAGATAATTAAACTAAATAATTTCAGCAAATCAATTCACTATTTAATTAAACCAAAGTTCTAAAAATTTACAACAAACTTTTTAATTACATATAATTAAATATTATAACAAAGAACAATACTAATTAAAAATTGAGCAATGTTACATATACACCCCAAAGGAGTGTACATCCTACATCTTTACACATCTAAGGGTGGGTGTGAATTTTAAGGGTCACTTCAAGTGACCCCTCATCATACCCCCACCCGTAGATAAATAGGAATGTAGGATATACATCCTATTGGGGTGTACATGTAGTATTTTCCATTATTTATTGATGTCTGACCAAGTTCTTTTGAAGTTATAGCCTATCCTTTGTAGGCTTGCACATGAAGGCCTAGTTGGACTTCAAGAAGCCACTTACTAATATCCAAAGGTCTACTTGTGCTCCCAGAATACCCGACGGCATTCGTTTAGGGGACATGTTCACCTCAAGATTTTGTTGCCCTAAGTGAAAGAATTTTAAGTGACAAGATGATGTATGGCGAAATATCTGGACACAATAATTTAAAATAATCTCCAATCATAACATAGTATACTCCAATTCATGCCTCTCCTCTGTACCTTGTACTAATTTTACGTTTCACAAGCAATAGGAACGATGTAATGTTCTAATGGCACTATTAGGTACACTATATGCAATCTAAGCTTTTACATATATGCAAAACCTTAGAAACTGAGGTAAATCATGGTTTAATAGATTACAGAAAATACTAGAACTCTAGAAGCAATAGTAAAAATATTGATTGCTGATAGAAAGTCAACCAGCTCACAAAGAATAACTTGTTAATTTTAGAGAATTTGAAGCTCAAATAGAGATGAACCCAAATCTTTTACAAACGACCCCACTAAATTATAAATGTAGAAATTACCCTATATTTGTACACGTAAACATCACACGGGATAAGAGAGAAATATTTGAAGTGAACATGGTGATTTATTTACCGTGTTTAGAATAGTATATGAAATGAATCAGTCTTCACTTAAAATATTTCGCATAGCGCCAAAATTTTTGAGGGGACTAAATGTGAAAAAGGCCCTGGATGCATACTTCACAAAGCTACTGTAAGGTTGAATGAAAAATGAATAAAACTTCACAAAGCAGCTGTAAGGTTGAATGAGAAATGAATAAAATGGACCAACAATATGATTTGGTGTTCTAGCGAACTAAGAAGAACACTTGCAACCGAGCAGAATATTGCAACAACATCCTTCTGATAAGTCAACC
Source organism: Tillandsia fasciculata (assembly GCA_029168755.2). NCBI lineage: Eukaryota > Viridiplantae > Streptophyta > Magnoliopsida > Poales > Bromeliaceae > Tillandsia > Tillandsia fasciculata. Next base: position 13,011,986 of record CM054945.1, on the reverse strand, counting down.
TTTATCTTATGAATTTGGCTTACATCTAACCATCAACGTCAAAAACTCAATTTTTCTGTTTTGAGGTAGGAGATCTCCCAAGGATATCCTCAGATTCTGATCAAGGATGAGGCCAATATCAACTTGTTATCATTTGTGAATTTTAAAACAAACAAATTAGTTCCCAAATAAAAAAAAGCTACAGCTAGGTGCCTAACTGTGGTCTCATTACATTCAGTATATTTTTGACTCCTCAAAGTTTATTATAAGACTTGATGATTTATGCAGATTTCAAACTAGTCGAACTTACCAGTAGTTTTTGTTCTAAGATATATGATTCACAAGACTCTGTGCTAGTCAACTTACAAATAGTTGAAGCAGAAGTCAAACAAAAAAAAAAATTAAAAAGCAGATTCAAGTCGAGAAACTACAAATTAGTTGATATGAAATAGCTCATCTCAAGCAACTTCTTATCACTTACTAACCAAGTTGGCCATTAGATAAAAGAAATTTTCAACTGCAGGACCATTTGATCAGCGTTCTGATAGTATAACCAATCAAGTCACAACAACAAATTTTTTTGTTTCTTCACTGCCTCAATTGAAGTTTCTTTTACATTTCTAAATGTGAATTTGGGAACCGGTAAATAAGGCCACTACCACTACTAATCTAGTCAGGTATATTCAAAGTTTAAATAATCAAAAGTTTATCTGCTTTACGGTGGTCTGATATTGTTGCTTATAAGTTATTGAGCAATGCTACCTATACACTAAAAAAATTGATGTAAATCTTACACCTTGCTCACCCAAGGGCCTATATCTTGACACTTGTCTTATCAATACTTTTTATAATATTAAAAATCAAAAAGGTGTGTAAGATTTACACCTTACTTTTAAGTGTACAAGTAGCATTTCTCTAAATTTTATTCATTAAAAGTCTATCCAAGCAACCTGGTTAGGTTTCATGGGAAACATCACACCTATAAGTTCACCTTCCAATGGGTTTACAAGAATTTCCATCAAGGCATGAGCATTTGGCAAGTACATAGATGTTGTGACCTAGTTAGAAAATTTGAATGCAATTTAAGTCTTGATGAAATCCAATTAAAACTACTTGGGGCAAGTAGTTAGTTTGTATATAAATTAATTCAGATGGTTTTGAAACAAGACAACTCATACTTCTCTATTTTGAGATTTATTCACATGCATATTTGAGTTTGTTGTTTTCAGGACTAATAATTTGATTCAAAATTGGATTAAGTGGTGTAATCTGTAATCCCGATGGATAAATTTAGATTCAGATTTGAAGAGATTAAAATTGGGTGCATCGTAAATTGCAGCCTTGATAAGTTTAGGACAATATAAGACTATTGATTAGAAAGCATTACAAATAGGATAAGAGCGTCAACAAAGGTAGAGAGGGAGAAAAAGAAGTCATGAATTTGCCTAAGGTAATGAAAGTTAAATTCTTTTGGTCCGGACTTTCTTACTTCCTTTTCTTCTCTCTTTTCTCTTTCTCGGTCATAATTTATGCCATGGTTGAAGCCACATCGTGGGAAGGAAACCATGACGCCACAGCTTTCTCCACAAAACTTTGTAGGCTTATATCCGGAACATTTCAAGGGGTAGCCACTGATCCCAAGTACTCCCGATGTAAATTTCAAGAGTAGGTGCAGGTTATGTTCACGTGTCTGTAAACATTGCTAATTTATTGGTTTAGTTAGATTTCTTTTGAAACCTTGGAATTTGAACAGAGATATTAAGGGTTACAAGACACTTTATTTACATATGATAAGAAATTAAATAAGGAGTTCTACTTAGATTGGATAATAAGGATGGCTCTCAATCAACTTTACATCTTACTGTACAATTCCATTGGGTAATGCTGAATGATTTACACTATTTATAGATTTAATTTGTTCTTAAATTGTTTTGATGGTTGGATTAACAAGGATCTTAGGTGGCTATCATTCAACACCTCCTTATGGTTATCCGATGCAAAGCCCCCAGTAGATACAAAAAGTTGCTTGTTGATGGAATTGATTAATTAGCCAATTGGATAAAGCTTCGAGTTTTCAAACATAAACTGTAACCTATCCAAACTCTTGGCATTATAGTACTACCAATAATTATGCTGCTTGCTTCATCAGTCAGCGAGCAAAACAAATCTACCAATCACCTATCATTGGCCTCAAGTTCCTACAACTTTTTTATTGATAAATAGACTTTCCTAATTGTTTTATTTATTCTTATTTAGATTTAAAAGAATTGAAAAATTATATAGTGGCTTTAAATATCTAATATATATTTTTGTGTCTCCTTAAGATGAAATTCTCTCTTAGACTGGCCTGTACAGCAGATTCTCAAGGAGCACTTACTAGGTATCATTGAAATCAGATGAAGCCCCTACTTTCTCAACAGCATTAAAAATTGATACAGAACACTGCATACATTCTGCATCTTCTACACCAATTATCTTTTGAAATCCTTACTTTATTCGTATAGGAGATATCTTCTTCTCAAAATTTGTTTATCTATGCAAAAGAATCTAAGATGATAAGCCGAATATTTACACAAAATTATTCACAATAATCTCCAATTATAACATAGTTGGCTCCAATTCATGCTCTGCATCCTCTATATCTCAGGCTAGTTTAACATTTAGCTAGCAATAGGAATGACGTAAGAAGTAATAATACACTATACGCACACCTAGTTTTTATGTATATACAAGTTCCTAGAAACTGCAGTAAATCATGGCTTAATAGATTACAGAAAATACTAAGAAGCAACAATACATGTATTCATTGCTGATAGAAAGTGGATGAGCTCACAAAGAATAACAAGTCGATTAGAAAAACTGATGCTCAAGTATGGATAAACCCAAGTATGGATACATATTTGACAAAGCAACTGTAAGTTTGAGCAATAACTAAATAAAAAGGATCAACAATATTGCAAATTACTCATTTGACAAGATAACTTCAGTAGCAATAAAAGAGATAAATATGATTTGATGTTCCAGCGAACTTACAAAAACACTTGGCAGCCAAGCATCAGTACTTGGCAAGATAGTGCGACGGCCTCCTCCTGATAAGCATCCCCCAAGCAAAATCTTTGCCAACTAGAGTTTAGTCTTTAAAAGTAGATCAATTCGACCATTTCATGATGAATTATTAAACAAGACACTAAGAGAGCATCCTATTGAGGTATGAATCTGATCCATTACAGAAAAGAGTAGTATCCCTCAATTTCCATCTCAAATTATTTACTCCTACTTCAAAAGCTCCTTGCTTATTTCTCTTCAAATATTAATCTAAATCGTAATTGGAAATCCCTTTGAGCCAAATTGCTGTCTTGCCTTTCTCGTTGAAGACAGATGGTGAGCCATTTAACCAAACAGCTGGTGAGCACTCCTTTAATAAACTGAGATTCAACCCCTGAATCCAAATCACTTCCCTTATCTTCACCATCCCCAAAATCCTTAGTTGGAGCAATTAGACCGTTTCATGATGAATTGTCAAACAAGAAAGCATCTTGCTGAGGCATGGATCTTGTCCATTGCAGAAGAGAGTGACTACCCTCTTCCATTTTGAACCATTTATTCCGACTTTAAGGAGTTCTTTGCTCGTATCTCTTCCGAATGATCAAAAGGAAATCCCTTGAGGCATGAATCTTGTCCATTGCGGAAGAGAGTGGCTACCCTCTTTCATTTCAAACCATTTACTCAGACTTTAAGAAGTCCTTTGCTTGTATCTCTTCAGAATGATCAAAAAGAAATCCTTCTGGATCCAAATTGGAATCACAAATCCCTTCGAACCAAATTGCCATCTTGCCTTCCTCTTTCGAGAAGGCAGATCAGTCAGCCCTTTAACCAAACAGTTTGCAGGCATTTCTCAGTCGATATACTGAGCCTCAACCCCCGAGTCTGAGCCACTGCCCTCATCTTCATCATCCCTGAAATCCCCACTCACAGCACCGCCAATGCCGCCACTGCCCCTGCTAATGCCACTGCCGCCCACCTCTCCCCATCCCCTCCCCATACTGGTCAGCATCCGCTCCAAGTTGGCCTTTTTAGGGCTCCTCAGCAGCAGCTCGTCGAACTTCCTCCTCGCCATATACAGCTCGTTCGGCTCGACCAGCTCCCCCTTCCAGTATGCCTCCCTGAGGAACACCGTGTGCAGCTTACCCTGATTTCCCCGCGTCGATACGTAGAATATCCCCTGGTACTGCAGCAGGAACTCCTTGAGCTTCTTCGGGAGCCCCATCGCCTGCCGGAACTGCGCGATCCGCTCCAGCGTCGTCCGCTTCTCGACGGTGAGCGAGAGCAACTCGTGGATCGTCGCGACCGCACGCTTCTCCATCCGCCGCCGGGCCTCGAGCGACCGGAGGTCGTACCCGGACACGTCCTCGTAGGGGGACCAGTAGGGCAGCCGCTGCCACTTCCACACGGCGATGCGGTAGAACTTGCCGATCTTGAATCCAGGGGGGAAGCGGATAGGGAACGCGAAGCGGGCGTCCTCCTCGGCGCCGGCGCCGGCGCCGCGGGCGGCGCGGTACTCGCGTTCGCGGGCGCGCTCGACGGCGGGGACGGCGAGGTCGGGGGGATCGGAGTCGTGGGGGACGAACTCGACGTACTTGGAGCGGGGGCAGTCGGCGTCGGTGGAGACGGCGAGGCGGAAGAGGGAGGGGTGGGAGAGGATCACGGATTGCTCGAAGTCGTCGGGGAGGCCGAGGTCGCGGCGGAGGAGGCGGACGTGGTCGAGGCGGAGGCGGCGGAGGGGGGAGGAGAGGAGGAGGAGCCGGCGGAGGCGGAGGAGGGCAGAGGGCAGGAGGGAGGAGAGGGCGATGGACTCGAGGGAGAGCTGGGAGGTGGAGCCGGGGGAGGGGCGGGCGAAGAGGAGGCGGCGAACGGGGTGGAGGAAGAGGTGGAAGGCGTGGGGGTGGCTGAGGAGGAAGCGCGGGGCGGAGAGGGAGGGGAGGGAGAGGTTGCGGCGGGCGAGGAGGTCGAGGCGGGAGACGGGGAGGGAGGCGGAGGGGCCGCCGTGGGAGAGCAGCAGGAGCGGAGGGCGAGGGCGAGGCGGGACTTCTTCTGGACGTCCATGATGCCGTCGAAGGAGTGGTCGCGGACGCGCTGGAGCTTCCGGGGTAGGGAGGTGGATTGGGAGTAGGAAGCGGAGGAGGAGCAAGGCGTCAGGAGGAGGGACTGGAGGATGAGGAAAGGGTGGGAGAGGGGGGTTTTGCTCCAGCAGGCAGCCGGGAAAGGGGGCATTTTTGGTTGTTTTTTTTTTTTTTGTCTCTTGGTTCTGGCCCCTCGAGGTGTTTGAGGTTATTCCTCGAAGAATATTTTCGGCGCCGGTGAGGGGGAAGAGGAAGACCACGGATGGTAAATTGTCGGGTCGGATTCGTATCATTTTGATTCAATAATGTTTTTCAGTCCGGTTCAATATGAAAGTTTGGCTAACAGTGAGAAAAATAAATCCTGCATAATTAATTTTAATTTAAAAAATTAATTTTACTTTAAAGCTTTGGGCATTCGAAATCTTACATATAAAGCTACCGTTTGGTAACGTGGATAAGGGGGGATAACCCTCTTATCCCCGAATTTATACCCAAACGTAAATTTGTTGGAAGGGAATTGCTAAACCCTCCCTTAGCGGGTTATCCTGGGATAACCCGCTAAGGGGGTTTAGCAATTTCTACCCCTGCGCGGAATAGCGGAATAGCGAAATAAAACAAATATTTAATATTTAAATATTAAATATTAAATATTTAATTTTTAATATTTAATATTAATATTAAATATTAAATATATTTAATATTAATATTAAATGTTAATATTTATCTAAATATTAATATTTAATATTTAAATTTAATATTTAATTGTAAATATTATTTAAATTTTTTAATATTTATCTAAATTAAATATAAGGTTGATTAATACCATAAATTTATTTAATTTTAAATTATATCATAAAGGACAAAATAGTAAATAAAAATATTTAACCCTTTAATTCTTCTTATTCCTCTATTCCCAACCAAATACAATTTTCTCTTATTCTTCTTATTCCTATATAATTTACCAAACACATTTTTTTTAAACCCGGTATAACTTTTAAACCGAACCAAACGCAAATTTACACTAATTCCTGCTAAAACCATAACTTATACCTATCCCCGGTATAACTAAAATATCAACTTCCCCTTGAAGTCGACCTTCAGTAAAACAAATAAGCCCTAAACTTCATTTCAACCTGAAAATCTTTTTGAACCTAAAAATTACTTATACGGGCAAACAAATAGGGCCCCAGTGAATTACAACCTTTTCTTATTTAAAAATAACATTTTTAGTAAAAGTAGATGGAAGTGCGAGATGGCTAGTGTTGCAGAACCTCTATGAGCTGCACAACACGAATAAGAAGCAAAAACATTCAGGCACCTGCATGCACAATATCATCGCTTTAGTAACGACATTCGTTCATCCGGCAAAAGTCTGAATTAGCCTAGAAAGATAGCTCAGCATTACAGACTCCTGATTTCCTAAGCAGTTTCGCAAAATACCTACATAAACAGTACAACTCATTGACAAGATAACGGAGCTATAACGTATGCCAAGGCAGAGGTAACAAAGATTTTTGAGGCCACTAAAGATTGAAAATTTCACCAACATAAACATTACTGAAGCCTCTCTGTTTCCCTACTCACGAGGGAGCAAAGGAACCAACGCAACCGTAGATGACTACCGCCTTACTGGGGGCACAGCACCACGACCGGGACCGCCACGACCAGCCGCTTGAGCCTGCATGGAGACATGACGGGAAGTTAGAAACAGTTCTTGAGTACATTCGTCCTCAAATCTTCAGCGAGCTGCTTACAAAGAGAGTAACACAATTAGTAGCCAAATCAGCGACTGGCAGTGCTTGGAGCCTTTTTTTTCACCCAGTTGATATCATTTCCATATGAAAAAGCTCCATCATTTTGGAGGAATCTGAAGAGCCTCCATTTATGTAATGATTATGTCAACTTTCTGAAGCCCGCAAATTGACTTTCATTACTTCTCTTTAACACAAAATTGAATTGCATTTAGCATGGCACATACTTAATTCTTCTTACTATATACTGCTAGGAATCTGATGCAAAAGAGTTGCAAATCTTGCTGATTAAGCCACCATGAGGGGATGAATCAATGCAAACTTAACTCGAGCGATAGCATTATTCAAATAAAATAAGCTGTCAGCAGTATCAGGGATGGCCTTCACATAATATATCAATAGTAATGCACCAAATGCAGTTGCTGGTAAAAAGTGCTTCTGTTCCATCATGCAAATTCAGCTAATCAGGAAAATAAGACATCATAGGGGACCAAATCATTATTTTCACATCCAATAGGAAGGATCAGACAACTCACCTAAGCATATTATCTATACTGCGCCGGTAATTTCGTACAGTTCATTATTCAATTGAAAGCTCTAAAACTAGGGAGCAAAGGAAAAGAGGCTGTTCAAACGCCGGCAACTGCATGAAGAAGCCCAACCTCATTCATGGGGATCGTAGAGGAAGACCCTTATCGAGATAAACTTATGAAATTGTGACTCAAATTGCTCTTACCTCTTAGTTCTGTGCCTTTTGACAATGTATATTCAAAGAAATGAAATTTTTGCATACATAATGGAAAATATTTTATGACCGACACGGAAAAAATTGAAGTTTAAAAAGCAGTAAGTAGAGACAGGACAAGAATATGGAAGAAAATATTTCGAATGAAAGCCCAATAAAAAGAGACAATGACAAAAACCTAGAAGATTGACATATAAGAAAGAAAAGACCTAGAAGATTGACATATAAGATTGACATATCATAATAACTTCGCAACTGTATTTACATGGACAGTACATGGACAATTTATGTAAGCCGTTGAATCTCCAAAAATACAATCAAAACAAAGGCTATCTAGCAAAAGATAATGGCTTGCATTTTCCTATCTAACTGAATATGTTGAAAAATTATGCACGGATCATACTAACAAAAAAGGAAAAACCAGTTGAGATAATAGACTTACCCTAGCACGCATAGCAACAGCACGTCCACGGCCAACTCCAATAGCTGAGCCTTTGCCCTTCATAAGAGGAAAAAAAAAATTCTCCCTTAGAAACTTAAAATAAAATGCATTACTTACAAATGAGAATAGAAAAGATATACCTTAATTCTTGCATCCAAGCGCTTGAACATGGGAGCATTTTTCAACATATCAGGAATTATCATAAACCTGCAAAAGAGAAATCATTTAAACAATCATCTTAAAAACAAACATTTGATAATTCAGGGTATAGTGAACATACCTGACTTTGCTGCCTCGGATAAACACATGTTCAAGTTGTGAAACTTTTCCATCCTATCATGGAGAAAGAAGTTTAATTAAGATAATAAACTGATAATAAGGCACACAAGCATTTGTATCTATTCATGTCGAAGCATTAGTGTAGTTGTGGCTTATTGAGCTGCTATTTGAGTTGTGCATATTTAAATCCCCTAAACAACTTCCCTCCATAGCAAAAGCAAAAGCTCCAAATAGGAGCTTCTGCTTTTCACATTAGGAGCTTCTTTCATGTTCAGGATCAGATTTTAGCTACCCACCATAGTAGAAGCTCTAGATGCCTCTCTTTGCCAAAACACTCTACTCAAGGTAATGGCATCTAAACCTAAGGAAATGCAGGCCAAGCCTATTTTTGGGCCAGAATAATTTTGCCTGATCCAAGCCCGGCCCAGCCTGAAAGATTTATATACATTTTAAGCCCAGTAGGGTCAGGTATAAAATCTCCAGGAGAGCCAGCTCACATACTAAATCTCAGGCCAGGTTGAGTCAACCAAAGAAACAAAATATCCAGGCCTAACCCAGCCCCGAATCAGGCCATGACAAAGCCAACTGGCCAAGGACCGGGTCAATCAGGCCTTGTTGGGTGGATCGGGCTTGGTTTGTTCAGGTCTATTAACAACTAAAAGTAGGAATTGCAAAAGCAAGGACAAACAGGAGCTTATTCAATAAGTGCAAGATGTAGCCTCAACTCAGTTGTGAAGCCAAAGGCACGGTAACCCGAAAATAATGAGAAAGACAAATATTAGTTAAATGTATCTTTACAGAGAGACAGAGATCAGTACACACAGCAAGCATAGGGTGTTGAATAGTTCTTCGAGTTTCAGAACTTAATATAAGAAACGAGACTACATAAAACAGTTAGCTGCACTTCACAATTTAGGACCTTTCAAATTGAGCATCCAGATCTGGACTAGGTCCTCATGCTACCCTACCTAAACTTGAAGCTGACCCCAAACTCAATAAATATAGCGTATAGAAAAGGACTATAACTATGAGCAGACATAGCTGACACACAATATAGTTCATGAACTATACATGTCCTACATTTATACACAATAATACATACATAGACACATGCATACATGCATACAGAAATGTCTATAGTTGCATAATTAGTTGCTTTTTAATCTCAATAAATAAATTAGGTTCTACCGCAATCTTATATATTAGACAGCTAAACACAATACTCTGAAGTTCAATTTCAGCCCTTGCATCATCTCTATTTACCTCATGTATTTTGCATGTACCAAGTATTTCACTGATTTCATTAAGGTGTTTATAATAACTTTACTATTCCAAAGTTTATTATTGAGAATATAGTTAACTACAATTACAGGTTTAATAGTCTCACAAAGATCAAATCCATGAAACACAATCTCAATAAAGAGTAGGGCAAGGTGGATCTTCACTTAAAGCCTCACCTGAAGAGCCAATGCGCTCTATAAGTTTCCAATCAACCCTAGCTTGACAAAAACATATCAATGAGATCACATTATTTGGGGCTAGCCTGAAGGAAATTAGATCACGGTAGGCCAAAATCATCTCACCTTAACCCAATGCCACCATAACAATAACTTATCAAAACTTGTTGATTCATTTTCGACGATGAACAATTTAAACATTGGTTATGGTTATACTCCTAGACAAGAGAACTCACTAGGATAAGGATAGATCATAAAATCTCATAAGCAGATTTACATCAAAGACGTACAACTAGAAAACGCAAAGAAAAAGAAAAAGAGATCTAGCCGACTCTGAAAGGTTTTCGGTTCTAGAATCGCCCTTCAACACACTTAGTCTGACAAACTGAAAAAAAAAAAAAAAAAAAAAAAAAAAAAAAAAAAAAAAAAAAAAAAGAGAGAGAGAAATTCTAGGGTTTGCCGGAATCCAAATAAGTTAGAGAAAGAAGAGAAAGGTCGGAAGAGAAGGGAATGAGGGAGAGACCTTGGCGGTGTAGGCGATTCCCTCGAGCTGGCAGTTCCAGTTGTCCTCGCACTCGATCATGTTGCCGCGGTAGACCTCGCCGCTCTTCATCTCCACCGTCACCACGTGCCCCGCCGCCTCGTGCAGCAGCTTCACCGGGATCCCCAGGCTCCGGCTCATCTTCCCACTCCCTCTCTCGCTCTCTCTCCCTGCCCCCCCCCCTTCTGGATTTTCTTCTTCTTTTTGGTCCGAATAATGGTTTTCTTGAGAGGCTTTGGAGAAAGGGTTAGCTTTCCCTCTTAAACCCTAGCAGCCGAGGCGGGGAGGGAAGAAATAATTTCCTGGACTAGGTCCATGACGTCAGCCAAAAACCAGCTCACAATTTTGCTGAGAAATGCCTACTTGCACATCTCATCCATAGGGATGCCGATGGATCCGGATTGGCTAAGCTTCTTTCGTGAACCACTATTAATATTTATATATTATTTTTTTATTATGTATCATATGGCATTATTATTATTATTATTATTATTATTTTCTGATTGGGCATGAAATTCACTCCGAAATGGCTCTAAGTCCTCCATATATATATATATATATATATATATATATATATATATATATATATATAATTACACATTAAATCATTTTAAGTTTTCCATGTATTTTTCTCTTTCAACCGAACCATATCACACCTCCTGCATTAAGATAAACTAGTCCAACTGCTTTGCTTGAACCGAACCGAATTATATGTTGAACCGACTCAAAGTTCTCAACATATTTTTCTTTTTCTTTTTTGCTTAAATCGGTTAAATCTAGAGATCTGCTATGTTTAATCGAAACCACCATATGTTTTTCTTTTTTTTTACTTGAACCGAACTGTATCACACCTACTGCATTAGGTCGAACCAGCCCAAACATGTTTTTTTTTTTTCTTAAACTAAACCACCGTCACTTCCTCCTGTGAACGAAAATTGGTGCACGATGGATCCCTTCGCTCACCGCCTCTTTTTTCTTTCTTGAGTTGTTACATTCCTTCGTTAAATCGAAGAGTCCTCCAAACGAATATTAGGGCACGATAAATCCTTCCTCTCGCAGCCACTTCTTCCATCGCCTTAATCCCACAATTTTTTAAATTGTTTCTCATTGTGCTGCTACTTTTTTTTTTTTTTTTTTTTATATCATCAACTCTTTTACATATTCTACTACTTCTTATAGTACCAATCCAGATACTTTTTTTTTGTATTTAAATTTTTATATTATTTATTCGATTGTTCTGTTCAAACTGTTATATGTTCCATCTATATATATATATATATATATATAGAGAGAGAGAGAGAGAGAGAGAGAGAGAGAGAGAGAGAGAGAGAGAGAGAGAGAGAGAGAGAGAGAGAGAGAGAGAGAGAGAGATAGGCTGGAATACTATTAATAGTACCAAGTCATTGGTTCTATTAAATTTGTAATCTTTTAATTAAAAAATATGTGGTTGAGATGATAGTGGGCCCATTGGGTTTAATAGGTGGTTGGGAAAATAGTAAAATCTAACGGGTGAAAATGATTAAAGAGATTATACCAATGACTTTGTACTATTAATAGTATAGTAGCCGGATATATATATATATATATAGAGAGAGAGAGAGAGAGAGAGAGAGAGAGAGAGAGAGAGAGTTAGGCTGGAATACTATTAATAGTACTAAATCATTGGTGCTATTAAGCTTTTAATCATTGGATTAAAAAATATGTGGTTGAGATGATAGTGGGCCCCTTGGATTTAATAGGTGGTTGGAAAACAGTAAAATCTAACGGGTGAAAATGATCAAAGGGATTGATCTAAGGGTAGAAAACTTGATAATACCAATAACTTGGTACTATTAATAGTATAGTAGCCGGACTAGATATATATATATATATATATATATATATATATATATATATATATATATATATATATATATATAGAGATAGAGAGAGAGAGAGAGAGAGAGAGAGAGAGAGAGAGAGAGAGAGAGTAGACCTTATATACTTTCAAAAGTACAAACATTTTTATGCTTGTGAATTTTTTACCATTGACTTTGTATTGAGATTTGTGCAATTGTAAAGTCACTAAAGAGAGAGAAAGATAAAGTAAAAAACATAAATTCTAATACAAATCTAATGGTAAAAAATTCACAAGCATGGTTTGGCTTGTGCTTTTAAAAGCATATAAGCTCTACTCATATATGCTAAAAAGCATATATGAGTAGAGCTTATATGCTTTTAAAAGCACAAGCACATTCATGTTTGTGATTTTTTAGATTTTTTACCATTAAATTTGCATTGAGATTTGTGTAATTATACTTTATATTTCTCTCTTTTTAATTGACTTTGCAATTGCACAAATCTCAATGCAAATCCAATGGTAAAAAATTCACAAGCATGGTTTAGCTTGTGCTTTTGAAAGTATATAAGCTCTACTATATATATATATATATATATATATATATATATATATATATATATATATATATATATATATACTTGAAATATTAAGAAAAAAAATTAAAAATAAAAAAAGATAAAATCTTTTATCAAAAAGACTATTGCATCTTAGTTCTACTACTTCTACTAAATTTGTTGTTGGTGATATTGATGTTGCTGCTTTCCTTCATGAGTTCAAATGGTTGGATTTATATGTTAGATTCATGATTGATAATTGGTGATTCATGAATTTGTATCAGCAAGTTATATTATTATATTTGAAATATTAGTGAAAAAAAAAACTATGGTATTTTAGTTCTGCTGCTTTCCTTCATGAGTTCAAAATGTTGGATTTATATGTTATATTCATGATTAATGATTGATAATTGATGATTCAAGAATTTGTACAAGTAAATTATATTATTATATTTAGAATAATAAAAAATAATAAAAAATATAACCAACTTGGTTTAAGCCCTACCGACGTCCTTCGAGGCATCAACACTCCAAGAGGACGCTGGAGAGCAATTCTTGGTCCAGTGGGACCACCGAGGGGCTCGTTCGGCCACCAACCGTGTGGGCCGAGACCACGATCTCCGCAGCAGGGGGTATCAAGTCAAGGGCATGGGCTATCGTTCTAGGTCCAGTGGAGCCACCGAGAAGCCCCTCCAGCCACCAACCGTGGGGGTCGAGACCACGACCTCCGCAGCACGGGGGTATCAAGTGCGGGGGGGGGGAGGGGGGCATGGGCTATCGTTCTCGGTCCAGTGGGGCCATCTAGGGGCCCGTCCGGCCACCAACCGTGGGGGCCGAGACCACGACCTCCGCAGCACGGGGGTATCAAGCCGGGGGCATCAAGCTGGGGGCATGGGCTATCCTCTTAGCTCGTGATACCGGATTCCCCAGGCTCGTAGAGAGGGAAGTTGACTCCCTGAGCCTCCGATTGGCGAAGGAGCTCGGGGTACAGTCATGGTCAGGGCCGTGGCAGAAAAGGGAGATCCTTCGGGAGCACCTGAGGATGATAAACCCGCGGGTAGATGTGCTGGTCAAATAGTAGTTCACCCCGAAGGGACCGGCCCTGTGGCAAGGGGCCGGCCATGACAAAGACACAGAAACGTCGGCAGCAGAGAATGCAAGCCGACGCCAAGAACCAGAACATGACGGCCCAGTGGCCACGGTAGAACCCGAGGTGGGAATGGCTCATTTATCGGCTGCCAGTTGCGCCGATGCAACACGATCACGAGACAAGAGGCTCCACCGCACCGCCTCAGAAAAGGTCACTGCTACTTCAATTGGTGGTGTGGTTTCCCGGTTGCTTCGGTTACCCATGTGGCTTGGCGGCGAGAAAACACCTAGTATTGGTGTCCTGGTTGTTCCGGTTGCCCGGGCGATTGGACTGCGCGTCCGGCGGCGAGAAAACACCTATTATTGGTGTTTAGAGTGCGTTGTGTATCAAACGGATGCCAAAAACGGACTCAGCACGCGAAAATAGTCAAAAATGGCTGTTTCCGAAATTTTTTGGGCATACCGGGCATTTTTGCATTGTGTGCTGGTCTACACGTATGGGCGGTGCACCGGGCGCAGCGAATAGGGTTCGGGACATGTGTCAGAGCCTCATTGGGCGGCCCGGTCACGCAGCACTACCGCGTAGGGCGACGTGCGCGTGCGTGAGCGCACGACGCGCTGCGCCCCCCACCCTCGCCCCCGGGCGCCACACGGCATTGCGCCAGTGGTTGGCGCCCGCCAACCACGAGGCGCAACGCGGCGCCATCCGGGCCGTCCTCCCATTTTGCGGGAGTGCCCGGATGGCCGCCACATGGCGCCCTGTTTGGGCGCTGGCGGGGAAGTGGACCGGGCTACAACTGTAGCCCGAGCCACACCTCTCTCTCTCCCCTGTTTTCTCTTTTTCTTTCTTTTTTTTCCTTCTTTTCTTTTTCTTCTTCTTCTTCTTCTTCTTCTTCTTCTTCATGTAGCAGCTCTTCCTCCTTCTTCTCTATCTGGTGCACCTGGTATTCTTCACAACAGCAACGTCTTCATTTTCTACAACTTCACCTCCACCATTGTTGGCCACAAAGGAGCTTGGGGAGACCATCTTCTTCCTCAAGTGTAGCACCACCATTAGTGCTGTTTTCGGAGCTTCACCGCCTCATTTTGTTGCAAAATTTCCCAAGACCTCATTTCTTGGAATTTTGAGCTGAATTTTGGAAGGGATCTCTACAAGAGGTAAATCTACAAGTTTGATATTCAACTTTTTTCATGGATCATAGGATTTTTTGGAGTATTTTTTATTTTTCTGGAACCATCACACACAGATTTTGTGCTTGGACACTCTTGAGTAATTTTGAGTTTTCTCTTTCATACGAGCTTGAATTTAGGAGTTCTTTAGCTCGATTCGCATCTACACTCGACGAGGAATCCATCGCCACATTTCTTTTTAAATTCAAAGCTCGTTTGGCAAGGTAAATTTTGTCATTTTTCAGACCTTTCAATGCAGATTTTTGGCAGTGCAGTTTTTTCGTGTTCCTTTGAGCCATGAGCTTTTGTATTGTAGGATACCGAACTTCTAAAAGTAGAAGTTAGACATTAAGTAGAATATGCCCAATTAATTCAAAGAAATCCTAATTAACCATAGGTAAAATGTGCAAGTTCAACTTTTAAATACCATATAGAAGTTACGGTAGGATATAGTAAGTCGGAAAAATTATTATATAAATAAAAATAAATAGAAATAGTGTAAGATACTATTTTTATTGGACTCATAGAAGCAAAATATAGGTTGGATATGACCTGCGCCGAAATCGGAGCGAAAACAGAAGATTTAATATTTTCTGTGAGAGACGGGGCAGATAAATTAGCAGAAAATGCACAGTGTCAGAAAATTCCGAAAAAATTACGGGAGCCCCGTAAATATGTTTTAAAGCCATAGTAAAAGTTTCGCGTTGATCGGATGCCGGATAGTGAGAACGGGCTCCGCCAACAGTGTCGAAAAATTTTGAGAAAATTCGGGGAGCTCCGTAATATTATTTTAAGGTCACAGTAAAAATTTCGTGTTGATCGGATAACCGGATTGCGAGAACGGGGTCCGCCAGCGATTCTGGATACAGCGAGACTTTTGGTGACCCAAAAATAGCCCAAACTGAAATTTTAAAATTCTTCGTGATAAATTAAGTTGAGATGAGCCTGCCTGTCAAATTTGAGCGCAAACGGACACTCAGAAGGACTCCGCAAGCAAATATCAGATCAAATTGAACTAAATAGTGAATTACCACTATTGTAGGGGGACTTTATGCAAAAAGGCTAACTTTCCCTTTTCTTCTTCTTCTCCACCCACGCACGCACACATACAGACCACACCTCCATGGAGAGCTCTCTCTCACCTTCTCCACTCACTCTCTCTCTCTAAATTTTCTTGCTCCAATGTGCACTAAATCGCGGAGCGATTTGCGGGAAGCCTAAGGCGAGCGAGGGCAAGCTCTTGAACCAAGAAAAGCTCGAAATCACGGCTTTTTGAGGTGAGTTTCGCGGAAGATAAATTTGATTTTTGCCATATCTTTTTTTATCTATAATCTATATGATCTTAGAAGAATTCTTGTCGAAGAAATCGGCGAAAATTGTGGAGAAATCGTGATGAATGTGTAAATGAAACCTAAGGTTAAAAGAGGAGTTTTTGGATTTTCATGGGATTGATCTCATTTGAACCCATGGAAACTCAATTACTATGCAAAGAAACGTGTTAGCGAAGACGGATCGACATTCCGTCGAACGGCCGAAAAGTTAGAGCCGAAATACGCGCTCTAGGACTTTTGAGGCAAAAAGAGAAATGATGACATTAGTAATTTTGGTGGGGGATTTAAATGGAATCCTTCCATCATGGAGGGGTTTTGGGTAAACCCTTGACGATCCAGACCACAAATCGTGGAAGTTCGTCGTCTTTCGTCGGCGCTTTTGCGCACACGTGAAAACACTAAGCATAGTGCTTGGAGGTTATTAATAGGCCGTTTTGGACTTGTTTAGGACATCCGACTTGAGGCGACCCTTGTGATCAAGACCGGTGCTCCCGTAGATTTTTTTTGGAGAGCCGAGCCGAGTCAAGGACCCGAGGTGGGTGGTGCTCTTACCGAAGCCGTTGGGCTTCTCTCTATGTCTTAGCCACTTACACTATTGCATATCGCACCATTGCATTGTAGGATAGTATGTATTGCCATCTTTATACTTTCCGGTTGATATAGATATTTAGCAAATGTTATGCTAATATGTTGGATTGGGAAAGATTGGGTCGATACCGAGGAATCCTATAGTGCGGATTGGGTGTTGGACTTGTGAGTCGACAATTGATGACGAGTGGCATATATGTAGAAATTGTGAACACCACACAATAAATGAACGAGTGGCATATGAAAGGTAGTGTAGGTAAACCTATCGTGACACATGTGAGACATAGGTTGTGTATTATCTATAGGGATCTCAGTTGCCATTAGCCTTATAGATAGGGTATCCTCGTGTGGAGAGGATTGGATCATGCTCATAGTCTGTTTTTGGCTGGTGGAGGTCGCTCCTCTACGGCCGCCTACTCCGGAGTTGGTCACGGGGCACGCCACCCCGAGGGACGGTTAGGGTCCCGCAGACGCGTTCGATTGGTAGGTTGAGACATAGTCTCCCTCGTCGTGATAGTGAGCCGTGGGCAACCTTCGGGTGTGCCGTGAGATTTGAGATGAAGTGTTAAAAACCACACTTCTTGAAAATGAGTTAGAGAACAAGTATGAAATAGTACTTCTTGGACATAGTGATATATTTGGATATCTCTCCCCTGAGCATGCATACATGTTTTTCCGTGTTGGGCATAGTAGTGTAGTTATTTACTGCATTTACAGTTTTCAGATATATCTATCTATCTATCTATCTATCTATCTGCTTTGCCCTCTTGGACCTAGTGGGAAGACCGGTGGAGTCGGTGGCCGAACCCACTGGGAACTATGGACCATAGTTCTCACCCCACTATTATTACAGGGCCGAGTACAGGTACTCCCGGCGAGGATCGCGGTAAGGGCTTGGCGCCCTAGAGACGTTGGTAGCAGCCTCCCTACATCTATAGCTCTTGTCACCTTGTCTTTACATTTTGAGAGTAGATGTTGTATAGGGTGAGGATGTTTTGGATGTGATCTATGTATTATTCATATACTCGAATGGAATGGTTGTAATAGATAGAGTTTCTCTCTTTGTTACTTGTATGTTTACTTTATATACTCGTACCTTGCTCTTATGTTCTTGTTAGCACTGGTTGTGCTCTCGTTGTGATTGTGTATATCTAGAATTAATTCCTGGGTGATTCTTGTACATGATCTTGTCGCTTAGCCTTGGGCGGACAGGGGAGGTTCTGTCCGTTCGGCGTCTGTTCAGCGCGCCCGAACCATGCCAAATTGGTAGCAGTTTCGGGGTGTGACAGATAAAGTGGTATCAGAGCAAGATAAGAGCAAGTAAAGAGAGAGAGTCTAGGATGACTTAGGAAACCCTAGGCTGGTAAACCCTGAGGTTGTAGGGACGTGAGTGAAACGTGAACCCTTGACGTTGGCGGAAGTGAAATTGATTGGGTCAAAGAAGATTATATGTCTCTAATTGAGAATAGAGACGGATTCAAGTGTGCTTGTTCGGTGACACGAAGTGTTATGTCGGCGGCCGACGGCATGATGCTAAGGGTCTAGGACTAGTATGCTTGTATGCTTCCGCCCGATTTATTATTGAGTTGTCTAGTTTCGTAAATGCTAAGGAGCTATCGGGTTAAACTAACTGACTAAGTTCTTGTTTCCAGGAAAGAATGTCAGGGAGACGCCACACTCGTAGGTCCTCTCCGGTGCCGCCTCCAGCGGCGCCCGAGCAGTCGGGATCTGGCGAGGTGCAGGGGCTGCGAGAGCAGGTCGCTGCTTTGGTAGGCGCGATGCAGCGCCAGGGGGCTCAATTGGAGCAGCTCCAGTCACTGTTGGAGCAGCAGGCAGCGTTGGCGGCCGCGACGGCGGCTGGGAGCCGTGATCCGCCTGCACCCTCGACTCACGCGCCGGGAGCGGTTGAGGGTGAGGGCGTGGGGGCCGTTCCACTGTCGGCGTGCCCCCTTCCGAGGAGTGCGCCTCTGGCGGCATCGGGTTCTACTACACCCGATATGACGGCAGAAAAGGCGGAGCGGGAGCGCGCATTGGCAGTTCTGATGCAGTTCCTAAAGTTCAAACCTCGGACCTTCGAGGGAGGGAAGGTGGAGCCGGCGGTAGTGGAGTTGTGGTTTGGCGCTATGGAGACTATCTTTGAAGATCTCCCTGTCCTGGAAAGGGACAAGGTGCCCCTGGCCACGCATAGTTTTGGAGAACCGGCGTTAGTATGGTGGAAGCGGGTGAAGCGTGATCGACCCGCGCATCTTCCTCCGATGTTGTGGGGGGAGTTCAAGAGGACGGTGTACGGGCACTACTTTCCCGACGCCGATAAGCGGGTGATGAAGGAAAAGTTCCGCAAGCTGCGGCAGGGAAATCGCTCGGTGATGGAGTACGAGGAGGAGTTCACCCACATCATCGACTGTGTTCCCGATGTTGTTCGCGACGATGCGGACCGGGCCGATTGGTTTCTGCGGGGGCTTAAGCCCTGGATCTACCGGGCCGTGCAGCTGTTCAAGCTCACGACCTACGCCGAGGTTCTTGATCGAGCGCTGTGGGCAGAACACGGGGATGCCCATGTGCGCGAGGAGCGCGAGATGGCGGCGGAGCCAAGGACAAGGGCAAGAAGCGCCAGGGCGGTGGTTCGGGGGCACAGTCTAGCTCCAGGAGGCCCCCGAAGCAACCGAGATCGCAACCAGTGGAGGCAGGGACCACGGCCTTGCATTATCTGCGGTAGCAGGGACCACCGGGTGCAGCAGTGCAGGCAGCGTGAGGGCAGATGCTATAGCTGCGGGCAGGAGGGGCACATGAGCCGAGAGTGCCCAGCGAGGGGTTCGCCTGCCCCCTCAGCTGCATCGACTCCGGCAACCCCTGTTCATTATGGAGGCGCTCCTTATGTTCCCGTCTCTGCGGGGCGCGCGATGGCTCCTAGGCAGCAGGAGATGACGCGATCGGCGCCGAGCGGGCGGGTATTCGCCGTTCAGGCCCAGGCCCAGGATCCTGTCGACATCGAGGAGCCCAGTGTCGTGGCAGGTATGGTTCTAATACATGGAGTTCGCTCCAGGGCCATTTTTGATACAGGTGCTACGCATTCATTCATTAGCGGATCATTTGCACGCACTCATGGTATTATCTTGGAGGCAACGGGCAAGTGGCGAGTCGAAGGCCCGGAGTCGTCATCTATTACTTACACGGGGTGCTTATCCTGCCCGGTGCAAGTGGGCGACTGGATTATGCCCGTCCGGTTGCTCGAGCTCAAGAAGTTGGAGGCGTTCGACGTCATCTTGGGCATGGACTGGCTCTCGAAGTATCACGCTGTGATCGACTGCAGGAGGAAGTTGGTCACTTTTCGGGAGCCGGGACAGGAGGAGGTTATCTATCGAGCTCATCAAAGCTCGTGCTTCGTTGCAACGGTGTCGGCGACGAGAGCGAGGAAGTTGGTCCATAGCGGTTGCCCGGCATTTTTGGCGACCGTTGTGGAGGTGGACCGTGCGACTCCGATCATGGAGGAGTTATTGGTGGTGCGGGAGTTTCCTGATGTGTTTCCCGCGGAGTTACCGGGGATGCCGCCGGATCGGGCGATCGAGTTCATCATAGACTTGATTCCCGGGACGGCGCCGATCTCGAAGGCCCCGTATCGTATGGCGCCGGCAGAATTGAAGGAGTTGAGGGATCAGTTGCAGGATCTTCTCGACAAAGGGTTCATTCGGCCAAGTGTATCGCCGTGGGGAGCCCCGGTATTATTTGTGCGCAAGAAGGATGGTTCTTTTCGACTCTGTGTGGATTATCGGGAGCTGAACAAGGTTACCATCAAAAACAAGTACCCGTTACCCAGAATCGACGACTTGTTTGACCAATTGCAAGGGTCGCTGGTGTACTCCAAAATTGATCTCCAGTCCGGCTACCACCAGTTGAAAATCAAGCCGGAGGATGTTCAGAAAACGGCGTTTCGCACACGCTATGGTCACTACGAATACACGGTCATGCCTTTCGGGCTTACTAATGCCCCGGCGGCGTTCATGGATCTGATGAACCGTGTGTTCAGGGAGTACTTGGACCGATTTGTCGTGGTCTTCATTGACGACATTTTGGTCTATTCGCGGAGCGACGAGGAGCACGCGGAGCATTTGCGGATAGTGCTTCAAATCCTTCGGGAGGAGAAGCTATTTGCAAGACTGAAGAAGTGCGAGTTTTGGCTCCGCGAGGTGGCTTTCCTCGGGCATATTATTTCTGAGGGGGGGATTTCAGTTGACCCGAAGAAAATTGAGGCGGTTAGGGATTGGCCGCGCCCGACGAATGTCACGGAAGTCCGCAGTTTTGTGGGCTTGGCCGGGTATTATCGACGGTTCGTGGAGGGTTTCTCGAGGATTGTGACTCCACTTACTCGGCTGACGCAAAAGGGCGTCAAGTTCGTTTGGAGCGACGAATGCGACCGGGGTTTTATTGAATTGAAGAAAAGGTTGACGTCGGCTCCTATTCTCGTACCGGTGCAGGGCGAGGACTTCGTGGTGTATAGCGACGCATCCTATCTGGGTCTGGGGTGTGTCCTGATGCAGGGCGGAAAAGTGATCGCTTATGCATCCCGCCAGTTGAAGGACCACGAAAAGAACTACCCCATTCACGATTTGGAGTTGGCGGCGGTGATCTTCGCGCTGAAGTTGTGGAGGCACTACTTGTATGGTGCACATTGCGAGATCTACACCGACCACAAAAGCCTCAAGTCCTTATTCACCCAGAAGGAGCTCAATTTGCGGCAACGGCGGTGGTTGGAGCTGCTGAAGGATTATGATGTCGATATCCTTTACCACCCCGGCAAAGCAAACGTGGTCGCCGATGCACTAAGTAGAAAAACGGCGAGGAACCTCGCTATGGACGTCACGAATCAAACGCCGTTATGCCTGGACATGGAGCGGATGAACCTTGAGGTAGTCGCTCCCGGGGTGCCGGCCCGGATGATGGCGCTTATTATTCAGCCGACCTTGTTGGAGAGGATCAAGAATGTGCAGCCTTCCGACTCAAGTCTCCAAAAGGTGCGGCGTGACATCGAGGAGGGCAAAGGCGGCGATTTCCATGTACACGCCGATGGCACACTTCGGTTTCGGAACCGTTGGTGTGTGCCGGAAAATGAGGAGCTCCGCAAACTGATATTGCGAGAGGCGCATCGGTCACCTTATGCCGAGCACCCTGGTGGCACCAAGATGTACCACGAATTGAAGATGCTCTATTGGTGGCCGGGGATGAAGGCGGACATTGGACGCTTCGTGGCAAAGTGCCTTATATGTCAACAGATAAAGGCGGAGCGTCGACTCCCGGCGGGGAAACTCCAAAGCTTGCCTATTCCCGTTTGGAAGTGGGAGGACATCTCTATGGACTTTATCGTCGGGTTGCCTCGCTCAACGGGAGGCCACGACTCGATCTGGGTGATTGTGGATCGTCCCACTAAGTCGGCACATTTCTTGCCGGTCCACACCACCTGGGCGGGAGAGAAGTTGGCACAGGTATATCTTGACGAGGTGGTGAGGCTGCACGGGGTGCCGAAGTCGATTGTATCGGACCGAGACCCCAAGTTCACCTCGCATTTCTGGAGGAATCTGCAGGAGGCCCTTGGCACACGGCTCGATTTTAGCACCGCTTTTCACCCTCAGACTGATGGTCAGACAGAGAGAACCATTCAGACCTTGGAGGACATGTTGCGGGCGTGCGTCATCGATTACAAGGGCGGTTGGTGCAAGTACTTGCCGATGGCCGAGTTCGCCTACAACAACAGTTATCACGCTAGTTTGGAGATGGCACCGTTCGAGGCTCTTTATGGACGGAAGTGTCGATCCCCTATCTATTGGAGTGATGTGGGCGAGCGCACGGAGTTCGGGCCGGACATTTTGCGGGAGGCGGAGGAGAAGGTCCGCCTTGCTCGCAAAAGATTGCTTACGGCGCAATCTCGGCAACAAAGCTACGCGGACAAGCGTCGGCGGGATTTGGAATTCGCGGTGGGCGACCGCGTCTTCTTGAAGGTTTCGCCCATGAGGGGCGTGAAGCGATTTGGAGTGCGGGGAAAACTAAGTCCCCGCTATATCGGCCCCTATGAGATATTGGAGCGTGTGGGAACGGTGGCGTACCGGCTTGCATTGCCGCCGAAGTTGGCGGATGTACATAACGTCTTCCACGTCTCCAATCTCCGCAAATATGTACCCGATCCGGAGCATGCGATGCTATATGAGCCACCGGAGCTTCAGGATGACTTGAGCTATGAGGAGTTCCCGGTGGCGATTATTGCTCGGGAGGTGCGCAAATTGAGGAACCGCGAGATTCCTTATGTCAGGGTCCGGTGGAGCAATCACGATGATCGCGAAGCCACGTGGGAACTTGAGGAAACGATGAGGGCGCACCATCCTCATCTCTTCGAGGAGATGAATTCGAGGTATGGATTTCGATTCGGTTGAATTGCGTTAAATTTAAATTTCGCGGACGAAATTGCTTAAGGGGGGAAGAATGTAGGATACCGAACTTCTAAAAGTAGAAGTTAGACATTAAGTAGAATATGCCCAATTAATTAAAAGAAATCCTAATTAACCATAGGTAAAATGTGCAAGTTCAACTTTTAAATACCATATAGAAGTTACGGTAGGATATAGTAAGTCGGAAAAATTATTATATAAATAAAAATAAATAGAAATAGTGTAAGATACTATTTTTATTGGACTCATAGAAGCAAAATATAGGTTGGATATGACCTGCGCCGAAATCGGAGCGAAAGCAGAAGATTTAATATTTTCTGTGAGAGACGGGGCAGATAAATTAGCAGAAAATGCACAGTGTCAGAAAATTCCGAAAAAATTACGGGAGCCCCGTAAATATGTTTTAAAGCTATAGTAAAAGTTTCGCGTTGATCGGATGCCGGATAGTGAGAACGGGCTCCGCCAACAGTGTCGAAAAATTTTGAGAAAATTCGGGGAGCTCCGTAATATTATTTTAAGGTCACAGTAAAAATTTCGTGTTGATCGGATAACCGGATTGCGAGAACGGGGTCCGCCAGCGATTCTGGATACAGCGAGACTTTTGGTGACCCAAAAATAGCCCAAACTGAAATTTTAAAATTCTTCGTGATAAATTAAGTTGAGATGAGCCTGCCTGTCAAATTTGAGCGCAAACGGACACTCAGAAGGACTCCGCAGGCAAGTATCAGATCAAATTGGACTAAATAGTGAATTACCACTATTGTAGGGGGCCTTTATGCAAAAAGGCTAACTTTCCCTTTTCTTCTTCTTCTCCACCCACGCACGCACACATACAGACCACACCTCTATGGAGAGCTCTCTCTCACCTTCTCCACTCACTCTCTCTTTCTAAATTTTCTTGCTCCAATGTGCACTAAATCGCGGAGCGATTTGCGGGAAGCCTAAGGCGAGCGAGGGCAAGCTCTTGAACCAAGAAAAGCTCGAAATCACGGCTTTTTGAGGTGAGTTTCGCGGAAGATAAATTTGATTTTTGCCATATCTTTTTTTATCTATAATCTATATGATCTTAGAAGAATTCTTGTCGAAGAAATCGGCGAAAATCGTGGAGAAATCGTGATGAATGTGTAAATGAAACCTAAGGTTAAAAGAGGAGTTTTTGGATTTTCATGGGATTGATCTCATTTGAACACATGGAAACTCAATTACTATGTAAAGAAACGTGTTGGCGAAGACGGATCGACATTCCGTCGAACGGCCGAAAAGTTAGAGCCGAAATACGCGCTCTAGGACTTTTGAGGCAAAAAGAGAAATGATGACATTAGTAATTTTGGTGGGGGATTTAAATGGAATCCTTCCATCATGGAGGGGTTTTGGGTAAACCCTTGACGATCCAGACCACAAATCGTGGAAGTTCGTCGTCTTTCGTCGGCGCTTTTGCGCACACGTGAAAACACTAAGCATAGTGCTTGGAGGTTATTAATAGGCCGTTTTGGACTTGTTTAGGACATCCGACTTGAGGCGACCCTTGTGATCGAGACCGGTGCTCCCGTAGATTTTTTTTGGAGAGCCGAGCCGAGTCAAGGACCCGAGGTGGGTGGTGCTCTTACCGAAGCCGTTGGGCTTCTCTCTATGTCTTAGCCACTTACACTATTGCATATCGCACCATTGCATTGTAGGATAGTATGTATTGCCATCTTTATACTTTCCGGTTGATATAGATATTTAGCAAATGTTATGCTAATATGTTGGATTGGGAAAGATTGGGTCGATACCGAGGAATCCTATAGTGCGGATTGGGTGTTGGACTTGTGAGTCGACAATTGATGACGAGTGGCATATATGTAGAAATTGTGAACACCACACAATAAATGAACGAGTGGCATATGAAAGGTAGTGTAGGTAAACCTATCGTGACACATGTGAGACATAGGTTGTGTATTATCTATAGGGATCTCAGTTGCCATTAGCCTTATAGATAGGGTATCCTCGTGTGGAGAGGATTGGATCATGCTCATAGTCTGTTTTTGGCTGGTGGAGGTCGCTCCTCTACGGCCGCCTACTCCGGAGTTGGTCACGGGGCACGCCACCCCGAGGGACGGTTAGGGTCCCGCAGACGCGTTCGATTGGTAGGTTGAGACATAGTCTCCCTCGTCGTGATAGTGAGCCGTGGGCAACCTTCGGGTGTGCCGTGAGATTTGAGATGAAGTGTTAAAAACCACACTTCTTGAAAATGAGTTAGAGAACAAGTATGTAATAGTACTTCTTGGACATAGTGATATATTTGGATATCTCTCCCCTGAGCATGCATACATGTTTTTTCGTGTTGGGCATAGTAGTGTAGTTATTTACTGCATTTACAGTTTTCAGATATATCTATCTATCTATCTATCTATCTATCTGCTTTTGCCCTCTTGGACCTAGTGGGAAGACCGGTGGAGTCGGTGGCCGAACCCACTGGGAACTATGGACCATAGTTCTCACCCTACTATTATTACAGGGCCGAGTACAGGTACTCCCGGCGAGGATCGCGGTAAGGGCTTGGCGCCCTAGAGGCGTTGATAGCAGCCTCCCTACATCTATAGCTCTTGTCACCTTGTCTTTACATTTTGAGAGTAGATGTTGTATAGGGTGAGGACGTTTTGGATGTGATCTATGTATTATTCATATACTCGAATGGAATGGTTGTAATAGATAGAGTTTCTCTCTTTGTTACTTGTATGTTTACTTTTATATACTCGTACCTTGCTCTTATGTTCTTGTTAGCACTGGTTGTGCTCTCGTTGTGATTGTGTATATCTAGAATTAATTCCTGGGTGATTCTTGTACATGATCTTGTCGCTTAGCCTTGGGCGGACAGGGGAGGTTCTGTCCGTTCGGCGTCTGTTCAGCACGCCCGAACCATGCCAAATTGGTAGCAGTTTCGGGGTGTGACATGTATGGTGGTAGCTACGAGATTATCATGATTTTTGGGGATCTCTTTATATGGATGTGCTAACAAGATATAAAAGAGCATTTTTTATGTTGGAACTTAAAAGGAATTACTTTTAATTTAAGCCTTATAAATCCTTGAACACTAAGCTTCATTTCAATGCCTTGTTTTGGACAGCTTGATATAGTTTGGTTGACTGCTAATTATCAAGGGTACTTAATGGATTTTTGACGGTTGGGAAGGATTTATGGGATTAAGAACACTTTATACCACTGTTTGGAAACTTGCTTGGATATACTTATTGCTGAAAATTCCTTCCCTTATCACCTTGGACTATTGCTGAATTTTTTGGATTTTACCACGCAGCGCTTGTTATTTCGTCATTTGCGCCCAATCCGGGAGTCGGATTGGGGTGATTTATGCGCCATTATTTTCCTGAGGAGTCGAGGTTTCTTCACGCAGGATTTCAGCTTGATCGGGCCTGGGATCGATCGTTTCTAGGTGGGTTGTTTTAATCTCCAAAATCCGACGATCCCCTAATTCTAAATGTTAGTAAGCATGCATTTTAAGTATACAACTTGTATGTGGATTTGTAAGCATGAGGATTAAGCTATGTTATGATGATGGATGCTTACTTGACTTTTCATACATGATCATGGATCTAGGATCTTATTTGTAGTAATGTTCATTTATGGTAATTGAAAGTCTTGTGATATTTATGTTCATCTTGAGTTAGTTGAGTTATGTTTAGAGGTTCTAATGTTGCATTACCCTTGATTGATGTTTAACTTGTATCTTGCATGTTAGAATCCATTTATTGCTTATCACATTTATAAATGCTAATATTAGAACTTTGACCTAGCACCCTGTCATATGTTGCATGTGCAAACCAGACTAGTAGAAAACCTTCATCTGGGCTAGGTTGTTTTATGCTTAGACACCCCCACACTTTACATATTCATTCCTGGACATAGAGTTTTTCCTCACCCAGATAGTGGGCTGAGTTGTCGGGTTTTGTGGGATGCATATTGCGCTCATGCCTGGAGGCCGAGTGGAGTCTGCTAGCTGTGGCTAGTCTTGTACTCGTGTCGAGAGCCGTTTAGGTAAACGGTAGTCCCGGGTCATCGAGTTTCTCTGTTCGGTTTATCGCCACTAAGTTCGTAGCAATAGTGCGCTTTTGATTTCAGGATCTTAAATCCAGAATTTTTTTGGACATACAAGATTTCAGTAATCCAATATTTTTCTTCCAAATGTCGAAGGATTGTCGGAGTCTGTTCTTGTCTGATTAGGCAAA
This sequence comes from Tillandsia fasciculata, assembly GCA_029168755.2. Classification (NCBI taxonomy): domain Eukaryota; kingdom Viridiplantae; phylum Streptophyta; class Magnoliopsida; order Poales; family Bromeliaceae; genus Tillandsia; species Tillandsia fasciculata. The sequence goes on along the minus strand of CM054945.1, from coordinate 12,984,443 downwards.
GGCATTAGCCCTTCGGGATTTGGGAATAAAACTTATTTTTTAACTGATTTTCCTAAAAGAACTAAAATTCATTAAAATAGATTTTCCTAAATCAAAATGGTTTTATAAAAAGGAACTATTTTTGGTCCTCACCCCGAGAGGGTTCGAGCGAAAATAGTTTTCGAAAATAAATATCATCTTTTCCTCTAAACTTCCTCGCCCGGGAGGGTTCGATTGATCTAGGTTCTAAGGTCTGTTTTCTTCCTCGGATCAAGAACAACGAGAGGCTATGCCTAGAGCCCGTTCTTGTTTGATTTGGGTTGTAGGTACTAGTCTTTCGAGGATTTCGGGCCCTTCGTTGTCGTTGGCTGTGGAGTATCTCCAGCAAGTGAGTTTTGGCATGCTGAGTTTGATGTCCTGTCTTGGGAGCCATTTGGTTGACGGCGGTCCCGGCCGTTGAGTTCATCCAGTCGGTGGGTTAGTGTTGTGAGTCAGACTTTGTCGATCTAATTGATTGTGGTTTTTGGACTATAGCCTGTGTGATGACCCGAATCTCCGCAAAGCCTTTGTAGTGTGATCAGCGACTTTCGAAGGCATTTTTGGTGTGTTGGAGGTGCTTGTGCGCAATTCGGACCTCAGGATTGGACCCAGCGCAAAATTTGGATTAAGAATACCTTTCCTGATGCCTTTGACAAATTTTAGAAGCGAAATTTGGCAAAACGAACTTCGAATTTGGACTCAGCGTGCGAAAATGATGAAAATGGACTATTTATTCTTATTTTTCAGAGCCTGGATGTGCAAACACGGATTTCGAGGCTAAAGTTACTGTTCTAGCGGCTGGGGCAGCGCCGGCGGAGGCGGAGCGCGGCGGCAGAGCACGGCGGCTCGGGCGCGGGCAGGTGCGATGTACGAAGTTGGGTGTGCCACGTGGCGGCTACTCATTAGGCGCGCTGGGGACACGTAGCGGCTTCGGGTTCGGCGGGTGCATCAGGTGCGTGCACCGGGCGCAGCGAGTGAAGGCGGTGACGCGTGGCGCGCTGTGATTGGTCGGTCAACGCACGCGGGACAACGTGTGATTCGCACCGGGCGCGGCGCACGGTGGACCGCCTCGGGCCACGTGTCGCCCGCTCATTGGCGGGCGCAGTGACCCGGCGGATCCGGCGTGAACCGCAGTCCACGCTTCCCGTCGTGGACCGCATCGCCACGCGGCGCGCCGTGATTGGCGAGCGCGCATGTGCCAGGCGCGCTCGGCTTGGACCGGGTAGCGTGGTGCGCCCAGAGATTTTCGGGCGTGCACAGTAACGGGTTGTGGGCCGGATTCGGGTGCCCGAATCCGGCGCCCGAATTCGGATCCGCATATGTGTGTGGCTTGGGCTATAAATAGGTCCCCTTAGCTGTTTTTTTCTCCTTTTCTGGGCTTCTTATCTGTGGGCTTCCTACAGAGAAGTTCTTTCTCTCCCTCTCCTCCACCCTTTGATGGATTCCCAAATTTTTTGGAGGCCGCGACATCGGCATTTTCTGCTACGCGGCGCACTTCGACTCTCCTTCAATTTTGGCTTCTATCGTCGCATTTCAGTGCGTGAGACCCCATGAGCTACCCCGATGGACTTTTGAGCTGATTTTTGCGACAATGCATTCACGGGAGGTACGCCTCCGATTTCCGTGTTGATCACTTTGCCTTATTTTGGATTTTTGGCACGGTTCCCGAGGTATCTTTTGACCCCTTGTACCGCGTGAGGTTTTGGACAACGGTGGAGTATTGTTGTGATTTCTCGGTCTCCGGGCATCGGAATAAGACGTATGAGCACTCGATCGACATCTATGCTTCGTGAGGAACGTACTCGTATTTTTATCAGAATTTTTGGAGGACTCTTCGAAGGTGATAATTAAGCTTCTTTGGGACTGATTTTCTGCAAACTTGTGTTCGTGAAGGTTTTGGCTTATGGCGATGTTCTAATTGTTTCTTGGCCTACAGATGTCGGAATAAAGTGTATAAGTACTCAATTCGCATCTACTCTTCGCAAGGATCGCAACGGTTATTTTTCTAGAATTTTTCGAGTTTATCTCGTAGGTGAAACATATCCATTTTCGGGGCTGGTTGTATGGACAGCGGCATATTGTGAATTTCTTGGATTAATTGTACGCCATTTGGGTTACCTTTGCAGTGTTTGCGGCATGCCGTGTTTACCTGGAGTATGGGTGTATGTGGATCCATGCTTCGCGATCGAGGTGGGTGGTTGCTATATCCCTCTACTTTGACAAGCTCACTAGGAATATTGGATAGATCCATCTATTAGACTTATTGATTAATCATGCTCGTGGTTGGGTTTATGCATGCTTGTGTGGATTTATGGATTACTATGTTGACACTTAACCTTGCATGTGGTATTGAATATTAAATTGGGACAAATTGATTTACCTTGATGGTGGGTACCACTTGGGGATATTTTTGGACATGCATAGGTGGATGGTTTATGTGAGGGTGAGTAGCGGTTTATGTGAGGTTCATGATTATTACTACTCTTTTATTTCCTTTCCAAAAGAGAACACTTGCATGCTTGTATGGACATCTAGTTAGGCCATCTTTTATAACTACATTATCATGTTGGAACTTGACTTAGGAGAAACCATATTTGCTTCTTTTCTCTTTTTCGTTAGTCAGGTGGTTCATGTTGCTCGGGTTCGAGCAGGGGTTTGGAATAGTGTAGCCGGGGCTTGGATTGTGGATTGTAGGTTTTGTGGCAACCGCGGATATTGGGCGATTGATCGAATGTTGGTTATAGGACATCGGTTGTAGGACATGATTATGGACTAGGGGTTTTGCGGTAACCGCGGATATCGGGCGGTTGACTGGAGGTCGGTTGTTTGACCAGATTGTGGATTGTGTATTGCGGCAATTGCGGATATTGGGTGATTGACCGGAGGTTTACTTATACATCAGATTGGGGATCGGGGTTTTCTTTAGTGGAGGGATTTGTTCCACTTAGGCATTGTAGAGATCCAGTCCTACTTTTATGATACTTATGACATGGTTACTTTCCTCGTGTGGGTAGCTCCCCTCGAGTTTCCCTCCGGAGCGTGGGGGTCAGACAGTGATTGAGTTTTTGCTATCACATCGGCACGGCTTTACTTGCCCGATGATGAGGGCGGCAGCATGAGTTTTTGTTATCACATCGGCGCGACTTTATATGCCTGATGATGTGGGCGGCAGCAGGCAGTACCAATTTTTACTAGCGGTTAGATTGGGTTACCGGGACGGTTTGGTTACTGATGCATTTAGAGACATAGTAGTGGTAGTTTTCTTTTTCAGCAGTTTTATTACTTACCACTCTTCTTCCCCTTTTTGCCTCTGGTAGACCGAGTGGGTGCGTCGGAGTTTGAGGCTTTACCCACTAGGGGAGGCTACTGGTTTACTAGTAGTTCTCACCCCCATTCTTCTTTCCTCTTTTTCTTCTCCTTTGTTTTGCAGTGTCTTCTGCGGGTGCTGTTGGGTTTTCAGCGGCGGGTCGGAGAGAGAGGACGGCTGAGTAGATAGATCTCGAGGCAGGATGAGCGAGTTAGCTGGACTGTTGGTGTACCCATTTTCCTCAGACGGTTGTACTTTACTTTTGGGTCTGACTTTAGTCAGGTGTTTGTATCTTTTTGGTGAGCTGGGAGAGACAGATGTATTATTTTTACAGATGTACTGTATTTTATTTCCAGCTTCAGTCTGATATGTATTAGTTTTTAGTTCAACTTTGTTTTATGCTCTTTATTATTATCTCTTATATCTGAGCAGGTTACTGGCGCTTCGTGTACGCAGGAAATTCCGTGTGCACGGCGGATCTGTAGACGGGCCCGGGTTCTGGTTTACACCCGGGGCGTGACAGATTAGGTGGTATCAGAGCTTAGGGATAGGTCAGTTGGGACTTAGGAAACCCTAGGCTTTTGGCGGACCCTAGAATGTTAGGGCGTGAGAGACGCGACATTTTGCGAAAGCCGGTGATTTATTTATTTGACTCTTTCTGTGAGTGAAGAGGGATCGAAATATCCTATTTCTGCGGGACAGTTATGTTTGCTGTAGACAACATAAAGTTACAGGCCGGTCCCAGGCCGGTCCACGTGTCCCAGGCCGGTCCACGGCTTCCCCCGTGCACCATTTTGCATAGAAAACTTTCGAATGTCCGTTTTTGGGCATCCGGATTCAGAAAAATACAAATAAATAGCCGTTTTCAAGCGTTTTTTCACGCTGAATCCAAATACAGCCTCCGATCAGCCTAAAGCCACTTCTAAAATTCAGCAAAAGTAGCCGAAGGTCAGGCTTAATTCCAAGCCCTCATTGAGGAGTCCAATCAACACATCCCTTTAACATGTTGGGGCCCAACACACCAATAATAGGTGATCCTTATCCCGAAACATGGGGGAAAAGCAACAAGGGATTCTGGGACACTACACAAAGCCTTCCAATACCTGAATGGAAATGGGATCGAGTGACTATGGATTTCATTGTTGGATTACCGAGGTCACAGAGTGGAGCTGATGCTATTTGGGTGATTGTAGATTAATTGACCAAATCAGTACATTTTCTGTCGATACAGTCGAATTGGACTCTAGAGAGATTGGCACAATTGTACATGGATGAGATTGTGAGGCTGCATGGAGTACCGGCTTCGATTGTGTTTGATAGGGACCCGAGGTTCACTTCACATTTATGGAGGAGCCTGCAGACAGCCTTGGGGACCCAGCTTCATTTCAGCACTGCCTTTCACCCACAGACTGACGGACAGTCCGAGCGGACCATTCAGACTCTAGAAGATATGTTGAGAGCTTGTGTCCTGAGTTTTAGCGGCAGCTGGGATCGACATTTGGGATTGGCTGAGTTTGCCTATAACAATAGCTTCCAGGCGAGCATTCTGATGGCGCCCTACGAAGCATTGTACGGACGAAAATGTCGATCGCCATTATTTTGAAGTGACATAGGTGAAAGGAAGACTTTAGGGCCTGACTTGCTTATAGAAGCCGAAGAAAAGGTCAAGGTCATTCGGCGACATTTGGTGACCGCTCAGAGCCGGCAAAGGAGTTATGCCGATAGGAGGCGGCGAGACTTAGAGTTCCAGATTAGAGATCATGTTTTTCTGAAAGTCTCGCCATCTCGAGGGATGCGCCGTTTTGGAGTGCACGGAAAGCTCAGTCCGCGATTTATTGGTCCGTTTGAGGTGTTAGAGCGCATTGGACCCGTTGTTTATCGAGTTGCACTACCGCCACGTCTAGCCGGCGCTCATGATGTATTTCACGTATCTGTTCTGAGGAAGTATGTATTTGACCCCTCGCATGTTTTGGACTTCACTTCCTTGGAGTTGGACGAGGATTTGAGCTATAAGGAGCGCCCGATGCGAATTCTTGCCAGAGAGATAAAAGAATTACGCAATCGGGTTATACCTTTTGTGAAGGTCTTATGGAGCCATCATGATGAGCGAGAGGCCACTTGGAAGCCTGAGGATGAGTTGAGGATTTCTTGTCCCTATCTATTTGAGACACCATCCTGAGTTTTGGATTTATTCGGGTTTCGAGGACGAAACCCTTTGAAGAAGGGGAGAGTATACAGCACCGGATTTGGATTTAGCGCACCGACTCCGTAGTTGTGCATATTGAGTGGAAAATGCTTGGGACACGTGTATTTTATGATTACAGCAGAGTTCGGGAGGTTTCGGATCGATACGGAAGCTTTCGGGGTAAAAAGTGAGTTAGCGGCGAAGAAAAGAAAAGAAAACAAAAAGAACTAATTAAATTGATTAATTAGCCAACTTCAGCCTATTATGAAATTTTGGAGAAAAAAAAAAAGAAAGAAAAAGAGAAAAGAAATGAGTGGTTTAGATATTTATTTAGGTTGAAGGGCATTTTGGACTTTTTCTTTCACTTAGCTGCCATGCACCAAGCCACCTCACCCTTCTTCTTCACCTGCAACCAGAGAAAAAGAGAAGAAGAAAAGAAGGAAAAGAGAAGAAGTGAGAATTGAAGTGTGTGTGCATGAGGTTGGTGTGGACCGGTTGCTAGGAGCTGAGCGGAGCGTGCGCGCTTCGAGCTTCAAGCGAGGTAAGTGGCAGTTTTTTTATTGTAGAGCTTGGATTGATTTTATTTTTGTTGGTTTTCTTTTGGTTCTTGGATGAGATTGGTGTTGGGAGTGGACTGCTTGTCCACTGCTTGGAGGGGCAGCAGCAGAGGTGCCGCGCGGGCGTGCAAGGGTGCCGCGCGCGACTCGCGTAGAGGTGCCGCGCGGGCGCACAAGGGCGCCGCGCGCAAGGGCGCAGGTGCTGTGCGGGCGCGCAAGGGCGCCGCGCGCAGCAGGCAGGACGCCGTGCGGCTGTCGCAAGGGCGCCGCGCGGCTGGCCCAAGGGCGCCGCGCGGCTGGCGCAAGGGCATTGCGCGGGCGCACATGGGCACCGCGCGCGGCTGCAGCGGGGGCACAAGCGTGCGGCTGCAGCGGGCACCGCGCGGGGCTGCAGCGGGCGCCGCGTGCGGCTGGCGCAGGCACCGCGCGGGCGGCTGGAGCGCAGCGCGCGGCTCGCGCGGGCGCAGCGTGCGGCTCGCGTGGGCGCGCGGGGATTTCATTGGCCGGGGCTGGTTTTTGCCCAGTGAGCGTGTGTTTTGTGATTGGCCGAGCTTGATTGTTGTTTTCGTTCCTTTTCCTTTTCCCCGTGGGAGCAACTTGGGTGCTGCTTGCCCAGTTTTGGTTGATTTTCGCCGCGCGGAGCCGAGGGTGTTTGCTTGTATGTACGTGTGTTGTGGGTTGGCTGTGGAGTGAGGCGGAGTGCCAGGATTTTGTGGCGGACTTAGGTGTTTGTTTGAGCTTCCGGGGATTTTTTCGAGGTGCGCGGCAGCGCGCGCGACGCGATTTGGTGTTTCTGCGGTTTGAGGGTTCGGCGCTTCCCTGACTTCACGTTTGCTTGCAGAAAGCGTTCAGGTGGGTTGGAATCTCTTCCAAAATGTATGGAATGCCCTTTAATGCTCCTGAATGCAATTTGATCATGTCTAGTATGTTATTTTCACTGTTGGTAAATCTGATAGTTGCCTAGAAAATTACAGAAAATTTATTAGAACCCCAGATTATTTTTAGTATACTCCTGGTATTGTATGACACTTTTTATCATGTTTTGTTGCCATTATAATTACGCCTGGATTATTTTAAAAATCGAGAACTGTTTTATGGAAAATCTGTATTTTTAGAGGTGGTTTTTAAATTGTGAGTTTGCCAGAGGTATGGCATGGGTTCAGGATGCATTTGACCTCGCGCCTGGTGGCCGAGTGGTTCGTATTTGGTTTAGAGGATGTGTTGCTAGTGTCTTGGGGTTTGTGGGGGCTTGTCAGATTGAGTCGAGAGGTGTTTTCCGACCTAGACATGAGTGTGGGATGTTGGTATTTGAGTTTTCCGATCTATTTGATCGTTGATTGTAGCCTGCAGATGCCGCTTTTTATGCCAGATGAGGCACGCTTGAGCTCGGTGGGGTCGCTCCCCTCGAGTTACGCTCCGGATGCGATGATGATGATGATTATGCACTTAGTTGATACACTAGAGGCCGCTTTGCGTGATACTGAGATAGTCTGATGGGACGCCCTGGTTGATACACCAGGGGGCGCAAGCTTGACTGGACCCGATGTGGCAGTCATTGAGATTGGGTTATGTGAGCGAGTGGGTGCATAGCATGTTCTTAGATGTGTTTTTCCTTTGAGCATGATACTTGAGGCATTTAGCTGTAGTTTATTTCTAGCTTTCATTTTATCTATCTGCATATCTATCTGTTTTGCCTCCAGCAGACTTAGTGGGCATACCGTGGATATTGGCGACGGTACCCACTGAGATCTACCTTTTGCAGTAGTTCTCATACCCGCTGTGGTGACAGGTTTTCCGGAGGCGGCTGTTCCGAGTTCATCTCGTGCGGAGACAGCAGACCGAAGTAAGGGCGTGGCGAACTAGTTTCTTACCCGAGTCTGTTTGTGTCAGAGGTAGAGTTACCCTGTATTTTGAGTTTTCACTTTTGTACTGGACAGTGGTGATTGTATTATATGTTCTTAGAGTGAAGACTTTGTATTTTGGATCCTTGGATGTATTTGATGTTAGCTGTTCAGTTTTGTTTCTATAGCTTTAGTTTCTTTTCAGCTCTGATATTTGTGTAGCTATAGTTCTTCTTGCAGGTTAGACGCTTCGTCTGTGCTGGAAGACCCGTGCATGTGGCGGATCTGTTGGCGAGCCCGGGTCGCAGTTTCGACTGCGGGGCGTGACACGGAGCGTGACAGATTAGGTTGGTATCAGAGCTTAGGGATAGGTCAGTTGGGACTTAGGAAGCCCTAGGCTTTCATTGGACCCTAGAATGATAGGGCATGAGAGGCGTGATACTTATTGCGAAAGTCGGTGATTTATTTATTTGACTCTTCCAGTGAGTGAAGAGGGATCGACATATCCTATTTCTGTTGGACAGTTATGTTGTGAGGTCCCGGAATCCCCCGCGTAGGGTTTGCCGGTTGTTGGGCAGCTTTTAGTGGCCGTTGGGAGTGTTTGTGCGCTTGTCGGGCCCAAGAAATGGATTTGTGGTGCAATTTGGGATTTAGCTTGCATCACTGGAGGCCTGCGTGGCGCGTCGTGATGGTTGCGCGCAATTTGGACACAAGTGGTGGACTTCGGGCTTAAAAGGAGACCCCGTGGGAAATTGGAGGACTCGTCGGGTGTTTGGAAGTGGTTTCGCGCGATTCAGATGTCAAAATTGGACTCCGGGCGAAGTTTGGATAAAAGTTTACCTCTCCGGTCGCCTTCGGGAATTTTTAGAGTTGAAATTCGGCATTTCGGACTTCAGAAATGGGCCCGGCGCGAAAATCGGATCGAGTGGGCATTCGGCAAATTTTCGGACGAGAATTTGGAGAAACGGACATCGTTTTTGGATTCAGCGCGCGAAATCGCTAAGAATGGACTATTTATTTGTTAGATTTGGAGCCCGGATAGCGTGCGCGTTTTTCGAGGCGTGCGCGGATCTCGAGGCGGAGCGGCACGGATCCCGAGGAGCGCGGCAGGCGTACGGACGCGGCGGCGCGCGGCTCGAGGCGCGCAGCAGGGGCGCATTTCCGACGCGGAACGCGCGGGGGCCGCCACGTGGCGGCGCCCCACTCGCGCCCGCGCGGGCGCGGGCGCGGGTGACGCGCGCCCGTGTGGCGCGCGGCATGTCCCGCGCCTGCGCGGCGCAGGGTGTCACGCGCCCGTGTGGCGCGTGACTGCCGCGCGCCACGTGGCGCGCGGTGACGCGGCGGCGTGGCGGGCGGGGGCGCGCGCTGTGCCTGGTGCGCGCGCCCCTGCGTGTGGACCGCCAGGTGGAGCCCTCCCGTTGGTGGTGCACCGTGGACTCGGTGCATGAGCACCTTCTCTCCTCTTTTTCTTCTTCTTTTTCCTCTTCTTCTTCTTCCTTCTCCACCCCGAGCGCCATTTCTCCTCCTTTCCTTTCTTTCTTCTTCACCCGAGCGAGAGAAGGAGTGAGGAGGGGATTTTTGGGTGGCGCGGCGGTGCGTCGTGGGCCTCGTGGGGCGCGCGAGGTGTTCCAACGGAGCAGTTTCGGCGACGGCGGCGCAGTCGGGTAGGTCCCACACTTGTTTTTACGGTGTTTTTGCACAGTTTTGGGGCGTTCTTTTGGACTGTAATTAACCCTCTTGCTCTTATCTGTGTTTGGGACCGTGTTTTACTGCTCCGTTTTGCGTGCGGACTCCGGCGGCGTGCACCGTTTTGCGTGCGGACTCCGTTTTGCGCGCGGGTTTCGGCACCGTGCTCCGTTTTGCGTGCGGACCCCGGCGGCGTGCACAGTTTTGCGCGCGGGTTTCGGCACCCTGCTCTGTTTTGCGTGCGGACTCCGGCGGTGTGCACCGTTTTGCGTGCGGACTCCGTTTTGCGCGCGGGTTTCAGCACCGTGCTCCGTTTTGCGTGCGGACTCCGGCGGCGTGCACCGTTTTGCGTGCGGAATCCGTTTTGCGCGCGGGTTTCGGCACCGTGCTCCGTTTTGCGTGCGGACTCCGGCAGCGGGCATCGTTTTGCGTGCGGAATCGCGTGGAGGCCAATTGCAAGTGTCTACGAGCAATTGGTGGCTTATCGAGGTGGGTGGCCTTATCTCCAAGTTTTATGGACTGTACAGTAATTCTACTGTTGTAGGACTATGCATGATAGTTTATTTTCGGGTATAGCATGCTATATTGTAGGAATTGTTATTCCTTTTATCATCTGTTAATATAGTTATCTTGGAACTTGACCTAGCACCCCCGTCATATGTTGCATGTGTAACCAGACCAGTAGAAAACCCTCACTTGGGCTAGGGTTATTTATGTTTAGACATCACACTGTTTTTTCATTCCTGGACATAGTGTTATCCTCGCCCGGGTAGTGGGCCGAGAGGTCGGGACTTTCTTTTAGTGTGGGATGCTTTTGCACTCTTGCTTGGGAGCAGAGTGGAGTCTGGTAGTTGTAGTGGGTTGCTTATCTGTGCCGGGAGCCGTTTGAGTAAACGGTAGTCCCGGGAGGTCTTGTTTCCCTGTTGTGCTGTCGTGGGAGGGAGCCGTTGAGTAGACGGTAGTCCCGGGCCGTCGAGTATCTTCCGGTCAGTGTTGTTGGGAACCGTTGGGGTTGACGGTGGTCCCAGGTCGTTGAGTGTTGTCCGACCTGTTTTGTTACCCTGAGTTGTGGGTCGTTCCTGGCTGTGGAGTATCTCCAGCCAGTGTGCTTTGTGCTGCGAGCTGTTGGAGAGGCTAGTGTCTCGTGTTTCGAGTTAGCCGATCAGCTGAGTCGTCGAGAGTGCTCCGACTGTTGTGCGAGATATTTGGGGATCTTGAGTCCTACCGTTCTGAGAGTGAGCGTGGATTTTGGCTCTAGCCTGCATATGCCAATGTTTGATACTCTATGCCGCGCCGTTTTCCTCAGTTGGAGTCGCGCCCCTGAGATGCCCTGTGGATACGATGGTTGGCCTGTTGAGGCAGTTTTCCGCAGTGAAGGCAACGATGGGCCTGTTGAGGCAGTTTTGCGCGAGGGATGAGTTAGTCGGACAGGACGCCCCACGTAAATCCCGTCCTCATGTGGATGTGTGGTAGTGGGCAGGTGCGTTCCTAGTCGACAGGCGCAGGCTTGACTGGCCCCTTTGAGGCAGTCAGTTCGATTGGGTCGATTGAGCACCTTGGGTGCGAGTGGTCTCATTTACTTTCCTCTGTTCCACTTTTTGAGTATCTAGATAGAGGCATGGTAGCTGTAGAGTAGTTCCAGCTTTTCTTGTTCAGATTTCTTTGCACTGTTATCTTTTACCTCTAGTAGACTTTGTGGGCAGACCGTTGGGCTTGTTGACGGCACCCACTGAGAACTACTGTGGGAAGTAGTTCTCACACCCGTCGTGGTGTCTTTTCCCCAGGGACTTCTTCTTCTGTTCCTGTGCTCCTGTTGCTGATCCTTCTGACCGAGGCGAGGGAGTCGCGAGCTAGTTCCCTACCCGTCGTTGGAGTGTAGCGGTACCCCCTTCAGCGGAGAGCTTCAGTAGACTAGTTTACTACTTTTACCTCTGTTGAGAGAACTTTGTTGTGAGGTATAGAGTTGTTTTTTATTTTTACAGTTTGAGAGACTGTTGTAGTGAGGATATTTTTGTATTGAGAGTTTGTACACTGATGCATTTATTGGAGATATCTCCCTTTTGAGTTTTGTATCAGAGGACTTTGTATACGATCGTATTTGGGAGATGGATATGGTTTTTTTTTCAGTTGTACAGGGTTTGGATTTCAGTTTTTAGTAGTTTACTTTCAGCTCTGATATCTGTATACTGTAGTTGATTCTTTTTGCAGGTTAGACGCTTCGTCTGTACGGCAGTTTCCGTACAGATGGCGGATCTGTTAGCGAGTCCGGGTCGCAGTTTCGACCCCGGGGCGTGACAGATTAGAGTGGTATCAGAGCCTAGGTTGTAGGTCGTGGTGGACTTAGAAACCCTAGGCTTGTGGTTGGATATTAGGATGACTACGTGAGAGTCGTGACTTTTAGCGAGAGTCCTGATTGAGTTTTTACCTCTCCCAAGAGACGGGATGAGAGATTGGCATGTTTATTTTCCTAAGCGATTATGTTGGTTGCAGACAACATAATGCTATGGAATGGATGACATGTCTTAAACTTTCGCTGGATTTGGTCGTATGGTTGTTGTGTCCTGACGTTTGTTATTGTGCAGCGGATTGCGATACCCCTGAGACGTCGTGTTGTGAAGAGGACACACCCCGCACCTGATGAATACTCGAGCAGCGGGAGGCAGAGCTATCAGAGCAGAGCGAAACCCAGGAGTTTGTGTGTTGAGATAGTTTCCCACTTTAACCGAGAAGGGCCAAATCCCTGAACGGTAAAGGATCGAGAACTTCGATAGGCTGAGCCTAGAGTCTGCTCTTGTTTGATTGGGGTTCTAGGCACTGGTCTATCGGGATTTTCGGATCTTTGCCGCGTCAGTCGGTTCTTCTCGCCTATGAGTGGGGTGTTGTTGTGGGAGCCGTTTGGAGTGACGGCGGTCCCAGCTGTGTAGACACATGCCCTGGCCGAGTTACCAGGAGGACACTTTCCACTGGCCGAGCTACCAGATGGATACATTGCCCCTGGCTGAGTTACCAGGTGGGCACATGCCCTGGCTGAGTTACCAGGAGGACACATGCCCTGGCCGAGTTACCAGGAGGACACTTTCCACTGGTCGAGCAACCAGATGGATACATTGCCCCTGGCTGAGTTACCAGGTGGGCACATGCCCTGGCTGAGTTACCAGGAGGACACATGCCCTGGCCGAGTTACCAGGAGGACACTTTCCACTGGCCGAGCTACCAGATTGATACATTGCCCCTGGCTGAGTTACCAGGTGGGCACATGCCCTGGCTGAGTTACCAGGAGGACACATGCACTGGCCGAGTTATCAGGAGGACACTTTCCACTGGCCGAGCTACCAGATGGATACATTGCCCCTGGCTGAGTTACCAGGTGGGCACATGCCCTGGCTGAGTTACCAGGAGGACACATGCCCTGGCCGAGTTACCAGGAGGACACTTTCCACTGGCCGAGCTACCAGATGGGTACATACCACTGGCCGAGTTACCAGGTGGGTACATGCCCTGGTCGAGTTACCAGGTGGTTGCTTTACTGAGATTGAGATGGTCTGACAGGACGCCGAGATTTGGTGGCGTCGAGTTCGTCCTGTTGGACTACCAGGAGCGCAGTTGTTGACTTGGAATCAGTTTCGTGCTTTGCCGCTCAGGGCCATTTTTCCTGACAGTGTAAGCAGAAATTGGAAGGGGATCTTAGACGCCTGCAGCAGGGGAGTCGACCTCTTCTGGAGTATGTTCGCGAGTTTTGCGATTGTTGAGCGGTGTACCCCATATCGCCTGGATGAGGCCCAGGAGGTTGAGCTAGTCAAGAAAGGACTGCATCGGGATATCTATCACTTGGTGTATTCTCGGCGGGTGCCGACGTTAGATGCAGCAATTGAGTATGCTCGGTGGGTTGACCGAGGAGCTGTGATCATGTCAGAGATAGACGGAGCGCCAGGGACCAGCTCCGGGGAGAGGCATCCAGTGCCGCCTGATTTGGACAGTCGAATAGATTGAGACCCCCGGGGCCGCCACGATCCCAGTCTGAGGGTCGTGAGTCTCAGAGGAGACAAAGACCAGGAGGTTCTCCGCAGCCGATGTATCAGCTGCAGCAGCGGGATGACTGTGTCATTTGTGGTGGGTCGCATTCTGCGCCGCAGTGTGACCACAGCCAGGGCACAGATCATGGTCTTGTCCTAAAGCGGGGTCATCAGTCGCATTGGTAGCTTTGGCTCCTCCTCCTCCGCTCTTCCAGACAGGCGGAGCTTCGACAGGTTATGGCCAGATAGTTAGGGCCACTTCTTCGCGGCAGTCCGACGGACGACCACCCCCGAGCGGGAGTGTCTGTGTCACACAGGATGAGGATTCGGGGGCAGCTAGCCACGTGGTGGCAGATACTAATCTTATCTCCCCTTTACGCACTTGAGCGTTATTTGTTACCGGAGCATCGCATTCATTTCTTCGGTAGGGCATTTGCTTTGTTGTACGGGCTAGAGATAGGACCCTTAGCTTGTGCTCGTGAGGTTCAGATACCTGATCACGTGTTGCACATAGATGGGTGTTATTGGTCCTGCCCAGTGCAGTTGGGGCCCTGGTTTTTGCCTGTTGATCTTTTGGCCCTTCCTCAGCTCCGGAATTTCGAGGTAGTGTTGGGTATAGGACTGTGAGGATCTGGTACCTTGATGTTTGATTGATGCCACACCGTTGATATACGGTGCTGATGCCACACCGTTGATACACGGTGGTGATGCCACACCGTTGATATACGGTGCTGATGCCACACCGTTGATACACGGTGGTGATGCCACACCGTTGATACACGGTGGTGATACCACACCGTTGATACACGGTAGTGATGCCACACCGTTGATACACGGTGATGATGCCATACCGTTGATACACGGTGATGATGCCACACCGTTGATACACGGTGGTGATACACGGTGGTGATGCCACACCGTTGATACACGGTGGTGATGCCACACCGTTGTTACACGGTGGTGATGCCACACCGTTGATACACGGTGGTGATGCCACACCGTTGATGTAGTGGACCAGAACTTGGGATATAAACAAATGTAAATAAAAATAGTATAAAATACTATTTTTATGGAGGTAGAAAAGTAAAGGGTTACTCGGAAGTGAATTGGGCCCAAATCGGGATTAAAATGAGAGTTCTGAAATTTTATTGGAGAAAAGGGGGCCCAGATTTTTAGTGAAAAATTCAGTGTCAGAAAATTTCGAAAAAATTACGGGAGCCCCGTAAATATGTTTTAAGACCACAGAAAAAGTTTCGCGTTGATCGGAGGCCGGATAGTGAGAACGGGCTCCGCCAACAGTGTCAGAAAATTCTGAGAAAATTTGGGGAGCTTCGTTATTATGTTTTAAGGTTACAGTAAAAATTTCGAGTTGATCGGATACCCGGATTGCGAGAACGGGATCCGCCAATGAATCTAGATACAGGGAGGTTTCGGGCCGGTGCGGAGGCCCCGAAGGCAAAAAAGTGACTTGGAGTTGGCCTAATTTGGATTAATTAATTTATTTATTTAATTAGGATTTTTGTATGTGAAGCAGCAATTTAAAGAGTTAAAGAAATAAATTAGAAATGGTCCAAACTGAAAAGTTCAAGTACCAGGAGGTAAAGCAAGTTAAACTGTGGCTGCCCGTCAAATTTGAGCGAAAACGGGCGAAAAACGGGCGAGAACGGGCGAAAACGGGCGAAACTGGGCTTGGGCCCAAGTTTCGGGCGCCCGAAAGTGGGTTCCGGGCGCCCGAAAGTTACTGTAGCATGTTGGTTTTTCGGGCTGCAGCGAACCGGGCTGCACTGTAGCGAACCCGGTTCACTGTAGCAGCCCGGTCCAGGTCCGGGTGCGCCCGAAAATCCACTGTGCGCGCCCGGAAGTTACTGTAGCGGCACGGATCCCGAGGCAGTCGGCACGGATTCCGAGGCAATGGCACGGATCCCGAGGCAACGGGCACGGATCCCGAGGCGCGGGCGTGAATCCCGAGGCAGGGCAGCGCGCGCGACGCGCTGTGGCGCGCGGCCCGAGGCGCGCGGTAGGTGGGGAAATGCCACGTGTCGCCTCCCCATTGGTCGCTCTGACCGGGGGAGCGTGGGCGTGCGCGGGGAAGGCGCGACGCGCCTGGCGCGTGTCAGCGGGGCAGGCCACGTGTCGGCCCCCCATTGGCCGGTCAGCGCGATGTGACGCGCTGATGGGACAAGACGCAACCACCGCTGAGGTAGTGCGGTCCACGTGGCGGCCTCCCATTGGCCGCCGCTGTTCCGTGGTCGCGGTGCATGGGTCCACGGACACGTGTCGCTCCCCGGTTGGCCGAGCGTGGTGACGTGGCGCTGAGCTGGCGCGTCGTGGACGCGTGGACCGCGGCGGGGGCTCTTACTGTAGCCGCCCGAAAACTTTCGGGCGCCCGAAAGGTGCGCCCGAAAGTTCGGGATCGGCCTATTTAGGCCCGAAATGGCCCATTTTTCCTTCTTTTTCCCTTTTTGGCTTCACCCGAGCGTACCAGGAGGCGATCCGGGCGATTTCGCCCGGGGTTTTCGAGGGCGCACGAGCGCGCCGTGGACTCCGTGGAGCGTGCAAGATGTTCCAAAGGCCTATTGGGCGTGATTGTACGGCACGATGTTGTCGAGGTAAGCCCCGTTTGTCATTTTTGCGGTATTTTTGGCACAGTTTTAAGATTTCCTTTTGGATTTTGGATTTGACTCCTTTGCCACGTGCATGTTAGGGACCCAACTTTTCTGTGCCGTTTTACTACGCGAGTTTTGCGAGTGTTTTGGGCACGTCTCGTTTTGCGTGCCGCTCGGGGGAAACATGCACCGTTTTGCGTGCGAATTCGACAAATGTGCACAGTTTTGGGCGCAAGCTTGGAATACGTGCACCGTTTTACGTGCAAAGTTGGAAATGGAGCGTGCACCGTTTTGCGTGCCAATATGAGGTATGTGCTCCGTTTTGCGCGCAGGTTGGACTAACGGGCACCGTTTTCGTGTAGACTCTAACAATACGTCTCGTTTTACGTGCAGGGTCGGAATAATGTGCACCGTTTTGCGTGCAACCCTACAGTCAGATGTGCACCGTTTTGCGTGCCAATTCGGGGTAAGTGCTCCGTTTTGCGTGCGGGTTGGACCAATACGCAACGTTTTGCGTGTAGATTTTAATGGTTGCATCGTTTTTCGTGCAGGGCTAGGAAAAATATGCACCGTTTTGCGTGCAACCCTACAGACAAATATGCACCGTTTTGCGTGCAGTTTCGAGGTACGTGCATCGTTTCGCGTGCAGTTCATGTTGTCGCGCACCGTTTTGCGTGCTGTCGCTAATGTTATGCACTGTTTTGCATGTAGGGTCAGAAAAATTGTGCACCGTTTTGCGTGCAACCCTACTGTGAGTCGTGCACTGTTTTGCGTGCAGATTCGAGGTACATGCACCGTTTTGCGTGCAGGTTGAGTTGGCGCGCATGGTTTTGCGTGCAGGCTGAAATGGCGCGCACCGTTTTGCGTATGGGTTTTACTGACGTGCACCGTTTTGCGTGCAGGTTTAGAGGGCGTGCACCGTTTTGCGTGCAGACTCGAGGGATGTGCACCGTTTTGCGTGCAAGCTCGAGGAAACAAGTGGAATCGCGCGGAGACCAATTGCAAGTGTCTACAAGCAATTGGGTACACTACAAGGTGGGGATTCTGCCGAAATTGGGTGACCTCTCCCCTTGCTCCTTTGCTTTTTGATCTAGAAGCATGATAGTAGCCTGTTAGAGGCGTTAGGTAATTATGATTAAGATTGCATGTGTAGATGGATTCAGATGAAAAAGTGCAACTGTTGGTTGCCAGAGATAGAGGAATATATGTGCATGTGCAAATGGACACAGAGGAAAAGAGCAACTGTTGGTTGCCAAAGATATATGATGAATATGCATGCGTAGAGACAATTATTAATTATGGATGAGTTGAAAATAATTGTATGCATGAAATAGATTAGCTATTTATAATTGTGATCATGTTAGGGTATAACCCTAGGAATCATGTGACATAAGGGAACAAGACTTGTTGGTAGTAAGACTAGGAGAAAACCTAGTTTAGGGGTTTGACGAGTGACATCAACTTAGGAGTTATCCTAGGGAGGACGAGTGGCATGGTCTTAGGTGATAACCTAAGGACACTGGATAGAGTGATCAACATAGAGTCAGAGAACTCTAGGGTGTATATGGCATGGAACTTAGGTAAAGAGAACCTAAGGAGAATTAGTGATCAACATAGAGTCAGAGAACTCTAGGATGATATGACATGGAACTTAGGTAAAGAGAACCTAAGGAGAACTAGTGTTCAACATAGAGTCAAGGAACTCTAAGATGAGTATGACATGGATCTTAGGTAAAGAAACCTAAGGTGAATTAGAGGTCAGCATAGAGTCAAGTTGACTCTAGGATTCAGTAAGGAATCAAGAGAATGGAACAATGGATCAAATGTGGAGATATGAAAGGGAAAACAGGAAAGTAGAGTCATGTAATTCTAATATAACAGTGGAACATGGAATTAGAGTCAGTGTAACTCTAAGTTAATAGTGGAACAGGAAAATAGAGTTAAGTTAACTCTAGGATTCAATGAGGAATCAGGAAAAATGGGATAAGATCCCAGGGTTAAAGAGTTTAACAAATATAACCCTAGAAAGTCATAGGGTGTCTGGGCAAATGGACAATAACTTTAACTTCAATTTGAGTTAAAGAAATAAAAGAGAAATGTTTAAGAGTCCAGGAGACTCTCTAGTTATCCTTATGGCGAGACCTAGGATAAGAGGTAAATTGTTGTAAAAAGGCAAAGTTTAAAAGCAAGCTAAAAGTGGCTAAAAAGTATAAAGAGAATGTAAATGGCGCCTTCGAATTTGAGACTCGTCAAGTGGAGCAGGACTCCCTGGGCAGTGACCCGTCGGACGAGGTACTTTCGAAGGGCTAAAAGTGAAAGCAAGGAGCTAAATGCTCGAAGAAAAGAGAAAGTGAATTGCCAGTGGCAAAAAGGGAGCTATAAGCTCGAATAAGAAAGGAAAGCAAGTGTTCAAAAGCAAAGAGGCTAAGAACTAAAATAAAAAGAGAAAGAAAAAGAAAAGAAAGGAAATTAAAGATAAAACGGGCGTACCTCCGGGGGTGAACGTACAACGGTCAGGAGTTGGACAGGGTCCCTCTCCCGGGCAGCGACCCGTATGACTGGTAGATAGAGTACTCTTGTCAGAGTTGGGCAGTGACCCTATCGGGCAGTGTCCCGTATGACAAGTCCCCCCGCAGGACGGGGTAACACTTGCGAGTGTTATCGGCAACCTTAGAAATCTTATCTTATGGTAGCAAGACTACCGGGCTCGGGCCCGTTGGATAAGAATTTCTGAGGGTTAACTTGAACTAAAGCACCAGAATCTAAAGAA
The DNA here is from genome assembly GCA_029168755.2 of Tillandsia fasciculata. Classification (NCBI taxonomy): domain Eukaryota; kingdom Viridiplantae; phylum Streptophyta; class Magnoliopsida; order Poales; family Bromeliaceae; genus Tillandsia; species Tillandsia fasciculata. Next base: position 12,965,460 of record CM054945.1, on the reverse strand, counting down.
TAAAGAAAATAGAGTGGCCAAGGTGGCCGGGTTAGTTTGACCCTGTATACAGCGGCATAGTGGCCGAGTTGGTGCTTAGCAGCCTAGTGTGGCTAGACAGAGTAGTGCTGGTTGGTGATTAGACACAGATAGTGTAGTGTAGTGATATGTTATATTGCATAGCTGCATTTTGATATTGAGGATTTTAGTTTCCTAGCACTATTATTATTGCTTCCATTGGACCAAGTGGTGTAGGACACTTTTTCTCGGTGGTTGAACCCACTGGGAACTCTGTCGTAGTTCTCACACCCCTTGGGTGACTCCCCCACAGGTTCGGGAATGGATGCAGCGGTCGAGACGGATCAGATGCAGACGGCGAGGCATACGACAGGGGCAAGGGCCCAGCAGCATAGTGACCTAGAGGGTCTAGCAGAGGTATCCCTTTTTATATATTTCTTGAGTGAACCTTGTATGGTGAGGAATTTATGTAAAGGAATTGTAATAATTTTATTTGCAAGTTCAGAAATGTAAAGTGTAATAAGTTTAATTTATGGTTCACTCTTGTATGCTTTCATTTCCGCTTAAACTGTTGTTATTGAATGAAAGTTTAAATTTATAGTGATTTTTAGTACTCTGATATTGAGCTTCCGCATACACTTGTTGTGTTATTATGGATGTTACCGTTCCTTTCGGGTAGAAAAAGGTCTTACCCGATTGGCGGGTCTGTTGGCGTGCCCGAACCGTACAAATTGGCGGACTCGGGGCGTGACAGATTAGAGTGGTATCAGAGCCTAGGAATAGTCCTAGGTGGTTAGCAACCTTAGGGAGACCCTAGGGATTAGCACGAGAGAGTGTGTGGATTATTGGGCGAAAGTATTTGATTGGTTATTGTTGTTCCCAAAAAGGATATTGGGACTGATCGAGGGCGACGAGCTTTCATTCTTCAGATATTACGTTGGCGGCCGACAACGTAATGTTGGAGATGAAAAGGAGTACCCTCTTATACTTTCGCATGATTGGGTCGACGAGCTTTTTGTCGGTATATGGACTGCGCGTTGCTCAAATGGCTAAATTGGGCTAGTTGTTTCGTTGTGGTGTGCATATTAGCGATGACACCACATAGGGAGACGCACCTGTTTTGACTCGAGTCACGAGAGGGCTCTAGGTCAAACGTGGTATACGAGCTGCGATAGCAGGTGACCGCACTTGTTGGAGTGGTCCAACAGTAGGTCAGACTTCTTGCCGTCGGCGAAAATTTTCCGCCGACAGGAAGACAGGTTTCGACGCCTAGGAGTGGCGTCAGCATGACAGTCGGAGCAGATAGATAGGCTCCAGTGGCTGATAGCGCAGCAAGCTGAGGCTGCACAAACAACGTATGAGTATACGGCGTCGCCGCCTGTAGGGGCGACAGTAAAGGGAATGGCAGTGGCCGCCGAACTTTTGTCGGCGCAGCCAACACCTTCAGCATAGGGTGTTTTACGCTTGTGTCAGCTAGGTTGCTGGCAAAGTATGGTTAGTAGGTCCAGTGAGAGACCGACTCGCGAGGTAAATGGTGATCGCTATGTTGCGAGAGCCAAGTTGCTGTGCCCTAAGGGTTAGGGCAAGAAAGATTTACGGGCCTGGCGGCGTGAGTTCGCCCTGATGACGGTAGTGACCGTGTGGCGTGTTGATTGTGGCTAGGTTGCCGTAGTAGTGTTGGTGAGGCCTAGAATAGGCTTCAGGATGCGAAAACCTCGCAAGTAAGCGGAAGTTTTGTGGCGCCGGTCTGATGGATCGGCATAATGGCAAGGATTGCCACCACAGGGTTTGCATGTTAATCACCAGAGTTGGTGAACAGTTATTGTGGTGCCTCAACCCAGTTGGGAGAGGTGTACAAGAGCCGTTGGGGTGCTTAAGCAAGTTGCTTAACACTGGACTTTGTAAGTTAGCGTGGGGGCGTAGGACGCCCAACTGTTTGGTGCTCATGGAGCACAGTATCGTTTAGCCAGAGAGAGCTGATTAGGTGGCGTGTTAGCCTTTGCCCAGTGTGGCCAGAGTTGATAGAGAGTTTGGGTCGTGGATTGACGACTGGTTAGTTTGGTTTTGCTCAGTGGAGCGTAGTGGTCGCGTGGCGACGATTTGCGGGTTCGCTTAGGACGATCCGTGCCTGGACCATGTTTGTGGACTGTGGGCCTGTAGCCCAGTGGGCAGGCGCAGTCGGCTGTGAGAGACAGCGGCCCGAGACCTGATGGCGGGGCATGATAGAGATTTGGTCGGGACGGTAGTCCGAGCGATGACCCGGGGACGTGGAATGCCACGTGTGAGCCTTGAGGCTGTTAGTACACTGAGAGTGTAATGTGATCAGGCAGTAGTGCTAGTGATGATTGAGGTGCTGTAGCTCCTAGTGGGAGTGTTGGTGTAGCAATCCTAAGTGAGGATCTACCCGTTTGATGATTGGGTCTGTGTGCTAGTGAGAGCCATTATACAGAGTTGGACTGGTTAGACCGTGGTCTGTGGACCTATTAGTAGACCTAGATATCGGGTTAGCTGATAACCCGTGGACATAGAGCGCTAGTAGCGTGTGTGATAGTTGAGGACTTGTGGATTGGCCCTTGCCCCCACATTGCGGCAGATGTAATTAGTTGCAAATGCAACCTTATTGTGAAAAAAAAAAAAAAAAAAAAAAAAAAAAAAAAAAAAAATGATGGCGAAATTAAAGTGAAAATTTCGCAAGAAAGACTGGGTCGTTCGTGGCAATTGGGAGAGCGAGTGCTCAAATGTGTTTCTCACCTATTTGGTGAAAGTGGCCAGACACCAAGTCTGAGTTTATCCCTAAGAAGATTTAGGGGTTCGGGAATGGGCTACTCGTGAAATTGTTGGGCGAGCAGGCAATGTGATGCCGGTCACGAGGTTCAGTGAACCCAGTAGTGAGGGCAAGTTTCCCCCCTCTTGATCAAGTAGGAGTCGAGATGTGATTCAAGTTTCGAGGACGAAACTTATTTTAAGGGGGGTAGAATGTAGTGGACCAGAACTTGGGATATAAACAAATGTAAATAAAAATAGTATAAAATACTATTTTTATGGAGGTAGAAAAGTAAAGGGTTACTCGGAAGTGAATTGGGCCCAAATCGGGATTAAAATGAGAGTTCTGAAATTTTATTGGAGAAAGGGGGCCCAGATTTTTAGTGAAAAATTCACAGTGTCAGAAAATTTCGAAAAAATTACGGGAGCCCCGTAAATATGTTTTAAGACCACAGAAAAAGTTTCGCGTTGATCGGAGGCCGGATAGTGAGAACGGGCTCCGCCAACAGTGTCAGAAAATTCTGAGAAAATTTGGGGAGCTTCGTTATTATGTTTTAAGGTTACAGTAAAAATTTCGAGTTGATCGGATACCCGGATTGCGAGAACGGGATCCGCCAATGAATCTAGATACAGGGAGGTTTCGGCCGGTGCGGAGGCCCCGAAGGCAAAAAGTGACTTGGAGTTGGCCTAATTTGGATTAATTAATTTATTTATTTAATTAGGATTTTTGTATGTGAAGCAGCAATTTAAAGAAAAGAAATAAATTAGAAATGGTCCAAACTGAAAAGTTCAAGTACCAGGAGGTAAAGCAAGTTAAACTGTGGCTGCCCGTCAAATTTGAGCGAAAACGGGCGAAAAAACGGGCGAGAACGGGCGAAAACGGGCGAAACGGGCTTGGGCCCAAGTTTCGGGCGCCCGAAAGTGGGTTCCGGGCGCCCGAAAGTTACTGTAGCATGTTGGTTTTTCGGGCTGCAGCGAACCGGGCTGCACTGTAGCGAACCCGGTTCACTGTAGCAGCCCGGTCCAGGTCCGGGTGCGCCCGAAAATCCACTGTGCGCGCCCGGAAGTTACTGTAGCGGCACGGATCCCGAGGCAGTCGGCACGGATTCCGAGGCAATGGCACGGATCCCGAGGCAACGGGCACGGATCCCGAGGCGCGGGCGTGAATCCCGAGGCAGGGCAGCGCGCGCGACGCGCTGTGGCGCGCGGCCCGAGGCGCGCGGTAGGTGGGGAAATGCCACGTGTCGCCTCCCCATTGGTCGCTCTGACCGGGGGAGCGTGGGCGTGCGCGGGGAAGGCGCGACGCGCCTGGCGCGTGTCAGCGGGGCAGGCCACGTGTCGGCCCCCCATTGGCCGGTCAGCGCGATGTGACGCGCTGATGGGACAAGACGCAACCACCGCTGAGGTAGTGCGGTCCACGTGGCGGCCTCCCATTGGCCGCCGCTGTTCCGTGGTCGCGGTGCATGGGTCCACGGACACGTGTCGCTCCCCGGTTGGCCGAGCGTGGTGACGTGGCGCTGAGCTGGCGCGTCGTGGACGCGTGGACCGCGGCGGGGGCTCTTACTGTAGCCGCCCGAAAACTTTCGGGCGCCCGAAAGGTGCGCCCGAAAGTTCGGGATCGGCCTATTTAGGCCCGAAATGGCCCATTTTTCCTTCTTTTCCCTTTTTGGCTTCACCCGAGCGTACCAGGAGGCGATCCGGGCGATTTCGCCCGGGGTTTTCGAGGGCGCACGAGCGCGCCGTGGACTCCGTGGAGCGTGCAAGATGTTCCAAAGGCCTATTGGGCGTGATTGTACGGCACGATGTTGTCGAGGTAAGCCCCGTTTGTCATTTTTGCGGTATTTTTGGCACAGTTTTAAGATTTCCTTTTGGATTTTGGATTTGACTCCTTTGCCACGTGCATGTTAGGGACCCAACTTTTCTGTGCCGTTTTACTACGCGAGTTTTGCGAGCGTTTTGGGCACGTCTCGTTTTGCGTGCCGCTCGGGGAAACATGCACCGTTTTGCGTGCGAATTCGACAAATGTGCACAGTTTTGGGCGCAAGCTTGGAATACGTGCACCGTTTTACGTGCAAAGTTGGAAATGGAGCGTGCACCGTTTTGCGTGCCAATATGAGGTATGTGCTCCGTTTTGCGCGCAGGTTGGACTAACGGGCACCGTTTCTCGTGTAGACTCTAACAATACGTCTCGTTTTACGTGCAGGGTCGGAATAATGTGCACCGTTTTGCGTGCAACCCTACAGTCAGATGTGCACCGTTTTGCGTGCCAATTCGGGGTAAGTGCTCCGTTTTGCGTGCGGGTTGGACCAATACGCAACGTTTTGCGTGTAGATTTTAATGGTTGCATCGTTTTTCGTGCAGGGCTAGGAAAAATATGCACCGTTTTGCGTGCAACCCTACAGACAAATATGCACCGTTTTGCGTGCAGTTTCGAGGTACGTGCATCGTTTCGCGTGCAGTTCATGTTGTCGCGCACCGTTTTGCGTGCTGTCGCTAATGTTATGCACTGTTTTGCATGTAGGGTCAGAAAAATTGTGCACCGTTTTGCGTGCAACCCTACTGTGAGTCGTGCACTGTTTTGCGTGCAGATTCGAGGTACATGCACCGTTTTGCGTGCAGGTTGAGTTGGCACGCATGGTTTTGCGTGCAGGCTGAAATGGCGCGCACCGTTTTGCGTATGGGTTTTACTGACGCGCACCGTTTTGCGTGCAGGTTTAGAGGGCGTGCACCGTTTTGCGTGCAGACTCGAGGGATGCGCACCGTTTTGCGTGCAAGCTCGAGGAAACAAGTGGAATCGCGCGGAGACCAATTGCAAGTGTCTACAAGCAATTGGGTACACTACAAGGTGGGGGATTCTGCCGAAATTGGGTGACCTCTCCCCTTGCTCCTTTGCTTTTTGATCTAGAAGCATGATAGTAGCCTGTTAGAGGCGTTAGGTAATTATGATTAAGATTACATGTGTAGATGGATTCAGATGAAAAAGTGCAACTGTTGGTTGCCAGAGATAGAGGAATATATGTGCATGTGCAAATGGACACAGAGGAAAAGAGCAACTGTTGGTTGCCAAAGATATATGATGAATATGCATGCGTAGAGACAATTATTAATTATGGATGAGTTGAAAATAATTGTATGCATGAAATAGATTAGCTATTTATAATTGTGATCATGTTAGGGTATAACCCTAGGAATCATGTGACATAAGGGAACAAGACTTGTTGGTAGTAAGACTAGGAGAAAACCTAGTTTAGGGGTTTGACGAGTGACATCGAACATAGGAGTTATCCTAGGGAGGACGAGTGGCATGGTCTTAGGTGATAACCTAAGGACACTGGATAGAGTGATCAACATAGAGTCAGAGAACTCTAGGGTGTATATGGCATGGAACTTAGGTAAAGAGAACCTAAGGAGAATTAGTGATCAACATAGAGTCAGAGAACTCTAGGGTGTATATGGCATGGAACTTAGGTAAAGAGAACCTAAGGAGAATTAGTGTTCAACATAGAGTCAAGGAACTCTAAGATGAGTATGACATGGATCTTAGGTAAAGAAAACCTAAGGTGAATTAGAGGTCAGCATAGAGTCAAGTTGACTCTGGGATTCAGTAAGGAATCAAGAGAATGGAACAATGGATCAAATGTGGAGATATGAAAGGGAAAACAGGAAAGTAGAGTCATGTAATTCTAATATAACAGTGGAACATGCAATTAGAGTCAGTGTAACTCTAAGTTAATAGTGGAACAGGAAAATAGAGTTAAGTTAACTCTAGGATTCAATGAGGAATCAGGAAAAATAGGATAAGATCCCAGGGTTAAAAAGTTTAACAGATATAACCCTAGAAAGTCATAGGGTGTATGGGCAAATGGACAATAACTTTAACTTCAATTTGAGTTAAATAAATGAAGGTGAAATGTTTAAGAGTCCAGGAGACTCTCTAGTTATCCTTATGGCGAGACCTAGGATAAGAGGTAAATTGTTGTAAAAAGGCAAAGTTTAAAGAGCAAGCTAAAAGTGGCTAAAAAGTATAAAGAGAATGTAAATGGCGCCTTCGAATTTGAGACTCGTCAAGTGGAGCAGGACTCCCTGGGCAGTGACCCGTCGGACGAGGTACTTTCGAAGGGCTAAAAGTGAAAGCAAGGAGCTAAATGCTCGAAGAAAAGAGAAAGTGAATTGCCAGTGGCAAAAAGGGAGCTATAAGCTCGAATAAGAAAGGAAAGCAAGTGTTCAAAAGCAAAGAGGCTAAGAACTAAAATAAAAGAGAAAGAAAAAGAAAAGAAAGAAATTAAAGATAAAACGGGCGTACCTCCGGGGGTGAACGTACAACGGTCAGGAGTTGGACAGGGTCCCTCTCCCGGGCAGCGACCCGTATGACTGGTAGATAGAGTACTCTTGTCAGAGTTGGGCAGTGACCCTATCGGGCAGTGTCCCGTATGACAAGTCCCCCCGGCAGGACGGGGTAACACTTGCGAGTGTTATCGGCAACCTTAGAAATCTTATCTTATGGTAGCAAGACTACCGGGCTCGGGCCCGTTGGATAAGAATTTCTGAGGGTTAACTTGAACTAAAGCACCAGAATCTAAAGAATAAAGAAAGATAGAGTGGCCAAGGTGGCCGGGTTAGTTTGACCCTGTATATAGCGGCATAGTGGCCGAGTTGGTGCTTAGCAGCCTAGCGTGGCTAGACAAGAGTAGTGATGGTTGGTGATTAGACACAGATAGTGTAGTGTAGTGATATGTTATATTGCATAGCTGCATTTTGATATTGAGGATTTTAGTTTCCTAGCACTATTATTATTGCTTCCATTGGACCAAGTGGTGTAGGACATTCTTTCTCGGTGGTTGAACCCACTGGGAACTCTGTCGTAGTTCTCACACCCCTTGGGTGACTCCCCCACAGGTTCGGGTATGGATGCAGCGATCGTGACGGTTCAGATGCAGACGGCGAGGCATACGTCAGGGGCAAGGGCCCGACAGCATAGTGACCTAGAGGGTCTAGCAGAGGTATCCCTTTTTATATATATTTCTTGAGTGAACTTTGTATGGTGAGGAATTTATGTAAAGGAATTGTAATAAATATTTTAATTGCAAGTTCAGAAATGTAAAGTGTAACAAATTTAAGTTATGGTTCACTCTTGTATGCTTTCATTACCGCTTAAACTGTTGATTATTAAATGAAAGTTTAAATTTATAGTGATTTTTAGTACTCTGATATCGAGCTTCCGCATACACTGGTTGTGTTATTATGGATGTTACCGTTCCTTTCGGGTAGGAAAAGGTCTTACCCGATTGGCGGGTCTGTTGGCGTGCCCGAACCGTACAAATTGGCGGACTCGGGGCGTGACAGTTGATACACGGTGGTGATGCCACACCGTTGATACACGGTGGTGATGCCACACCGTTGATACACGGTGGTGATGCCACGCCGTTGGTGCACGGCAGTGATGCCACGCTGTTGGTGCACGGCAGTGATGCCACGTTGTAGGTACACAACGGCGAGAGTTTTTTTGGATGTTTCGGACTTTTGACCGCGAGTTTGGGCATCGGTTTTATGATCGCCTTGTGAGCCAGTTTTCAGTCCCGTTCACCGACGGTTTGGTCCCCGTCAGGGTGTTCTTTTTTAGTTGGGGGATCGACTTCGACCGGTGGGTCCGTTGGGATTATGATAGCATGATGAGCGACCAACTGTGGCACGTGATTGTGTCTCTTGAGGATCCCTTTTGATGGTAGCTTGCTGTAGAGTAGTCCACTCGGGTGGTTTTGGATCGGGAAGTAACCGAGTGAAGACCCCAGCTTATTGGATTCCCTTCCTTATTGGATGAATGTGTGGGGTATACTTCGGATCGTCTTGTTGAGGTTGGCACCATGATGTGGGTTGGTGCGTGTTGCACTAGTGGTTATTGCAGTTTCCCCCAGCCTTTTATTGGAGCCCCTTTGGTTTTTCACGTCTCAGCTCAGGAGTGATGTGTTTTTCCTCGCCTGTGATTGACTTGCCCCTTTGAGATCTGTGATTGCTGGAGTACGAGGGACGCCCGCTGCAATTTCTGGCTCGAGAGATGAGAGAATTGCACATCGGGCCATACCGTACTTGTTGTTGTTGTTGTTGCGGAGTAATCACGGGGAGTGAGTTGTGTTTTGGGAGCTGGAGGCGTATTGATGGATACCTACCCGTGGTATTTGTGACTCCTGATGGACTTAATCTAGTTTCGAGGACGAAACTTTCTTTTAGTGGGGGAGGGTGTGAGATCCCGGAATCCCCCGCGTAGGGTTTGCCGGTTGTTGGGCAGCTTTTAGTGGCCGTTGGGAGTGTTTGTGCGCTTGTCGGGCCCGAGAAATGGATTTGTGGTGCAATTTGGGATTTAGCTTGCATCACTGGAGGTCTGCGTGGTGCGTCGTGATGGTGGCGCGCAATTTGGACACAAGTGGTGGACTTCGGGCTTAAAAGGAGACCCCGTGGGAAATTGGAGGACCCGTCGGGTGTTTGGAAGTGGTTTCGCGCGATTCAGATGTCAAAATTGGACTCCGGGCGAAGTTTGGATAAAAGTTTACCTCTCCGGTCGCCTTTGGGAATTTTTAGAGTTGAAATTCGGCATTTCGGACTTCAGAAATGGGCCCGGCGCGAAAATCGGATCGAGTGGGCATTCGGCAAATTTTCGGACGAGAATTTGGAGAAACGGACATCGTTTTTGGATTCAGCGCGCGAAATCGCTAAGAATGGACTATTTATTTGTTAGATTTGGAGCCCGGATAGCGTGCGCATTTTTCGAGGCGTGCGCGGATCTCGAGGCGGAGCGGCACGGATCCCGAGGAGCGCGGCAGGCGTACGGACGCGGCGGCGCGCGGCTCGAGGCGCGCAGCAGGGGCGCATTTCCTGCACGGAACGCGCGGGGGCCGCCACGTGGCGGCGCCCCACTCGCGCCCGCGCGGGCGCGGGTGACGCACGCCCGTGTGGCGCGCGGCATGTCCCGCGCCTGCGCGGCGCAGGGTGTCACGCGCCCGTGTGGCGCGTGACTGCCGCGCGCCACGTGGCGCGCGGTGACGCGGCGGCGTGGCGGGCGGGGGCGCGCGCTGTGCCTGGTGCGCGCGCCCCTGCGTGTGGACCGCCAGGTGGAGCCCTCCCGTTGGTGGTGCACCGTGGACTCGGTGCATGAGCACCTTCTCTCCTCTTTTTTCTTTTCTTCTTCTTCTTCTTTCTCCACCCGAGCGCCATTTCTCCTCCTTTCCTTTCTTTCTTCTTCACCCGAGCGAGAGAAGGAGTGAGGAGGGGATTTTTGGGTGGCGCGGCGGTGCGTCGTGGGCCTCGTGGGGCGCGCGAGGTGTTCCAACGGAGCAGTTTCGGCGACGGCGGCGCAGTCGGGTAGGTCCCACACTTGTTTTTACGGTGTTTTTGCACAGTTTTGGGGCGTTCTTTTGGACTGTAATTAACCCTCTTGCTCTTATCTGTGTTTGGGACCGTGTTTTACTGCTCCGTTTTGCGTGCGGACTCCGGCGGCGTGCATCGTTTTGCGTGCGGACTCCGTTTTGCGCGCGGGTTTCGGCACCATGCTCCGTTTTGCGTGCGGACCCCGGCGGCGTGCACCGTTTTGCGCGCGGGTTTCGGCACCGTGCTCTGTTTTGCGTGCGGACTCCGACGGCGTGCACCGTTTTGCATGCGGACTCCGTTTTGCGCGCGGGTTTCAGCACAGTGCTCCGTTTTGCGTGCGGACTCCGGCGGTGTTCACCGTTTTGCGTGCGGAATCCGTTTTGCGCGCGGGTTTCGGCACCGTGCTCCGTTTTGCGTGCGGACTCCGGCAGCGGGCATCGTTTTGCGTGCGGAATCACGTGGAGGCCAATTGCAAGTGACTACGAGCAATTGGTGGCTTATCGAGGTGGGTGGCCTTATCTCCAAGTTTTATGGACTGTACAGTAATTCTACTGTTGTAGGACTATGCATGATAGTTTATTTTCGGGTATAGCATGCTATATTGTAGGAATTGTTATTCCTTTTATCATATGTTAATCTAGTTAAATTGGAACTTGACCTAGCACCCCCGTCATATGTTGCATGTGTAACCAGACCAGTAGAAAACCCTCACTTGGACTAGGGTTATTTATGTTTAGACACTCACACTATTTTTTTTATTTCCTGGACATAGTGTTATCCTCGCCCGGGTAGTGGGCCGAGAGGTCGGGACTTTCTTTTAGTGTGGGATGCATTTGCACTCTTGCTTGGGAGCAGAGTGGAGTCTGGTAGTTGTAGTGGGTTGCTTATCTGTACCGGGAGCCGTTTGAGTAAACGGTAGTCCCGGGAGGTCTTGTATCCCTGTCGTGCTGTCATGTGATGGAGCCGTTGAGCAGGCGGTAGTCCCAGACCGTCGAGTATCTTCCGGTCAGTGTTGTTGGGAACCGTTGGGGTTAACGGTGATCCCGGGTCGTTGAGTGTTGTCCGACCAGTTTTGTTAGCCTGAGTTATGGGTCGTTCCTGGCTGTGGGGTATCTCCAGCCAGTGTGCCTTGTGCTGCGAGCTGTTGGAGAGGCTAATGTCTCGTGTTTCATGTGAGCTGATCAGCTGAGTCGTCGAGGGAGCTCCGACTGTTGTGCGAGATATTTGGGGATCTTGAGTCCTTCCGTTTTGAGAGTGAGCGTGGATTTTGGCTCTAGCCTGCATATGCCAATGTTTGATACTCTATGCCGCGCTGTTTTCCTCAGTTGGAGTCGCGCCTCTGAGATGCCGCTGTGGATACGATGGTTGGCCTGTTGAGGCAGTTTTCCGCAGTGAAGGCAACGATGGGCCTGTTGAGGCAGTTTTGCGCGAGGGATGAGTTAGTCGGACAGGACGCCCCACGTAAATCCCGTCCTCATGTGGATGTGTGGTAGTGGGCAGGTGCGTTCCTAGTCGACAGGCGCAGGCTTGACTGGCCCCTTTGAGGCAGTCAGTTCGATTGGGTCGATTGAGCACCTTGGGTGCGAGTGGTCTCATTTACTTTCCTCTGTTCCACTTTTTGAGTATCTAGATAGAGGCATGGTAGCTGTAGAGTAGTTCCAGCTTTTCTTGTTCAGATTTCTTTGCACTGTTATCTTTTACCTCTAGTAGACTTTGTGGGCAGACCGTTGGGCTTGTTGACGGCACCCACTGAGAACTACTGTGGGAAGTAGTTCTCACACCCGTCGTGGTGTCTTTTCCCCAGGGACTTCTTCTTCTGTTCCTATGCTCCTGTTGCTGATCCTTCTGACCGAGGCGAGGGAGTTGCGAGCTAGTTTCCTACCCGTCGTTGGAGTGTAGCGGTACCCCCTTCAGCGGAGAGCTTCAGTAGACTAGATTACTACTTTTACCTCTGTTGAGAGAACTTTGTTGTGAGCTATAGAGTTGTATTTTATTTTTACAGTTTGAGAGACTGTTGTAGTGAGGATATTTTTGTATTGAGAGTTTGTACACTGATGCATTTATTGGAGATATCTCCCTTTTGAGTTTTGTATCAGAGGACTTTGTATACGATCGTATTTGGGAGATGGATATGGTTTTTTTTTCAGTTGTACAGGGTTTGGATTTCAGTTTTTAGTAGTTTACTTTCAGCTCTGATATCTGTATACTGTAGTTGATTCTTTTTGCAGGTTAGACGCTTCGTCTGTACGGCAGTTTCCGTATAGATGGCGGATCTGTTAGCGAGCCCGGGTCGCAGTTTCGACCCCGGGGCGTGACATATGTTGGCTGCAGACAACATAAAGCTACAGAAATAGGGGGATGTCTTTGACTTTCGCTAGATTGGGTCGTGTGTTGTTGGATTCTGATTTTAGTTTCTTGTGGCAGGATGCCTCCCCGACGACGGATCCCTACTCGGGGTACCCCTGCACCCCCTGAGGAGCCGGAGCAGACTGGATCTTCAGAGTTGAGCGAGCTGAGGGCCATGGTGGCCCAATTGGCGGAGAGTACCCGCCGGCAGGAGCAGAGGATTGATCAGTTGTTAGCCCGGAGAGAGGCGCTGCCCCTGACTATTTTGGAGGCCCCTGTACCACCTGTTGCACCTCGTGTGCCGACGACGCCATCATCGAGTAGTGGGGCTCGAGGAGCGGCCCAGTCTTTGACCCCTGCTCAGGAAGAGTATTGTCACGCCCCAAGTTTAAAAATCCAGTCTAAATTTTTTTTTTTTATAAAATTAGAGTTCGCAAAACCGGGCGTAACAGACCGCCACACATATAGGAAATCCTCTATCCAAACGGACAGAGTCTCCCCTATACATGCACGGCTAGGCAAGTACCATATCATACAATCAGAGATCAAGTACAACTAAACTAGACTACATGATAATAACCAATCAGTTTAAAGATATACTAAATCCTCGGAGAAGGTAAATCAAAACTAGAGTACTGATCGACAAAATATGAAATAGACATAAGTGCTAAGATATCACAATAATCCAAACTACTGTCCACAGATCAGATCGGGATCCCAACAACTCTGGTATATCATCAGGGGACAGCTCTATCGTGACAGCCTCACTGGATCGTCCCGACACCCCTCTACCCGAACGACCTGAAAACTGGTCACCCAGGGGTGTGAGATACACTGTACATGTATCCCAGTGGGCACGACGAGCCGAGAAATAGCTAATCGTACCTACTGGGTACAATAATCTGCGGATAGTAAAAATCAAAGGGATAAAGCTGAATAACAGATGTGTATACAGATAATCAAAATCCACAGGTAAACTAAATAGGCAAATAATCAAGGGTAATGAACTGCAGGTAATACATGCTGGAAATCAGGTATAGCTATAATAATCAAGCATAAGGACTGCAGGTAAATAATGCAAGAAATCTGGATATAAATAAGATAATCATGTTATAACTGAAGTAATCAAGCATAAACTGAGCAATAAAGGTACAAGGTAAGATATCTATCAATAACAGTGCAAGATAAGAATAATGCGTCAACAATAGAAACCCAAGTACCAAATCATGTGCCAATATTGGTCTCACAGAACCTCAGGCAAAAACCACTGATCCGCACCCGATCCGCTGACAATAACCCGGCACTCACAGATGCAATCGGGGCTCACGGGTCCAATCTCAAGACCACTTTACCGGTAAAGAACACAACGACGGTGGCCAAACCGTCAGTGTACGTGAAGTACAATAGTGCGTGGTAGTCATCATGCTATGCTCAAGCTCACGGTCTAGCGACCGGGTAGTCGGCAATAAGCCGAGATCCCAACAGGGAAAACATCTGTCTGTATATCTGTCGATCAAGATCTATCATGCATATCTGAATATAAGGCAATATCACAAGTGACATGAAACTAGCAGGAATAATCGATCATGACATCTATATACCAAGTTATGAAAACTGACAAGCAGATGTATATAGTGTGTCTAGAGAATCAATGTCTATCGGACAATCATGCGGTATATAGATCAAATCATCAGGTATAGTCAACAATAGGGGTACATGATAAAATCAACAGGGCTAACCAAAAACAGGTGTCCGACTGGTCTAAAGCAACCAGAGGGCCGAAAAGATAAAGCCCGAACCGAAGATAACCCACCTGAATGTAGGCCGATCCCGAACTCCCGCACAGCTACTGGGAGGCTGGTGCTGAACAACTGGGACCTAAACAGAAACTGGAATCAGAAACAAACTCACTCATACCCATCCCGTCAACACTACAATAATATGACGTTAACACGGGGAATTTAGCCGACGCTAGGCTTTTACCAGAATTTCTGAAAAATTCCCGAAACACTGAAACTGACCCGCCGACAGTCTATATACATCCAAACGCTGCCAAACCACACCTATGTTACGGCTTTTGGTGTTGGCATATTTCGTGAGTCAAGTCGGTGAGTTGAGTCGGAGTCTTGAAGTGATCAAATTGTCAAATCAGCAATCGAAGACTTAGAGAAGATTCAACAAGAGCTCAAGTTGACACTAGTGTTTTGAGCCTTAAAGATTGAAGGTGAAAAATTGTGGATCAATTGCATCAATCTTAAGGAAAATGGATTCGGAATGATCAGGTACGTTTAACTAAATAATTTTGGTGATCCGAATACTTTCTTATAGTGTAGAAACACTTGGTTGAATTTTTAATTGCATAAAAATCAAAAACTGGACATGGGACATGTTCAGGATCCGGATCAGACAATCCAATCCGGATCCCGAAGGGTGTTAGTTCATTGGCAAATCCGATCCGGATCAAAGGCCAATTCCGATCCGGATCCCGAACATTGGATTTTGCTGGAATATATGAACGATCCGGATCGGGCATTTCAATCCGGATCCCGAACCCCTGTTTTTCTGGAATTGCCTGACTCGCTACGATGATCCGGATCGCAGAAAATTCGATCCGGATCGCCGTCCTGAAAAATTCCAGATAAGGTAAGTTTTTGATTCTTATCTCTTTCCAAAGGTTTCTAACCTATAAATAGACACTTAGGGTTTCTCAAGAACGTGCAACCAATACCGAAAACACTTGAGAGCAACCCTAGAGGCTAGGTTTTTACCGTTCTTCTTTATAGCCTCTTTTAGGTCAATTCGATGGTTCTTTCAAGAACATATCTTTTGTCGAATTGATCTAATCTTTGCTTAGAGATTTCTCCCATGGATCTTCATTGATAATCTAAGCAAAGGATCACCATCGAAGCCTATATTTCCTTATCGGCTGAGTTTGCGTCGTGGATTCGACGTAGCACCGTGGATTCGGTGTGTTGAAGGCGTTTCGTGGATTCGAAACGTGTACTCGTGGATTCGAGTGGCGTTCGTGAATTCGAACGTGTGCAGTGGACGTGCAATCGGTGAGCGCAAGGTCCGAAGAAGTTGAAGGAGGGGTTGAGTCCGTGGAGTCGGTAATCACCTTGTTATTCTTCTTTTCTTAGTGGATTGTTATTGCGTGTTGGTCCCGTGGTTTTTCTCCTGGATTGGAGTTTCCACGTAAATCTCGGTGTGCTGTTTTTATTTCCCGCATTGGTTTTTTATTTTGCACTGAGATTTATTTTTTAAATATTACACCTATTCACCCCCCTCTAGGTGTTTGATAGTACCTATTTAGATCCTTGTGGATCCTTAATACATACAACCCAACAATTGGTATCAGAGCAGGTTTTAGGTTTATCTATCATGTCGGGTGAAAGTGGTAATATTTTTAGACCTCCTCTTTTTGATGGGACCAATTATGCTTATTGGAAAGTGCGGATGAGAGCTTTTCTCATCTCAATTGATGAGCGTGTTTGGCAAACCGTGGAATACGGTTGGGTGCATCCTGTTGAGGAAGTAGGAAATTCTACTACCCCAAAACCTCGCTCTAGATGGTCTAAAGAGGAAATCAAAAGATCTTCTTACAATGGGAAAGGTATGAACGCTTTATTTAATTCTCTTTCCTCGACTGAGTTTACACAAATTTCTGCATGTGAAACCGCGAAGGAAATTTGGGATATTCTCAAAATTACACATGAGGGTACTAATCTTGTAAAAATTCAAAAGCTCCAGATGCTTACAAGTCAATTTGACTCTATTCATATGGAAGAGCATGAATTGTTTACAGATTATTACACTAGACTTCAAGATGTAATTAATACATGTGCTAATTTAGGAGAAAAGATCCCGGAGTCGAAAATTGTAAGAAAGATTCTTCGGACTCTTCCGGAACGGTTTAGGGCAAAGGTTACCGCCATTGAAACCGTTAGTCATCCGGATGAGATGAGTGTAGAGGAATTAGTAGGTGCTTTACAAACTTATGAGATGACTTTTCCTACTAATCAAATTTCTTCCAAGTCTTCTTCTAAGCTTACAGGTATTGCATTCAAATCAACAAAGGAAGAAGATGGCGAATCGAGTTCCGACGATGAAATCTCTTTTGCCGATTTTGAAGAACAATTGGCACGGATCACAAAGAAATTTCGTCGGAAATTTTGGAAGAATCGAACCGATGGATCTTCATCCACGAAACCATCTAAAGGATCATCGGGTTCTAAATCCTCTAAACTCAAGGGCGTTGCAAAACCTTCTAAAGAAAAAGAAAAAGATGATTTCGAAGGGGAAATCCGATGTTATCGATGTAAAGGCTACGGCCATATTTCAACGGATTGTCCTTCTAAGAAATCATACAAAAAGAAGGCTTTGCAAGCAAAAACTTGGGACGATTCTAGTTTCGATGAATCGACCTCAAGTGAAGAGGAAAAAGAAAAAGTTGTTGCTTTTCATGCTTCTCAAATTCCCTCTTCTAATTTTGCTTATCATCTTTAGTCACTGACTCTATTCCTTTGATTTTGCATGAAACATCAACATCCGAGGAGAGTCATCAAGTGAGGGGGAGTCGGACGAAGAAGAACTCGTTGAGGCATACCAACAACTTCTTGCGGAATCGAAGAAGATGGCCAAGCATATCAAGAAGTTGAGGAAGCAACGACTTGAGGTTCAAGACGAGAATCAAGCTTTAAAGATCAAACTTCGTGATCTCGAGGAGGAACAAGGGCGTTTATTGGATAACAATAAAATCCTCCAAGAAAAGTTAAACCAATCGGAGACAAACGCTAAATCTTATATGGACAAGATTGGTTTTCTAGAAAAGCAGTTTGAGGAGATTCATGTCACCAACCAAGCTTTGACCAAGCAAGTTCATCAACTTAAATCCGACATACAAAGGCTTTCAACCGGTTCTAAGAAACTTGATTGTATGTCCGGATTAGGTCAAACAAGCAAGGTTGGTTTGGGATTTAAAAAGGACCAAACTGTGCAGGCTTCAAGTTCCACAATGAAATTGAAAGGAAGAACTTGTCACCTATGTGGACTTGAAGGACATTTGGTGAAGAAGTGCCCGAAAAAGAGAAAGAAAAATTCTTCGGCAACTTCATCTACGGAGCGGACTCAACGGAATCAAAAGACACATCATGTCAATGGAGTTCACTCAACCCACCAAAGGTCCGAGCCACATCATCAATCATACAAGTGGATCATTGCGAGGCAAAGACCTAAGGTGGATCAACAGTCAAAGCGGACAACCCCGGCCACAACGAATCAAGACAACCCAAAATCCAGCGATTTTGGATTCGGAAAGGTGATATCTTTCCTTGTCTTAAGTTCTAAATAGCTTATGACTGTATGTAATGCTTTGATTGGTTTTCCTTCATATTTTTCTTAATCTTTGCATTACATGTTTTTCAATGCTCTTTGTTTTATACTTTGTTCTTGAACAAAAGGTTTTTAACGAACAAGTGCATTGAATAAAAAGGGTTTCACGTTCATTCACTCCAAATTAATTTTATATGGATTATCAACTTTACTCCATAATCATAATCTTGAAGATACTTCATTATAGGAGTTTTTTTTAATTGAGCATTGGTCATATTGACTTTAATTGCATCTTTTCACGCATTTAGAAATCTATTATGCTTTTGACATCATAATATTTCGATGTTGCAATGATCATTTATGTTAATTAAGTCATCTTTTAAGTGATCAAAGTCAATTTCTCTCTCAATGATCTCTTGGTATAGTCATTATCTTATTTGACTATTTAGTCGAGTATGAATGCGAGATCAATTTTTGGTTGAATACCTTATATCTTAAATAATTGATAGCCAATTGAGGGGGAGTCAAAGAAAAGTAAAATGCTCAAAAGATGTGGAAAGAGTTACATCCCAATGAGGAGTGTGAAAACTACCACCACATGGAGGAAAGAGCTACCACCTCGGTCGTCCGAGTACTGTGTGCAGCTACCACATGAATACCAAGCATGGTTTTGTCAATTTTGATTAACTAAAATGCATGATTGAAATACTTGACTCTGTCAAATTTCAAGGTTGGTATAAGGTGGAATTTTATTGAAAGATGCTCAAAGAGCCACTCTCTTCAACAGATTGTCTAGATACATTATCTAACTTATCTGGGATTTCAAACATCTATTGATCTTGGTATTTCATTTTCTTTACCAAATTGATGATTTGATAAAGGCATTACGCATAAGATCATGTTAGATGTAATTGAAGTTGTTCAACTTTAAGAGTTTTAATTTCCATAAATTTTCGTTTCATTTTTGAGTATTTTTGATAGATTTGGTATAATCTATTTCTTGTTGCATGAAACGATGACTTTTGTTTAAAGTTGATGCGCTAAAGTGCTTACATACTCTTTCTGATTTTTATGAAATTTTTCTAAATTATTCTGATGAAAGAAATTTGGATCATACACCTCAATCTCAAGAAAGGGTAGAATTCAAGATTGATGTCATTTGGAAATCTCCGTAAGTCATCTTTGTAAATCCGTTACATCTTGATAGAGTTTGGATCTCAAGATTATTTTTGATGACTTGTGTTTGATGAATATAACATGAAAAACTGTTTATAATGTTTTATCTTTGTTTTTCATGATTTAGGAGTAAATCTTTTTAATTTTGTGAAATTAATTGGATTGAATGGCATCTGTGTGAATTCATTGTTTAAAGCACTTAAATTGATTTCTTGATGGAATACAAATCGGTATTTGAAAAGATTCCAAAATCTGGATTTGTTTCAAGAAATTATTTGATTTTTGCTTTCTGGTACCGGTACGCAATCTGCATTTTTGTTATATACCGGAACTGAGCTTTTATCTCTCTTTCTCTATGAACTAATGCTGTTAGTGGTTTCCTTTTGTCTAGTATGTTCACTGTTTGACAATTTGTGACAAAAAGGGAGAGAACAAATAATGATGATCGTATCACAAAGGGGGAGAACATAAATGCTCAAGACAGGGGGAGAACAAGGAGAACATGGAGAACATGTTAGAGATGCTCAAGATAGGGGGAGATAAAGAAAAGATTGAAAGAGCCAAAAAACAAAAGAACCACAAGGACGAATCAAATGTAGGATTTCTAACGACTAACGTTTGATTTTGTTTGGAGTTTTGTTTTGCAGGAATTACATCACTTTAAGACTCCAAGTCCTAAGTCATAGAGTATGTTCTAGGACTGTTTGGTTCAAATGTAATTTTGTATTTATTGGATCTTTCACGCAAAAAAAATCAATGTTTTGGTGATGACATTGAATTTCGAATTTTTTGGTTTAAGATGAGTGACTTGAGCGTTTTTATGTATTTTTGGGTTTTGTCACGAAATTGCCAAAGGGGGAGATTGTTACGGCTTTTGGTGTTGGCATATTTCGTGAGTCAAGTCGGTGAGTTGAGTCGGAGTCTTGAAGTGATCAAATTGTCAAATCAGCAATCGAAGACTTAGAGAAGATTCAACAAGAGCTCAAGTTGACACTTAGTGTTTTGAGTCTTAAAGATTGAAGGTGAAGAATTGTGGATCAATTGCATCAATCTTAAGGAAAATGGATTCGGAATTGTCAGGTACGTTTAACTAAATAATTTTGGTGATCCGAATACTTTCTTATAGTGTAGAAACACTTGGTTGAATTTTTAATTGCATAAAAATCAAAAACTGGATATGGGACATGTTCAGGATCCGGATCAGACAATCCAATCCGGATCCCGAAGGGTGTTAGTTCATTGGCAAATCCGATCCGGATCAAAGGCCAATTCCGATCCGGATCCCGAACATTGGATTTTGCTGGAATATATGAACGATCCAGATCGGGCATTTCAATCCGGATCCCGAACCCTGTTTTTCTGGAATTGTCAACTCGCTACGACGATCCGGATCGCAGTAAATCCGATCCGGATCGCCGTCCTGAAAAATTCCAGATAAGGTAAGTTTTTGATTCTTATCTCTTTCCAAAGGTTTCTAACCTATAAATAGACACTTAGGGTTTCTCAAGAACGTGTAACCAATACCGAAAACACTTGAGAGCAACCCTAGAGGCTAGGTTTTTACCGTTCTTCTTTATAGCCTCTTTTAGGTCAATTTGATGGTTCTTTCAAGAACATATCTTTTGTCGAATTGATCTAATCTTTGCTTAGAGATTTCTCCCATGGATCTTCATTGATAATCTAAGCAAAGGATCACCATCGAAGCCTATATTTCTTATCGGCTGAGTTTGCGTCGTGGATTCGACGTAGCACCGTGGATTCGGTGTGTTGAAGGCGTTTCGTGGATTCGAAACGTGTACTCGTGGATTCGAGTGGCGTTCGTGAATTCGAACGTGTGCAGTGGACGTGCAATCGGTGAGCGCAAGGTCCGAAGAAGTTGAAGGAGGGGTTGAGTCCGTGGAGTCGGTAATCACCTTGTTATTCTTCTTTTCTTAGTGGATTGTTATTGCGTGTTGGTCCCGTGGTTTTTCTCCTGGATTGGAGTTTCCACGTAAATCTCGGTGTGCTGTTTTTTATTTCCGCATTGGTTTTTATTTTGCACTGAGATTTATTTTTTAAATATTACACCTATTCACCCCCCCTCTAGGTGTTTGATAGTACCTATTTAGATCCTTGTGGATCCTTATTACATACAACCCAACAACCTAGTGGCTCTAAACATCATCACCTCGATGTTCGGGCAGACAGGGGCAAAATCGTAAATTTTCGGTGTCCAGACGTTGCTATAACCGCTTTCGTAACTCCCAGAAAGCCCAATTCGGCTTCGGAGTCTTCCGACGAAATACTAAAAACACTGAACCAGCCAAGTCAGTGTCGGGGATAACCAGAGGCGACAATTGACGACCAGAATCCAACTAGAACGCGAAACTCGAGCCGTAAACCGTAAAACCGGCAATTTTGCCAATTTACGGAACGGTATCCGATTCCCGCTCAACAAGAGCCTACAGAACTCTAACAAAATGGCTAGATGGTGCATAAGTATTGTCTAAACAGACAGCCCATGTTACATTTGCAACTTAATAATCCATAACTTTCCTAAAATTGCATAATTACACCTATTGGAAACATTATTTTGACCCGTTCTTCCAAACCAGGGAATCCAAAGATAGTGCCTTAAGTTTTCAGCGCGTCCGTTACGATGCGTCGAGCTCGTGCTCACCATTGGGAGCACACGAGACCCGAGGAAAACTTTGGGCCATAAAATTCCTCTCTACAAGCCAAATAGCATTTTTGTTTCTCCGGCTCATCAAGACCTATTTCTAATGCGAGCATCGCGTTCAGTGACCCCAAATTAGCCAGGAGCACACTGTCGCGGCTTTGCAAACAGCCCTAAATAGTCCCTCGGCCAAACAACTTAACCTAAGGCTTTTTTAACACAAAAACTTTTTAAACCACTTGTGCCATCAGCAAACCAGCTTGAGCATCTTGCTCAGGGCACTACAGGGACTCAAGGGCTTGCTCAAGCGCAGCCCAGAAAATGCGGATCGAAAGATCCAAATCTCTCGCTCACTAACACGACAACATTGCTCCACACACCAATCCACACAGCCAAAATTGGATCTGAAGTGAGCATCAAGCTCAGGGGAGTGTGTGTAACAACTTTCATATTTTGATCATGGCCAGATTTTGAACTTAAGTTCATTGAGGCATTTCATCGAACACGTAGTGGGCATAATATAAAATAAACAACCAAGCTCTTGGCCCGAGCTCTACCTCTGCAAGGAACAGCACCAGCGCCCTTTCTAAGATGGATGAACAACAAGTAGGTAGAGCTTAGAGGTTACCTGGGTGGTTGGCCGGCGACCAGAGGCGACGGCGGCGGCCTGAGAAGGAGCTCGGCCCAGCAATAATTGTGGAACCACCAAGGATAGAAAAACTTGTAAGATAACTCATGCAGATGCATGCTAGGCTTCTATAAGACCACACTAACTCACCTGGGTCTCCTGCCGGCGGCACGGAGCAGCGGCGGTCGCCGGCGACGAAGTTTGGTGGAGCTCGGCAACCAACATGGTGCAATCCCAGAGAAGAGAAAACCCACATTAGGATTCACATGCGAGTGGTTGGGAAGCTTCACAGAGGTCAAGGGATCATACCTGAGCCGCTCTCCCATTTGACGGAGCTCCGGCGATCGCCGGAGATCGAATTTCCAAAGATTAGTGATTTCCGGCCACCATTAATGGTGGTTTCCGGCCGGCGACCCCCGGGCCAGCGCAAGATGGACCAACTTGCTCCTCTCGGTCCCCCGGTGCTTGTTGAGTGGTTGGCCGGCGGCTCGGGTGCACGGCGGCGCCGGACGGCGAGAAACGGCCGTGGTGCAAGGTTGGCCGGTTCTAGGGCATGCTGGATCTCCATGGATTTTCAACCGATCCACTCCAAAGCTTGGGAGCATCTTGCAGTCACCGAGAAGATCAAGATCAACGGTTTTATCGGTTGCATGAAGCCTGGGATCATCCTCGGCCGAAACAAGATAATCCGGCAATAGTTTGCTCCCGCCGGCGGCCGGGGCGACGGCGACGGCTCAGACTTCACAGAGATAATCCACTCTATGTCAGGAACACACTACATGGTCCTTGGGCCATTTAAAAATAAAAAGGTTTCATCATCTTACCTCGCCGGAAAACTTGGAAAAGAAGGTGACCTCCGCGGCGGCTCACGGCGGAGCTCGGCGTCGGGTTCACCTCGGCTCGATCGCGGCCACACAGAGGACTACCCAGAGGAGGTTTGGTACAAGCGGAGCTCTACTCGATGCTCCCACCACCAACCAACCCGAGAAGAATAATATCTTCTTGTTTCTACTTCTCTTCCGGCGACGGGACGGCGGCGGCCGGTACACTACCTCCGAGGAGTGCGCCAGAGGGGGGGAGGAGTCGTTGGTGTTGGCGGCTGGGCTGAGAGTATAGGTTTAGGGTTTGCTAGAGAGAAACCCCTAATACAACCTTATATACCAATGGATTAAAATGCATTTAGGTCCCTCCACATTGCCAATTTCTGCTCCAAGTCCCTCACAGCATGTTCCTCTCACACATTAGTCCCTCTCCAATAAATCGCACTCATTTCGGAGCACAAAATGTGGGGTTTTCGCGCAATTTATCGCATTTTCTGCCGTATTTCACGCTTTTCGAGGCATTTCAGTCGTCAAATCGAAAAACGGACTTCGCCACGACGTCCGGCACGTCAAAATCTATAAGGTAGCGATTTTCGTTTTTCGAGAAAATGCCCGGATGAATTTTGGGTCCATTAATACTGTGCGAAAATATAGTTATCGCGCTTTTCGAGACTCTAGGGTCCTCAAACGGAAATTCCGTCAGCGCCATTGCGTCCAGAACGACGAAACCGTTCAAATTGACTATTTGAAGTGCTATGATCGGTTTCCGGATAGCGAATTGGCTCAACGTTGGCACTTAGGGGATTAAATTTTAGGGTTTACTGTTCATTTGTACCTACCACTTAAGTCGCGGGTCCCGCCTGTTACGGCATTTTGGTGTTGGCATATTTCGTGAGTCATGTCAGTGAGTTGAGTCGGAGTCTTAAAGGGATCAAATTGTCAATTCAGCCTTCGAAGACTCATTGAAGATTCAACATGAGCCCAAGTCAACTTTCAGGTATGATTAAATTTTGTTCATGGTGATTAAAGTTCGTTTATAATCATTGGAAACAGGAATTTAATGAAAACCGGTTTAGACTTGGTTTTAGGAACTTGGTTTTAACTTACAACTTTATTTAAGTTTGGATTCCGGTACTTGGTTTGTTTTGGATAAAGTTTATCTTGGAAAAATCAGTTTTTACATTGAGTACCGGAACCACACTTGAAGTTCCTCAAACCCGACACAGAATTTTCTGAAATTTGTATTGCGTACCGGAACACAGACTCACGTACCGGAACACAATAGAAAAATCTGTGTTTTGCACCATTGAGTACCGGAACACAATATTTGGTACCGGTACACAATGTTGCCTCGGAAAAGTTTCCTAAACCGACTCTAATTCGTTTCCAAGGGCTATAAATAGATACTTAGGGTTTCTCGACGATAATGACCAAGACCGAAAACACTCGAGAGCAACCCTAGAGGCTGGATTTTATCTTTCTTCTTTTTTAGCCTCTTTTAGGTCAATTCGACGGTTCTTCTAAGATTTATCTTTTGTCGAATTGATCTAAACTTTGCTTAGAAATTCTTTCTACGGTTCTTCAATGATAATCTAAGCAAAGGATCACCATCGAAGCCTATATTTTCTATCGGCTGAGTTCGCGTCGTGGATTCGACGTAGCACCGTGGATTCGGTGTGTTGAAGGCGTTTCGTGGATTCGAAACGTGTGCTCGTGGATTCGAGTGGCGTTCGTGGATTCGAACGTGTGCAGTGGACGTGCAATCGGTGGAGCGCAAGGTCCGAAGAATTTGAATGAGGGGTTTGAGTCCGTGGAGTCGGTAATCACCTTGTTATTCTTCTTTTTCTTAGTGGATTGTTATTGCGTGTTGGTCCCGTGGTTTTTCTCCTGGATTGGAGTTTCCACGTAAATCTCGGTGTGCTATTTTTATTTCCGCATTGGTTTTATTTTTGCACTGAGATTTGTTTTTTAAATATTACACCTATTCACCCCCCTCTAGGTGTTTGATAGTACCTATTTAGATCCTTGTGGATCCTACATTATAAAAACCTACAATTGGTATCAGAGCGGGTTTTAGGTTTATCTATCATGTCGGGTGAAAGTGGTAATATTTTTAGACCTCCTCTTTTTGATGGGACCAATTATGCATATTGGAAAGTGCGGATGAGAGCTTTTCTCATCTCTATTGATGAGCGTGTTTGGCAAACCGTGGAATACGGTTGGGTGCATCCTGTTGAGGAAGTAGGAAATTCTACTACCCCAAAACCTCGCTCTAGATGGTCCAAAGAGGAAATTGAAAGATCTTCTTACAATGGGAAAGGTATGAACGCTTTATTTAATTCTCTTTCCTCGGCTGAGTTCACACGAATTTCTGCGTGTGAAACCGCGAAGGAAATTTAGGATATTCTCAAAATTACACATGAGGGTACTAATCTTGTAAAAATTCAAAAGCTCCAGATGCTTACAAGTCAATTTGACTCTATTCATATGGAAGAGCATGAATTGTTTACAGATTATTACACTAGACTTCAAGATATAATCAATACATGTGCTAATTTAGGAGAAAAGATCCCGGAGTCGAAAATTGTAAGAAAGATTCTTCGGACTCTTCCGGAACGGTTTAGGGCAAAGGTTACCGCCATTGAAACCGTTAGTCATCCGGATGAGATGAGTGTAGAGGAATTAGTAGGTGCTTTGCAAACTTATGAGATGACTTTTCCTACTAATCAAATTTCTTCCAAGTCTTCTTCTAAGCTTACAGGTATTGCATTCAAATCAACAAAGGAAGAAGATGACGAATCGAGTTCCGACGATGAAATCTCTCTTGCCGAGTTTGAAGAACAATTGGCGCGGATCACAAAGAAATTTCGTCGGAAATTTTGGAAGAATCGAACCGATGGATCTTCATCCCCGAAACCATCTAAAGGATCATCGGGTTCTAAATCCTCTAAACTCAAAGGCGTTGCAAAACCTTCTAAAGAAAAAGAAAAAGATGATTTCGAAGGGGAAATCCGATGCTATCGATGCAAAGGCTACGGCCATATTTCAACGGATTGTCCTTCTAAGAAATCATACAAAAAGAAGGCTTTGCAAGCAAAAACTTGGGACGATTCTAGTTTCGATGAATCGACCTCAAGTGAAGAGGAAAAAGAAAAAATTGTTGCTTTTCATGCCTCTCAAATTCCCTCTTCTAATTTGTGCTTATCATCTTTAGTCACTGACTCTATTCCTTTGATCTTGCATGAAACATCAACATCCGATGGAGAGTCATCAAGTGAGGGGGAGTCGGACGAAGAAGAACTCGTTGAGGCATACCAACAACTTCTTGCGGAATCGAAGAAGATGGCCAAGCATATCAAGAAGTTGAGGAAGCAACGACTTGAGGTTCAAGACGAGAATCAAGCTTTAATGATCAAACTTCATGATCTCGAGGAGGAACAAGGACGGTTATTGGATAACAATAAAATCCTCCAAGAAAAGCTAAACCAATCGGAGACAAACGCAAAATCATATATGGACAAGATTGGTTTTCTTGAAAAACAGTTTGAAGAAATTCATGTCACCAACCAAGTTTTGACCAAGCAAGTTCATGAACTCAAATCCGACATACAAAGGCTTTCAACCAGTTCCAAGAAACTAGATTGTATGTGCGGATTAGGTCAAGCAAGCAAGGTTGGTTTGGGATTTAAAAAGGACCAAACTGTGCAGGCTTCAAGTTCCACAATCAAATTGAAAGGAAGAACTTGTCACTTATGTGGACTTGAAGGACATTTGGTGAAGAATTGCCCGAAAAAGAGAAAGAAGAGTCCTTCGGCAACTTCATCTACGGAGCGAACTCAACGGAATCAAAAGACACATCAAGTCAATGGAGTTCACTCAACCCACCAAAGGTCCGAGCCACATCATCAATCATACAAGTGGATTATTGCGAGGCAAAGACCTAAGGTGGATCAACAGTCAAAGCGGACAACCCCCGGCCACAACGAATCAAGACAACCCAAAATCCAGCGATTTTGGATTCGGAAAGGTGATATCTTTCCTTGTCTTAAGTTCTAAATAGCTTATGACTGTATGTAATGCTTTGATTGGTTTTCCCTTCATATTTTTCTTAATCTTTGCATTACATGTGTTTCAATGCTTTTTGTTTTTATACTTTGTTTTTGAACAAAAGGGTTTTTATTGAACAAGTGCATTGAATAAAAAGGGGCTTCACGTTCATTCACTCCAAATTAATTTTATATGGATTATCAACTTTACTCCATAATCATAATCTTGAAGATACTTCATTATAGGAGTTTTTGATAGTTATAAGCATCAAATTTTAGAAATCATGTGTGATCTTTAGATGCTTAATCTATCTCGGTTGTGTGAATTCATTGTGATAAATGTGAGACAACCGATAGACTAAAATTTGGGATTTAATTCTTTCACGTAAGAGATTGCCTTCTTTCAAGGGTAAATAAATGAGTTGCAAAAGATGTGGAAAGAGTTACATCCGAAAGGAGTGTGAAAACTACCACCACATGTTGGAAAGAGCTACCACATGTTTGGATGCTTGGAAAATATTTTATGAGAAAATCTTTAGTTGAAGCATTCGGAGATTTAAATTCACAGTTCTTATTTTTAAACAATCTCCTGGTTGGTATAAGGTGGGATAGTTGAAAAAGATGCTCAAAGAGCCACCCTTAAGTATTTTAGTGCTTATCTCAATTTGAAAGGGTAGAATTCAAGATTGATGTCATTTGGAAAATCTCCGTAAGTCATCTTTGTAAATCCGTTACATCTTGATAGAGTTTGGATCTCAAGATTATTTTTGATGACTTGTGTTTGATGAATATAACATGAAAAACTGTTTATAATGTTTTATCTTTGTTTTTCATGATTTAGGAGTAAATCTTTTTAATTTTGTGAAATTAATTGGATTGAATGGCATCTGTGTGAATTCGTTGTTTAAAGCACGTAAATTGATTTCTTGATGGAATACAAATCGGTATTTGAAAAGATTTCAAAATTTGGATTTGTTTCAAGAAATTCTTGTCTTTCTGGCTCTGGTGTACCCGTACTTGAATTTTAGTACCGGAACCAAAATTCCGGATCAAAAACCTAATCCGGATCCCGAATCATGAAAATCCCTGTTTTTCACTTACGTACCGGTACTCCATGTTTAGTACCGGAACTACCTTTGTGGATCCGGATCAGAGGAATTTTTCAATCCGGAACCCGAACGAAGATTTTCAGGATTTTGCACTGTGTACCAGTACGCGATTTATTGGTACCGGTACGCGGACTGGATTGCATTATATACCGGAATCCAAGTTTTTTATTCAATCCCTCCCACTTCAAAACACTCCCTCTCTCTCTCTAAAAACATCTCTAAGGGTATTCTCTTCAAGATCAAGTGATTTGTTGCTCTCATTTGTAAGTTTTTTCATGAATCTTGCTTTCTTTTACTTCAAAACCCTAGTTCTTAGGTTTTGATGCTGTTTTTAGAGATTTTTGAATAGATCCTTGCTTCTAATGAAATCTCTTGCATAAATTACCCTTAACTCATGTTTAGAACATATTTGGTACATCTCTATGCATTTAGATTCAGGTTTTCATGCTTATATGATTGAATCTAACATTTACATATGCTCTTAACATAAAAAAAAAATTGAGAATTAGGGCTTTTTAGTGTAAATGGTTTTAAATGATGAATCATCAATTGTGACATGTTTAGAATGATTCTTAGACATGTTTAAACCTTCCTATACGATCAAATCATAGTGCATTGTGTTCTTTGTAGGAAATGGCTTTTTCATGGCTACTTGTTGTTACGGAATTTGAGTTGGCGTATTTCGTGAATGTGTTAAGTCTTGAAGATTGAAGATGAAGAAATTTTGGATCGTCTACCTCAATCTCAAGAAAGAAGAATTCAAAAGGATCAGGTACGTTTAACTAAAGAATTTTGATGATCCGAATACTTCTTATAGTGTAGAAACACCTGGAAGAGGTTTTAATTGCTTATTCATCAAAAACTGGACATGGGACATGTTCAGGATCCGGATCGTGGCTTTCAATCCGGATCCCGAAAGGTGTTTGTTCATACACTGGTTCAATCCGGATCGCAGCACTCTCTGATCCGGATCCCGAACACTAGTTTTACCTGTGTGCTTCTTCGATCCGGATCAGGAATTGCAATCCGGATCCCGAACATGATATTCTGGTAAAACTGTATGAACGATCCGGATCGGGACTACGATCCGGATCCCGAACAGGCAATTTTCTGGAAATCGTGGTTTGTGCTTCTGCAATCCCGGATCGTCAAATCTGATCCGGATCGCCGTCGGTATTTCTTTCCAGAAAAGGCTGTTTTTGATCCGAATATTCTTCCTAGGTTTTCTAACCTATAAATAGCCCTTCCTTTTCATTTCAGGGCATCCGCAATAGATCC